>CAMQGK010000355.1:9277500-9709009 GCA_947000775.1 Pterois miles | reverse complement strand
AAAGCAAAAATCCCATCAGACAGGGGACCCTGGGACAAAATCTGATCCAATGGGGGTCTAATTTGTGCCAGTTCAGGTCCTTGACATGAAAATGTTTGGAAACCACTGAATCAGCTAAATGAAATTACTTAATTATGTCACTGAGAGTAAGTTATAGAAAATGAAGATGACAACTTTATACTTAAAACTTTATTTATAAAACTTTTATTACTAACACCACTCACAAAGAAAGACAGTAAAACAAGCTGTTAACTTGCACGCACTGTAAGCTACTGTGAAGGAAAATGAATATGACGGTAAGTATGTTATTAGATGAAAGTAGTGACTGGAAGCAGTTGTTGTAAAAGCAGTCGTTGAGTTAGAAGCAGGTTGATAAAGACGCCTTTTGAATTCACCTGGTTAGCAAAGAGTAAGCATTACACTTCCATGTATCTGTGGCCGGCAGCTGCAGTAGAGACGTCAGGTGGAGAGGATTGGTGCAGCCACAGGGGTGAAGATTATGAAGACGATGAAGTAAGGCAGAGACAAAGTGGGAGCGATTTGGTAGGGAGGTTATGAAACTCCTCTGGCCAATCACCAGACATGCTAATTCAGAGGAGACGGTGTCAGCGTTGGGCCCACATCTGGGATGATGTCATTCAGATTCACTTTTTTAGACTATATCTTAAATGGCCGTACCTAGTTACTAAATAACTACCATGACTGAAGAGCTAGCATTTTGATGCACGAGAGGTTACAAGACCAAATGCGACACAGGTATTTATAATGGCTAGTGAAATATTATTATTTGATGTTAACATCTGGTGGAATTGCAAAGTTTCTAATATATTAAAGATTACAGAGGTACACATTCAGACCATGTGCTTCTCCAGGTAAAGTGTGATTGTGATATTGTTCTATAGCTGCTGACAATGTTACAGTACTGTTTGTAGGCGAACTACATTTGTCACTAATCAGGACATAAATAGCAGCAGTGCAGAGGTGTGCTAATTTTGCTGCTGCAAAGACAGTTTCATAATGAAGGGAAATGCTTGTCACATAGCTCGTTCTAGCCGTGCAGAAAACACATTTTTCTGTTTCCTCTGAGACCCACAATAGATCCGTTTTAGTCCTTTTTGAAGGGGTACAGGGGGGTTTTAGGGGGAGGTAGCAGGTCAACAGTAGATGTCACATAGAAGTGGTGTATATCATCTGAAAGCTGGGAACCTGGAGATTAATTTCAGATGCAGCTCAGTGCTGTGTGTCAAGTTGTTGTAGTCATAAATCAGAAATAAATACCAATTCATTCTCTCATTCACTTTTATAAGGGCTTTAAGGGTTTAGAACATTATGATAGAAGTATATGATGACCATCCCCATGCTCTATTGTGTCTCATAAGTTGTTGCAGCAATTTTTGGGTAAATAGCATTTGTTAAAATGCCATATTAAGACATCAAGATCTGGAGGAACATCATAGAAAAAGCAATTCTGTTTTTTGGTATCAAACTTTGGATATTTCTGCAGGAACTGTGATGACTGATGAGGCAGGCAGGTTTGGACTCAAAAGCAACACTCAGAGAGCAGGTTAACTCAAACAATGCTGGGTCTTTAATAACAGAAATGGGTCAGTACACAGGTTGGCAACACTTACAAGCAAACAAATCCAGAGCGGCGGGCAAAGGCAGAGTCGTTAAACAAGCAGAGTAATCAGGCACGGGAGTCAAAAAACACTAGAAATGCTGGTACGCTATATCACAAGGAACAAGATGAACTGGCACAGAAGGAAGGGGAGACGCTTCCTAAATACCAGTGAGGGGAGTGACTAACTATGGACAGGTGGACACAATCAGGTGCAGCGGAGACAATCAGACGCAGGTGAGTGGAGACAAAAGTAGGTCAGTGCTGTCACTCATTCATTCAGGCGGGAAACACTGGGACAGGAAGTGAAGTGCACTGAAACGAGAGGAGAGGTTAGGATTTTCACAATCAAACAGGAAGTGAATGTATGCAACATAGAAAACACAAAAACCCATCACCTAAAGCTTGTGGGACGTTACAGGAACTGCATTTTTCAGGGATTTGACAGCAAGTACTTCTATTCTGGAAACTGCTCAGAAACCCCCTTATTGTTAATCTACCTAGGAAAGCCATCATGCTCTGAATGCTTTAGGTCTCTAGTTTGTGGCTGAAGGCTGTGATTATCCTAGAGGTAACCACATTTTATACAATGAGTTCAAGTTTTAAAAAAAAATGGTCTCATAACAATGAAATGGCTACTATGGGGACTAACATCATCACACATGAATACAACTGGGTTCACTGGATCCAAAAGAGTCTTATCGTTACATTGATACCTAATTTTTGTAAGACTGCTTAGGGACCCCAACATGTAGAGATATTCAAACACATCATTTTCCAACAGGCAAAATAACACATTTATACTGCATGAAAAAACGACATGATTATCATAAAGAGGGCATGTCTGTAAAAGGAGAGACTCGTGGGTACCCATAGAACCCATTTTCATGTAAAAATCTGGAGGTCAGAGGTCAAGGAAAATGGTTATTCTTCACTAAAATTTAACTTTGGAGCATTATTTCGCCTCCTTCCTGACATGCTCCATAGGTTTTCTAGGTTCATAGGTTATCTAGCTTCACTCTAGCCTTGAACTGAGCCTGCTCGAGCTTCTGAAAGACAGTAAAGTTGGTCGGGATCGCTCCTGGCCCTGCGGGTCTCTTATTCTGCAAAGACCTCACTGTGAACAATTTTAATTGGAAGAGCACACATACTTATCTTAAAGCTTACTTTATCCATTCAAATATGTAAACAAATCACTTTGGCACATTTTGGAGTGAGGTTTACGAGTGAGAAATGATAATAAACTTGCTGTAATGAATGATTTTTATTTAACTGCTGGCTGCAACAACACCTGTACACTTGTACAACAGAAGTTCAAATTACAAAGTATTTTTGTCTGTTAGATAAATACAGTATGTTAGAGAAATTCTCACTTCCTGATAGGCTTGAAACTACTTCTTTAATGTAATACATTTGAGGAAGTACACTTGTTTTGATGATTATCATGTGCATCCAATACAGATATAGTACAGACAGCAGAGGGAATTGTACACATAGCAGACAAAATATAAAAGGAAAAATATATCTAAAAAATGAAATGCAAAATTAATACAGCTGTATAGAGATGTTGTTTTTTAAAAATGAAAAAACAACAGGCTCACCTACCCACAAAATTCAGTCATTTTTGGCCACACTGTTCATGTTACTGCTGAGGTTGTTGTCCGTCGTCTGGCTTGTCTGAGAGCCTTGATTTTCCTTTCCACATGTAAAATACTGTCTCCAGAGCTTCAGGTACGCTGTCTTGATCTTTGGTATTTTGAACGCGTACACAACTGGGTTTACAGCCGAGTTAGCATGAGAGAGCAGGATGCCAACATAGAAGGCTTTGTCTGGTACATGATTCTGCCCACCAAAGTAAACAATGCAGTTCATAATGTGGAGAGGGATCCAGGACAGAGCAAACAGAGCCAAGACCAGAGACAGAGATCCTGCCAGCTGTTTCTCTTTCTTCAGGTAGTTCTGAGACTGTTGTTGGGCACCGTTGCCTGGTTTCTCTCGAAGGCTTCCTCGGATGGTGCAGAAAATGTAGCCGTACAATACAGACATCACCAACAGAGGTGCGAAGGTGCAGAGGAAGAAACTGCAGTAAACCAGGTATGACATGGGGATCACGCTTATAAACTGGCAGGTAATAGTGGAGTTGATGGACTTGGACAAGGTTTCATGGTTGTACCATCCAAGCATGGGAGCAAAACTCAGTGGTATTGCAACAAGCCAACATGCTGCTACAACAAGCCAAGAATGTCTCTGTGTTACTGTCCTTTTGTACCTAAAAAAGAAATGCAGTAATTATTGGTATCATCAACAATTAGTATTTGTGTTCTAACCACAGTGACACAAACAGACAAAAGTTATTATTGATTATGTTTTTATGTAGACAGATATTTAAAATAATAATAATATATCCACAGAGCCTTGAGAAAGGTGACGAATGAAAGTATGGCTTTTCCTGAAAAAAAAAAAGTTTTAAAATGTTGGTGGGTCCAAAGTGAATGATTTATTTGTCTGTGTGGAAACTATGTGAAGTTTGGATCCCACTTCTATCAAGGCTTGTCAGCCAATAGTAAACCGATGTTGGTATCACGTGGTATCTCTGGGTGATCAGTTATGTGGAAAAAACTGATAAATGGTTGAGATTGATGGTAAATGCCTGCAAACACTTGTGAATGAAACATCTGGCTGAATGTTATCAGTAGGACCTTCAGTTCGAAGCAGTATAAAATGTTTGAATATCATCTTGTCACTGATGTAAATCAAAGCCTTTTTGCAAAGATTAAACCTTATTGATTTTCTAAAATCACTTCACAGTAGAACGGCTGCATGTACTATTAGTATAAGATAAAACTGAATCCCTGACCCTGGTAGTGTCGTTTTACTTTCCTCTGCACACTGAACCAGGAAGCGTTAGTCTGAATAATCTTACCTGAGTGGGACATACACTCGGAGGAAGCGGTCGGCTGCAATAGCCGCCAGAGACAAAACTGAGACGAGGGTCAACAGGATGACCACGCAGCTGATGAAGAGACAGCCGTGGAATGAAGTCCTCACTCGTCCGTCCACCACCACAGCCAGCGGTATGGCCACGCAGCCGACCATGAAGTCAGCCACGGCCAGACAGACAATGAGGCAGAAGGTGGGCTGCTGAATGCTTTTACTGGTCCACAGCGCCAAAATAACCAACATGTTCCCGAGACAGCAGCTGACAGCGATGAGCACCTCCAACAACGTGTAGATCACTTCACCCACATCCATTGTGTTAATGTTTGATAGTTAATAGCGTGCAGTGTGTCTGAATGCGAGTCTGAGCCTGAGCCTATCATTCATCTTGCTCTTGTGAAACTTTTAAGGAAGTCCTCAGTCTTTTCTGGGTTATTAGGCTATATGTCACGGTGTAGGGGGCAGAACAGACAGGAAGGACCCAAATGCAGACTTTGAGACAAGCAGATTCAACAAAGATATTAACAGAGCAAAAAGTACAGGTTCAAAAGGAAGGCAGGTACAGCTGGCATACAGGCAAACAAAACTTCTTACAATGAACAAAGACAAATCGACAAAGAAGGGAACAGAGGAGGTATAAGTAGTGACGGACTAACTGGGGCAGGAGGTGAGGTGAGTGCAGGACTAATGAGGGACAGGTGAACCTGGTCTGGGCAGAGCAGACCATCAAAAACACACAAGGACACACACAGGAAGTAAAGACAAACATGACAAAAGCCCATTATAGCTATCTACAGGTCTGACCATAAAAATAAGAGAACATTGCAGTGGTTTATGTGAGCCACTAAAGAACAAGCTGTCTGGTCAAAACAGAGGAGGTCACATCCTTGATGCAAAATATAGCTCACTACACAGCCAAACAGAAAGTGATGCACTGAAAGCTGCTAGACTGGTGCTGCTGATGTTGTGTTTATGAAATAAAAAAGTTGTGAATTGCAAGTTTTAGAACACATTTTTGCCTCAAATTGTATTTCTGCTGTCTTGTTTCCAGTGCAAGCAGTATATAAGGCAATTAAAATTAACCCCATCTGACCATCTAGCTGGTCAAGTTAATGCATCAGTAATAATATTAATCATCCAATAATGTAATAAGACTCTGACAGGGGCTGGTGAGTGCTTTTACTTTTAAAACCTAAAATACATTTTGATGATAATACTTCTGTGCTTTTGCTTAAGTGACATAATTCAGGACTCTTACTTGTAAAGGAGTATTCTTTTAACTATAGTATATTGTTATTTTTACTCTAGTGAAAGATGTACCTGTCTTTGTTTATCTCTTGCATATTTCCTGTTGTATGGTCCAGCACACACACGCACACATTACCCTCTTACCAAAGTTTCAGAGCATCTGGACCAAAATCCATTTATCAATGATTTATTAACATTTACAACTGCAGACTTAGTGGACTGCTGTACAAACTGCCTCTAAGGGCTTATTAACATTTAGCACGGGTAAATTCATTAATTATATATAATTTTTGACATGGCACCAGGATCTAATGGTCAAAGTCTTTTTCTCTGGTGCTGTATGCACTTTATTGTTAAAGCACATTGAGTTTTCCCATAATGATATGAGCTATGGATACAGAATTGTTTTGCCTTGCAGTGGTGATCCCCTGACTTTTCCTGCTGCGCCACCTGCACGTTAAGGTTCATCCACTGAAATATCTCAACATCTACGGGATGGCATTTTGTACATACCTTCATTGTTCCCAGACGATGTATCCTAATGTTTGTCTCTTAAATCTCTGACTCTTTAATGCTCTGACCTCTCCTCTAGCACCGCCATGAGCTTGACGTTTGTAGTTGTCTTGTAGAGTGTCTTGGATGTGTTGGGATGTGTTGACTGTGTCACAGATATTTAGATTTCCCAAATAGTCATAAAAATATTTTTGTTAGAATGTTTTTTTTCTTATATTGCTTTGGCGCTGCCTCACCATCATCCACATTTTTTTTTTTCTTCCAGCTGTGAGCAATTCCTCCACGTATTTTGTGCACTGCATTGTGGGATAATAGTGTGCACCAAAAGCACACTCGAAAATTGACGGTACTCAGTGCGCCTACTGTTTGGTTTTCCAGTGTAACCATCGTTAGAATCAGTGTGTAGTATGGATCTGGGACACGGTATTAGTCGTGTTTGAAGACTTGACCCTGAAAGTTTTAAAACTGCAAAACAGCCAGAAAACACAACCCTCACTGAGCCCAGTCCCTTTTCGCCAGTTAACTGCACCACTTGCATGGCACTTTGTTTGCTAAGTAAACATAAACATTGACATTTAGTTCAGTTGGCCCACAAAGAGGGGTGGGTAGATGAGGCACAAAAATAATTGGTCAGTGATACATCAGGTCGGCCTGTTTTCCTCCCTGAGGTCGGTCTATAAGAGACCTGAGAGACGAAGAAGCATCAAAGCCATGATGAAGACTCTGTGTGTTGTAGCTGTTGTGCTGAGTCTCACCTCGGTGTGCCAGCCTGTGTCGCTGGCCTGTGAGAAGCTGCTAAAACCAGTGGACAAAAGTCCAGATGTAAGTATCTTTCCTCATTTATAACTAACTAACTAACTAACTGCTTTATTAGACAAAACTCAACTGAACCCTACCTGATCATTAATAAATTAATATTAATAAAAAAAAACTCCCTTCTTTTGTTATTTCAGTTGTCTGGGAGTTGGTACGTCGTTGCCATGTCCACATCAAACTGTTTGGTTACAACAATAGTGAGTTCAGTTTTTCAGCCAAGTATTGAAATTGACATTACCTCTACGGGTACACCGAACCTCTACAGTTTCGAGACTAAGGGTAAAATGTAAGCAGCCCTTCATTGCGTAACAATTGTTAATTTGTTGGCTTAAATCAAATGTATTTTACATGTCCTGTACAGTTGTTGTTTCAGTTGTTACATCTTTAATAAAACATCTGCAGATTTGGATATTGCATAAATGATACAGAAGAATTTCTGCATGAGAACAACAACATATATGACGTCGACAGCAACAGTAAGTTTTGTTTAATCTGTGTGCACTAGTGTTTAAGTGTTTACTGTAATTATATCTTCTTCTTCTAATCACTATTTTAAACTTTTACACTGCAGACTACCAACTACCAACAGATTGTGCTATTATCATCCACAACAAATCCTAATAGATAATATAAAAAATGGAAAATAAAAGAAATTCTGGTCGACTTTGAAATAATGTATAGGACACTGAAATACATCTGTTGCACTTGATGTTTTTGTGATATTTTTTCAATCTTGCTATATTTTCTAATGTAATTTCTTTTATCACTTTAAACATTTTTGTATTGCTAAACATTCTGATACAGGTGTAGTGTTAATGTGATTATGATATTATAGTTTTAATGGAAACCATTTGATGTGTTATTGCCAGTCATATTCTTCTTACATTTCCAACAGATGCTGCAATTGGTAGCCCAGGTGTGCTGCTGCAGAGTGGCTGTCCTGACTGCATGGCTGTGAAGGAAGTAGACGAAGACACCGTTAGCACTTTCTTCCTCTTCAGTAAGGAGAACAGAGGGATATCTATCTATAAGAAGAAACTGAATTTATTATTTATTACTATGTTTTCATTAGTGTTTAATCACATCAAACTTAGAATCGTTGTATTTTCTTTAGCTTAAAATGAGCCCTTCACACCTACATAGGGAGCGGGTCCTCTTTATGGAGTCCGCCATGTTGCACCACCATGTTTCTACAGTGGCCCTGAACAGACAAACCAAATACCAGATCTAGAGAGAGACTTTCATGTTTTTACGTTACCTGAAGTCCACCATGGTTCTCTGACATGCTTGGACGTGAGCCGAGGGGTATTCGGTTGGTTGTAGTCTGTAACCTCACCACTAGATGCCACTAAATGCTACACATTGGTCCTTTAAGCTGGTGTATTATTACCATGTTCACCATCTCGGGTAAGCATGTCAGCTTGCCAAATTAGCACTAAACATATGTACAACTGATACTGATGGTATGTACTGTAAACATATACAGAGTGAGAGGTCAGTGGTGTGGGTTAAACTGCTGTTTTCTGCAGATATTCTCACATAGAATATGATCACAAGGTTTTCATCTCAAATGTTTCCCTCTTTAACAGGTAGGAGAAAATCTGTCACTGCTGCTGAGCTGCAGGAGTTTGAGGCCCAGGCGGAGTGTCTCGGCTGGTCCAAACCACAGGTCTTCAGCTCAGACCATGGTGAGACTTGGAAAAAAGAGTTTTTACAGTTAATATACGAAAATAAAGGGAATGCAGTGGCGCTGTGCCGTGATAGTCATACCAATGTACGTTATTCTCGGCAATGCCATATGTAGCATGCTCAAATTTACAGAGGGGTTTGTTATTAATCACCATGTACATTAATGAATTCCATGCAAAAGTTGTTGACGGTACTGTTATTTTTCTAATTTTCTTTTTTGCTCCCTACACAGATTATGAAAACTGCACATCTTTCAATGATGACTTTGATGCTACGGGAATATCGTCCATGCTTTTTCAAAGACTGATTAACATGTACAGAGTGTATCTCAGCTGTTTCTCAAGGGGTTTACTTTATTACTCCAGCAAGGCCCACGAGTTGGTTAAGCAAGCGTGGCATACTCTTTGGTGAATGTGCTAGGTTGCAACTTTAATAAATATTCACTCACACTAGTCAGGTAAAGTTGATTCAAAGGTAATCGGTTACTGTTTCATTTGCTGTCTCAAACCCAACAACCCTTTTCCTGTATTCAGGTTTAAAGCCTCAAAGTGTTTTTTTTTTTTTTTTTTTTTTTTTAACAGACAATATATTCTCATCTTTAGACAACTCACCATCACCACTAAATTAGTGGACAAGGTTTATATAATATTACATAGATTTTCTTTTCTTTTTTTGTTTGTTTTTGTTCCTCTTCTTTTTTCCATTTTCAATAAATAAATGATTAGTGATTTAATTCAATGTACTTCAATGCGGACAGAATGGTTTAGAAAGACATATATTATTGATTATAAGGAGCAAAGTTGAATGTGGAGCAACGGGTATGGTGCACACACTGAGCCAACTGTTTACACTGCAGGCAGCTGTGCAGCAACTCAGCCTGCTCCCAAATCGAAAACACATTTAGACTCTTCAGTTTTGGTGAAGTGTTCCTCTGATTCACATCAAATATGTGATGTGTCTACAAATTAACTCAACTAGGTGTTATAATTTGCATTTGTGCTAAAGGCTTTGGATCAGGCTTTGTGTTTAATGATTAATCAAAACTACAGTTAAAGAAGGGGTTATGTACAGCAACCACAGAAACAACAGCTGTGGTGTGTGTTTGAGGGGTGGTTAGTCTAATTTCTTATTATCCAGAGATGGAGGGTAAGCAGACCTGACTCCTTTTCATAACAAATATTTTTACTTACTAAACTTTACTATAACTAATATTATAAATAATGTCTGCTTACTATTTAGCTGTGTAAGTTCTAGAGCAATGCCACGGTGCAAGCTGACTCACTAACACAATTTACTGACAATCATATCATTATATTATACTTGTTAATGCTACATTTGAGGTTTTCCTGCTTTGACAAGCGGACATGCACACACGGCAGTTAAAATGAGACTCAAAATGAAACATCAAAATAGAAACATCATTCAGTATAGTTCACAGAATAAACACAACCTCCATGTCACCCATGACACAACAAAAATATTCTGATAAGCTCTGTAATGAAGGACTTATTGCAGATTTGGACTGCATTAAATTTAGCTAAATAGCCACAAAATTGATTTAAATCTTGATGTATGTCCCTCCCCTCCCCTGTGAAATATAGTCTTATATTTGGTGTTGATCCACAATTAAATAACATTACAGTCAGAGGTGAACCCCTTTATACTACTGTATGAAACCAAATTTGTACACTGTTGACAGAAACAAGTGTAATATTGGATCCTATTTTGTGATGTATCACTGTCAAAAAAGAGTGTACAGAAAACTGTAAAATCTGGCTCAGTAAGTGTTATGTGCTTCAGCCATATCACGTCATGTTTGCTGATGAGAGGCTTGCTTGTGATTGGAGGGTCACTGTTTGATCCTGGACCAAACAAATATATAGGTCCTTTTCATGGGGGTAATTTTTACATTTCACAGTAGGATAAAACACAGAAATTAATGAATGATTCATTGTATTTAGCTTTTTTGGGGTCCTGCCATTGTGCTTGCTGCTGGCTGACTGTCATGGCTTAGTACTGGGACACTTGAATAGAGCAGAGCCATTGTTAATGTTATTAGTAACGCCTAAGCTTTTGCTGCTATGACAGGTCAAAATGTCTGCTGTCTGCTGTCTGCTGCTGTATTTGGATGGGGGACATGAAAAAGCGACGTTTGCCCCAGCAGATCAGACTGGTTGCACTGGGCAGCAGTCCACCATGACAGCCTTGTTCCACACTTCTAAACCAGATTTGTTCAGTGATTCAAACAGAATAAATCAAGTTTAATGAGATGGCAATCCAGTGATTATTTCTTTTTAATGATATGACTGTTCAGTTAAATTAGCAGATAACATAACATAACATGCTTGCTAGCCCATGGATTTCTGGGGTGGGAAGTTATCTGTCTGGCTGGCAGAGGTGGAAGAAGTATTCAGATGTTTTACCTAGGTAAAAGGAGCAATATTACTGTGTATAATACTCTGTTGTAGATAAAAGTCCTGCATTCAAACCTTTACTTTAGTGCACTACAAGTGTAAAAAAAGGTCCCCATCGCAGAATGGCACATTTCAGAATCATATTACGGAATTATAATTAGTGATGCATTGATGTGTATATCACGCAAATGTTATAGGTAAAGCTGGGGCTTTATTTTGATTTTAAATATTTTATATGCTTGTGTAACTTAATCTTTAATAATATATTGTAATTGATCTGTTAATCAGTTTCATATTGTATTATGTATTGAAGTATTAACTAAAGCTGTCAGTTAAATGTAGTGGAGTTATAAAAAACAATATTTGCCTCCAAAATGTAATGGAGTAGAAGTATAAAAAATGGCATAAAATGGAAATACTCAGGTAAAGTACAATTAGACTAGTCCACTTCAAAGTTGTAACCTAATTAAATAAACTACTTATGTTCCACTACTGCCAGTTAGTAATCCAGCATTGGAAAAATAAGAGAAACGTAACAGTCACTTAACTATATCATAAAATATGATAATAATCCTAAAATAAAATTACAGAGTTTTTTTTGAAGGGTAATGACTTTCATGTTTTTTTTTTTTTAACTTTGTATCTTGTTTTATTTATTTATTTATAAATTTCGATATTTTGAAGTATGTTATTTGCCATTTTGCTATTTGTTTCTGTATTAATTACAGAAGGAATGTGATAGTTTAGATAGTAGAAGATTTTCCATATAAAATACGACATCTATTAGGCTAAATATACTAATTTGTATCCATGTATACCTACATTTGTCCAAAATTGCTGTAAGAAAGGAAAAGAAAAAAACATTAATGAAAAATTATGAAATCCTCCAACCGGATATAAAAGAAATATCTAACTCAACGGCAGCTGGCTTTCTCTGTGGTTGCCTAGCAACGCCAGACGACTGGGCTGCTTTGAGTGCTGGCATTAAATATAATATAACTAAATAATAATGGAAAAAAACGTTAGCACAATGGGGTCTTCATGTTATACAATAAAGCGGGTTTTTTTTTTTTTATTTTTTTATTTTTGTGTGTGTGTGAGTGTTTACGTTTTCGTTAAAACGGCGTATCGAACCCGGATCCATCGGCTCTAGGACCCAGATGCGTGGCAGGACTAGACACCGGTTGATGATGGTCCCGGTCTGCGTTAACGTTACACATCTAATTACCAGACAAAAAGCGGCTGTCTGCGCCGGTTCGAGTTGTCGGAGCTAAACTTACCAGACGGTGGAGGTGGACTACAATAACCAGACACGCGAGAGCATTTTTCCGCCGTCTTTGTCCGTCACCCCGTCAAGAAGACCCGTCGCTTGCCTCACCGGCGACAACCATGAGCCAGAGGTTCACCGTCTCCAAGAGCGACGGCGACCGGCGCCCCTCAGACATCCAGGGGGAGGTGAACCAGCTGTTTGAGGGAGACGAGCCCCCGACCAGCAGCGGTGCGGAGGGAGAGGACTCTGCCGGTACCGAGGTAGTGGTGGTGCTGAAAGGTAACGAGACACTTCATTCACGCCGGCTTCATTCACGCTGTTTGTTAGCTAACGTTACAGGGTATACTGTAAGCTAGCAGTCCTGATGCTTGACTCCTGTTCTTTGACACTACATTGTCTGCGGACAGATGTGTGTGTGTGACTTGAATTTGCAATGGCCACATAGGGCTCGGTCTTGCCAGTAATACAAATGTCCCTTTCCCCCTCTAACATTTGTATTGTTACAGGTGCATTGTGCCATATATTGGACGTTGCATGCATGGTCATATCTATGTGTAAATGGGGGTATGTTTTGCTTTGTTAATTTCGCATGTTTGCTCCCATCATACATGCAAATGTTAGTGTTTATTTTTAGTCCACAAATCATCAGTGATCCCTCTGAAGGGCATCAGTTAAGTTTCTTAGTAACATCTCAGTAGTCAGACAGTAACCTATACGCTCTTCATATCTCCTCCTGATTCATGGGGTTTATGTATACTTTCTTATATTCAAGCAGTCAAGATTTCACCCTCTACACTTGCTTTGACGTGGCTTGAAACACTGCATGTGAGCAGGGAAACTACTTGATTCCCCCGGTGAAGAAAAGGAGAGACGTCATTGTCAGGTGCATTTCAACCTTGTGGCGTGGCTTGGCTATACTGTACCAGCAAAAGATCTTATTAGATGATAGCGTGCAGAGGGTTAGTGCATTGGCTACAGGACAATTCCTGCACTCACCATAAAGATGAATTTGATCATTCATTAAAAACATAGCTGGTCAACCCTTCATCTCTACAGTTAAGTTATGGCAATTTCTTCCAGAGAGACTCTGAGTAGTCCCAGTCCTGTGTCCTTGGAACCAGAGCCATTGTGGTGCGATCCTGTCACCAACTCACCTGAGTAAAATAATCAAGTCGGTCATTGACTGAATTGAATGCAGCAGCGCCGAACAAATGGTAGAAGAAATTGCCATCAGGCCAGGAACGGAAGCCGTTACCATTATGTATGATTAGCATTAGAAAAAGTGCAGGTTCAGTCAAGTGCAAATAAAGATTTATCTGCAAATGAATCAATACATTTCATGAAGGCTGCCACACTAATGGCATTTTAGAATAATTGGCCAAGCTCCCTAGATTCCCATAAATGCTTTTACTGCAGCTCAAGGTTTGCTACTCCTTAGTTTCTATGCTTTGCTGTGAAGTTTATTACAGTAATAGTTGGCAAATATTTTTTGTCTGGACAGGTCTTTTCTGGAGTTACACATCTACCTTCAGTGCTTACACTTTATTGTACATACACACTGGATATATTAGATGCCATCCCCTTGACATCATTCATGTTTCACCAGGGTTCACCAGTGCTGACAGATTTCCTCTATTAAAGCAGCCGGCCACTAAGGTGAGGAATGAAAGCTTTTAATTACCAGTCCAGCACTCTTCTTTATCACTACAGAAAGCCTTGGGGGTTCCAAACATGCCACCATCTCCTCCCATGCAGGTGAAGTAAATGCCTCCTCAGCATTTCTGAATGTTCCAGCATCCGTATCAATCATTCCTGTAGACATAAAAGATATCTGTGTGTGTCGGTAGGAACAAACGTCACCAACTCCTTATGTTCCCCAAGAGAGAGGGGGGCACTTTATTGAAGGACTTCCTCTCATATACTGCACGCTGCTATGCTTTTTCTGAGCGGCAGCCTTGTGGAGACTGGCGTCTCTGCATCCACTTTGTTGGTTGCCATAGTGACACAGTGCATTTTCACCAGAGTTGTCTTGTTGTGGTCTTGCAATGAGGTGAAAACACTTCAGATCAAGCAAGTACCATTATAAAATCAATCTCTTGCTGGGATTGTTTGAAGTTCTCTCTTTCCTGTATTTTGTTCTGTGTGGCTAGAAGTCGTTGTAATAGAACAAAAAGTTAAAGCATAGATGAACACCAGATTAGTACACCAAAGGCATGAAGCTAATAATGTAGTTAGCAATAAAAATTGTATTGTTTAACTGAAGCACTTAAAAGGACTACAGTTATTAATCAGTTTCAATATTATTTCCTTTACTAATTGTTTTGTTAGTAAAATGTTAAAGACCATAGCGAAAAATGTCCATCACAATTTCCCAGAACTGAAGGTGAAATGTTTAAATTACTCATTTTATGTGACCAGCTGTCCAAAAAATGCAAAGATATTCAGTTTACTATCAAACAAGACAAAGAGAAGCTGAAGAATCTTGCCATTAGAGAAGCTGAAACCAGAGAATATTTTGCCATTTTATTTTATAAAATGACTCAAATAATTAATCCTTTTATCAATATAGTATTTATTTGTTGATGATTAGTCGAGTAATCTTTGCAGTTCTAGTGCATAATGATGGGTATAGCAGTATAGATGCTGTCAAACACATTATGTGTGTGTGTGTGTGTGTTTGTTGTTGTTGCAACTGTAACCAAGGGCTTTTGTAGATATAATTCATACTACTATACTTACATTGTGTATACTCGTGTGGAATAAGACGTGTTTCAAGTCTGAATCTGTCAATGTAATTATGTCATTGTTGGTATTTTCCTGCTGCATATTAATGCCAGTGTCTACCAAAGCCCCCATTCAGTCTTGTTCTCATTTTAGCTGGTGGTACCAGAGCAATATCTAAATTCTTCCCTATTGGCCTGGACCTGTGATCCTGTTTCTATTGATCCAGAGGGAGGTGTGAGCTCAGTCGGCTCAGCCAGCCAATGTGGTTGATGATGACTGGCTGCAGCAGGAAGGAAGATCCTCGTCTGGCTGCCAAGTGGCCTCTCTGCCCTTGACCTTGCAGTGGTGTAAAGGGATATATCTTCGTTAGATCAGTGGAATGGGCTGCAGATGGGTTCAGAATGGGCCGGGTGTTTCTCATGCTGCAGTTGACAACGTAGGCAGGCTTCGAATCCTCTATGACATTCAGAAAGCTCATATTTCCACCATTGTTATTTAAACCTGCATTCATTGCCTTTTTTGACCACTGATGCAGCACAGCAAGCTGTAAGCATAACCTCGTCATGTTATCTATTTGATTAGTCTATTTGATAAAGACAGTGTGCACTCAAATGTTTCTAAAGTTAATTTAGTGAGTGGAACATTCATCATGAGTTATATGTCCACCTGATGAATGCAAATTCATTATTCACTTTCCAACTCTGTTTGGTCTCCATCAGCTCCTGAGGGAAATGTCTGGCTCTTAAGCTGCAAAATGCTCCACTATGTTCACCAGCTAGTGGCTACCTGTTTCTGTCTGATAGGGCATATTGTGGATTTATCAGAGTTTTTTGCAAAAAATACTCCCAAAACAAATGACGCTGATGAGAGCGATGAGCGCCAATCAAAACAGTAACGGTGTGAGCTGTAAAACCAAAACAATGAACTGAAAGATGCTAAAACGTTCTGTAAAGCAGAGATATAGTGCAGTCACTTGATAGTAATTAGGGCTGTCAAAGTTAACGTGATAACAACGCGTTAACGCAAACACATTTCTTTAACGCATTAACGCAACTTGTGATTTTTAAGGTTGTAGTGGGCTCAGTATTAAAGCTAGAGTGAAGATACTAGCATCATAAATGTCATACTAGCTTGTCAGGAAGGAAGTTAAATAATGTTATGAATTAACCGTTTAAACGTTAATTTTAACCTATTAACGCCATTGGTTAAACGGTTAAAAGAAATATTAATAACAAATTAAAAAGTAGAGCAAAACTCAGAGAAGCGGCTTGTCACTTAAAGGGGAAAAGTTGGTCCACTTTAACAGCCCCTCTTAATAGGATCTGAGCCGGAGTTACAGATATATGAAGTTGGCTCCGGTCTTGATCTTGCTTGAGCAGAGCGGAGCTGTGGAGTTGTAGCCTTGTAGCATTTATTCACAACATCACAGTTACACCGAGCTGACTGACCTCATGCATGTGACAATGGCGAGCACAAAGCCACAGCTAGCAGCAACCGCTGCTGATGTAGCAGAGTCACACAGATTGTCGGACACTCGCCATTGTGACGCTGTGTGATGGTATCGTTACCCCAGGCAGGCACACAGCTGACAACCTGCCAAACTAAACTAAATGTGTGCAGTGGAGAGTTACTGGGAAAGTGGCTGCATGTCCACACCGTTACACGCAGCACTGTGGCTGTTACAGTAACGCTCCCAGATGAGTCCCCGGGGACTCAGCAGACAAACACTGCAGCTGGTGCATCACTGCATGCAAGGCACTAATCTTGTCTGGTAACAGTTAATAATCAGTTAACAAGAGCTGGTTAGCAGTTTTTTTTAATTCTACTACTCCAAACTTCCGCTACTGTATATTTTGGCAAGGAAAAAGTGTCATGGCTATTTTCTTTGACCTCTGACCTCCAGCTATGAAAATGGGTTCTCTGGGTACCCACGAGTCTCCGCTTGCCCACTTTATGATAATCAAATGCAGTTTGGGGCAAGTCATAGTCAAGTCAGCACACTGACACACTGGCAGCTGTTTGCTTGATTTGAGGATATTTTTTATGCTAAATTCAGTACCTGTGAGGATTTCTGGGCAACATTTGGCATTGTTTTGTTATTGTTGATTGATTTCCAATAATAAATAGAGTATATACACATATTTGCATAAAGGAAGCATATTTGTCCACTTAAGTGTTGATAAGAGTATTAAACACTTGACGAATCTCCCTATAAGGTACATTTTGAATAGATTAAAAAAATGTACGATTAATCGTGATTAACTATTTCAATTGATTGACAGTCATAATAATAATATGAGCACATGACCCTTAAATCCTTTGGCTTGCTCACTTTAATTGCCTCAGTTGAATGCAGTTTTCACGAGTGAGCGCACCTTCATATGTCCAAACTATTTTGAGTGAATGGGAATCGGGTGGTCTCTTTTTATAACTCCATCTGATGCCCTCCTTGAATGCCTCGTCTCCTGCGGTTTTTATCCAAGCTGTGATTGCTCAAACAGGTTCTACATTTGTGTAAGAACGTGTGTGTTTCATTATTGTGTGTGGTTTATTAATGCATCAACAGGAACTAATGCAGCCAGAAGGGTCTAAATACGTAGACATTTGACGTTAATGACTGTTACCCAATTTGTCCCCAGTGGTTTGGTTCATGAGCAGAGAGGCCGCCTTGGCCGAGGGTTAATCTATGTCAGGATGTTCTGTTTCCTTGTAAGCAAATACAGTCCAGAAGACAATGACACAGCATGGGAGCACAGTGACAACAACACCCGTAATCACAACAACAGCACAGCCTAATGACCTCATGACAGCAACAAGAACAGATTTTTTTAGTCTATCTCTGAGCGAAAAATGGTTGTGTGTTGTTCAATTTCTAAAATGTATTGTGAAGAATTATGTGTGTTCAGGAACAAATGGATTTTAGTATAACAGCACTGTACAAGTCCCTGTGCACTTTCTTTCATTCTAATTTAAACAGTGTATTACTCTTACTCTGTTTACTGTGGTATCATCTTTTGTGTACTGCCTTTCTCCACCAAACCAAGAGCAGAGCTGAGCGGACTCGGTCTGATTATTAAATGATAAAGTTGGCAATATTTTGTGCTTTTCCATTGTAAACAAAACCAAACAATGTCGTCCATCTCTCAGTATTTTCTGACTTCCTCAGCCGGTGGCTCTCAGCTCCAGGATACTGAAAATACAAATCTTTAAACACAGATCATTAATATAGTAGGACTGTCAATCGATTAAAATATTTAATCATGATTAAATGCATTATTGTTCATAGATTATTGTGATTAATTGCACATTTTTTATCTGTTCAAAATGTACCTTAAAGGGAGATTAGTCAAGTATTTAATACTGTTATCAACATGTGAGTGGGCAAATATGCTGCTTTATGCAAATGCATGTATATATATTATTTTTTTAAATCAATTAACAACACAAAACAATGACAAATATTGTCCAGAAACCCTCACAGTTACTGCATTTAGTATGGAAAAAATGCTCAAATCATAACATGGCAAACTAAAGGCCAACAGGCAACAACAGCTGTCAGTGTGTCAGTGTGACTCCTGTGACAGTGGCCATACCAGTTTTTCCTCACCAAAATTTTGTGCAAGTTTGGAGCATTATTTAACCTTCTTCATGACAAGCTAGAACTACATGGTTGGTACCAATTGATTTGTTTTCCAGTATCATGTGATGGCAGTATCTTCTTCACCTTAAAAACTGAGCCTGCTACAACCTCGTAAATATAATGTTCAGTTAACGTGTTTAAGAAATTAGTGGTGTTAAAACGAATCTGCGCTAATGCGTTATTATCACAATAACTTTCACAGGCCTAAAATATATGCTTTCATTTTTTAGAGTTTAGCAAATATTACTTATTATTAAACAGTGTATTTGTTGAGGACTATTTTCAACATATCATTATAATTATTATTATAATTATTCACTCAAATTGTACTGAAATCTCTATCTAGCTGTGGCTGCCAGTGATTGTGCTCCCATGATAATGGTCTGCTGGCTGACCAGATGGAGGATTGTATGTGTGTTTATTCAGGCATTTCTGCCCCTGTGCTGTAATGAATGCCATGTAAATAATAGAGAGCCTCTTTGATATGGAGGTGCAGTTCGATGGTGAACACAGATATTGAGTCACAAAGGGCCATTGTGGATGACTCCTATTGTGGGATTAATATAGTGGGGTGGCTGTTTATAGTCACTCCTGGGAAGAGTGCGGCCACCTGATTAGGATTTTTATGGATTATTTATCAACCCCCGGAAAGCCCTGTGTAATCACAGCTTTCCTTGTCATGAAGGGAAAAATGTGATACTAAACATTGCATGTGTTGTTGTTGGCCATCTGATCACACACAAAAAGAGATTAAGTTTGAGATGTGAGGTTTTTGTTTGGATAAAAGCTAAATTGTCTTATCTTTGAAATGTATAGGGGGCTACATTTAATGAAAAAGGAAGTACATTCCCTGCTACTTGTTCATTAGTGTTAACGCTACACCAATTTACCTGTTTTTCAGTGCAGTTTGTTTGGCATGTGCTGTCATGGCTACCCAGACTTTCTTCCTCCATGCACCCGTGATACAGACCCAGGTTATTTGGACTCTGTTAGCTGTCTTGTGTTGCTTTGAAAAACGTACTTAACAAAGTCTGACTGCCTGATACTGCTAATTAGCTGTGGCATTCGGTTTAATATGAGCCGCCTTTGTAACGTTATCTGCAGTGGTGGTTATTGCAAAGTAATTTGACAATGAAGTGTTATGATATTTAGTCTGCTTCCTGTTATTGTGTCAATACTGTAGATGAACAAACACACCTCCTGGTACAAAAGAGTAAACCTAACAGTTAATATAATTATAGGCTGCTGCTAGAAACAATAAGGTAATCAGTCAAAATCTTAGTGTTCATAGCAGTTTAATGGGATTTAAACGATTTACCTTTGGTCAACTAGGAAGGTGCTCTTTGTGCTTGTCCTGCTTGAGATTCACAGTGGTACGCTCTTGTCTTGAATCTTTCCCAACCACGCTGTCAAAGCTGGGCTGGGACCTTTAATGCTTGACGGGCTGTATCATCTCTGCACATCCACTCGTGTATGCGTACTGTATGTGTGTTGTTGTTGTCACGTTACGGGAATTTCTAGCTTCGACACGATACCTTGAAAGCTATCAATATTCAGTACCATATGCAATACCACAGGGAAAATGTATTTTAGATTTTTATTAAAAGCTGCATAGCAGTGTGTGTGTGTGTGTGTGTGTGTGTGTGTGTTATATTGGTGCTGGTAGATTGGGGGTTTGGAGGCAATTGGTTTGTTTTCATAGCACCTGGTCCCTCATTTTACCCAACATCCCAGTTGTGGACTAACATCTGTGTCTCAGTTCCACGCTGCATATGATGCATGTAGTGTATCTAGGGTTTGTGTCTATGTCACATGCTCACATTGGAAAACTCCCAGATGTCAGTTTGAATGCTAAATTAGCTTAATTGTGATGGACGCTACAATGCAGTGCACTATGAAAACTAAAGGGACAGAAATTAAATATACATTTTTGATGGTAGTGAGTGAGGAATACTAAAGATTACTACATCATTTTTAAAAACCCGCTTTCTGTTTAAATTTTTCTGAGTATGAAACTGGCAGTGGTTTTCCAAAGTCACCTTTTGATTAACATCTGTTAGTGGAAGACTGTCATTTCCAGTCGGTACAAACCAGTTGAGTGCCTTGGTTTCTTTGACATTAACTGCCAGAAAAATTAGCTGTGATGATAAATCTAAACTGTTTAAATTATATACTTTTCTGTGGTTCCAGGAAACCTCTTTAACCTTCCACTTACCTTTCCTTGTCTCCTGGCCCATCTGTCCTCCTCCTGCTGTAATGCCATTAAATGGCTGGAAATTTTCTCCCTCAGAAGAGCCATCGATTTGTAATCTAGCGAGCCATTAAATGCCACGGCTTCTCCGCCATCGTTCACCCTGTTATTCCATTTTTCTGTCAAAGAGGGGACCATCAATGCAGTGTAGATCAATACAACTCATACACCATTACCGTATGTCCAGTCCCCATCTAATTTTCTGTTTAAGTTGTATCAGATGATTAGAGGGGTACTTGTGTGTACATTTTAACAGAAAGGTGTGGTGACATTGACTAGACAGCAGAGGGCAGCCAATTTTATGTTTTTATGGTAGGGACACAAAAGACTGATGCCGAATGTGTGTGGGTGCTGCTGAGAGCTAATCCTTTTTTTTTTTTTTTTTGCTGAGAGGTTTAGGTTTTCACATATAATATATTAATATACAACAGACATATGTAGGCTTAGCAGCTGCTTCTTGCACATACAAATGTGTTAAACTAAATGCAAACTGGACAGCTGAATGTGACAAATTAATAAATTGCTCTGCGGTGACCCAGACAAGTATGTTTCTCTGCTGAGACAACAGGGGGCAGTCGAGTCCTGATCAAGACTGCCAGCATCTACGTATATTGCCTTCAGTCAGAATCATGTGGTGGAAAAACCTGATATGAGAGAGGGGGGATCAGGAACCCAGCGAATTACACAACAGTCTGTGTAGTGCGTGTGACTGAAGGTGCGTGTTAAGCATATGGCAAGTGAGGAGAAAGTGTGTGTGTGTGTGTGTGTGTGTGTGTGTGTGTGCGTGTGTGCGTGTGTGTGTGTGTGTGTGTGTGTGCTCTTGTGTGTGTGAGGATGGGAGGAAGAAGAGAGAGAAAGGTAACAGCACAAGAGGGGGGAGTAAACCTCCCCTAGCCCAGAAATCCTCATGCCGTTATGTAACTGTGTCTGCAAACGGGGGGAGGTGTGTGTGTATGTGCATGTGTATGTGTGGTGGGGGATAGGGACCAATTGATAGAAAGTGACAAAATCCTCCTCACATGCAGGCAGGCTGCAGGGCAGACCTCCGTGATACTAACATGGGACGAAGGAGGGAGGGGGGACCACGGCGGGGAGAGGTAGCGCATTCCTCCTCTACCACGCAACTCTGACGATGACACATCCATCACAGGTCCACAGATGCAGGAACTTGGACAACCACAGCTCGTTCATGTTCTGCAACCTTTACACTCAAGATTTCTATTGTGTCTGTGTTCTCACATAGTCA
Organism: Pterois miles; assembly: GCA_947000775.1. Classification (NCBI taxonomy): domain Eukaryota; kingdom Metazoa; phylum Chordata; class Actinopteri; order Perciformes; family Scorpaenidae; genus Pterois; species Pterois miles. The sequence goes on along the minus strand of CAMQGK010000355.1, from coordinate 9,686,643 downwards.
CTACCATTAACGTCCCGCATCGATTCAGCACGTCAGGCTGCTTTACAGCATCCTCTGAGAAATGTCTTTAGAAAGGGCTTTTACTGAAATGTACCGAACGTTCATGTTGGGTGTGTTTTTTTTTTTTTAATTCTTGCCTGAAAATGGGTGCAGGTGATGTATATTTATCATAATACTAGAGCTGAAACTATTAGTCAGTTTAAAGGAACAATGTGTAACATTTCGAGGGATTTATTAGCAGAAATGTAATATAATATTCATAACTATGTTGTCAGTAGTGTATAATCGCTAAGAATTGTTGTGTTTTTGTTAGCTTAAAATGAGACCTTCATATCTAGATAGGGAACGGGTCCTCTTCATTGCGTCCACCATGTTGCTTCGCCATGTTTCCACAGTAGCCCAGAACAGACAAACCAAACACTGGCTCTAGACCAGGGGTGGGCAGTTATTTTTCCTGGGGGGCCACATGACAAACCAGATTGGAAATAGGAAACATACTGGGCACTTACTTTTCAGCATTTATTATACTGAAAATCACTCCAAACAACGTATTATTATGAAAATGACATTATATGCAGGAATCTTTGAACCATACAGGACTGACTGTTTTGGGTAGTAATCCATTAACAAATTTAACATTTAACTTAACATTAACACCACATTTAACATTTAACTAAACATTAACACTTACATTTCCTTCTTTGGTTGCATGCAGCTTTGTAAAAAGTCCTTGCTACTTTTGTATCTTAGCTAGCAGCCCCTTCGGCTGTCCTCTGCTTCTCATCTCCAGATAGGTTTCTGTATTTTTCTTCATGTTTTGTCTCAAAGTGACGGTTCAAGTTGTATTCTATGATTACAGCCATAATTTTTTGCATGATTTGTAAGCACACAGCTTTACCACCAACCTCTGATAATACTTAGCAGTCCATGACTTATTAGACATGCCGCCTCAGCAGGTGACCCTGCTTCAAACATCACTCATGTCAATTTACATCAGTGTCAAGTGTGACAGGAAGAAGCACACTAACAATACACAAGCATTTCAAAACAAAAGATATTTTCTTAGCTTTCTACGTAAAATTGTGTGGTTTGTCTGAGACTTCCTGGGCCGGGCAGAACCATCACAAGGGCCGGTTCCAGCCCGCGGGCCGTATGATGCCAAGATCTGCTCTAGAGAGACTTTCATGTTTTTATGCTAGCTGAAGACCACCGTAGTTCTCCGACACACTTGTGAATCTGCAGTAATGTGAGTCGCAGATTGCAAAGCTTTAGTGTTGCTATGGCAACAATGGCCACTGAGTGAAGTGTACAGCATTATGACAGTTTTGCACTCGCTGGTCACATTACCTCAGTCTAGGAAAGGGAGGAGTGAGCGAAAGGGTACTCAGTTGGTTGCAATCTGCAACTACACTGCTAGATGCCACCAAATCCGACACTCTGTACCTTTAATTGCTTAGTCAGTTGACAGAAAATGAACTGGTGACAAGTTTTCTTGATTAATCAAGAAAATAAATGGCAGACTAATTGATCAATGAAAATAAATGTAGTCTAACAATAAGAGGTTACCATTGAAGCCTAGAAAGAAGAATATTTCTCTGTATGAGTTTTTTTGGGACTAAATGGACAAATAATAAATGGGATTGAAGTTGAAATTGAATGGGATGAACTGTGTAGATTTTCTGTATGTAATTCCTGTGATGACAGAATCTATCTCAGCCCATCTTTCCTCCTTTTCCATCGCCTCTTAGTGACTTGACTGTTTGTAGTTCGATTTTTTTGCATTGCATGTGTCACGGTCGGCATATCATGGCGTTGTTGCAGTTAGTTTCATCACTCTGAATTTATTTATTAGTCCTGTGGGATCCGCCTTCTCTCAGCTCGACACCGTCAGGATCTGTGGGCAGCCAAGTCTCTCAGGACTCTTCTGCTCACATTTAACAGCTGAACCCAAGGGGGACAATTCACTAAACACTGTTGTGTAGCAAAGTTTACTGTAATATTTCCAACAAAAAATCTGGAGATTAAATGGAGCAATGACAGGGGACTAGATTATTTTTAATAGGTCAGTATGATAAGTTATTAGACATAGGTCGCCAGAATATATCACTGCCACCAGAATGTAATAGCTGTAGAGTTATGGTGTGTGTATTTCGGTCTGATTTTGAGAGCAGAACACGCTCTAGCTACTGAGGCGATGGAGGCAGAGAGCAGCGGGCCAGAGATGCAGGTCATGGATCCCCATAGGGCTGGGCTGGTATTCAGGAATTATACCAGGCCTTCCTGTCCCTCAGGACCGCTGCACTGTGTTCTCTCTCCCCCTGTTTCTCTCCCTCTCTGGCTGGGAAACAATTTGTGGCTGAGGCGTTTGGGTTTTTGAAAAGGTGAACTCTAAAGGAAGACATAATGTATGATGTAAGAGTTGTGCCACTAGCTAAATGAATTTTAATCATGTGCTTTCAATTTGAATTTTGTGTTGTGAATTTTAGTAATGTTTTTTGGCTGGCTGGCTACTAGGCAAGATGCCATAATGCTGTAGCAGACAGGAGGGAGAAGGATGGGCCTTGGCCCCATGTGTGTGCCTCGTTCCACCGACCCGGTTCTCTCCACAGTCCACAGGTTCTGTCAGCCCGTCACGCTCGATCGGGGGTACACGCTCTCCGTCACCATTACCATGCATGTCACTGCTGTGGCGCAATGTCAAGAGGGTGACTGCAGAGCAGGCCTGGGTCAAAGAGGGTTTTCAAATACTTGTTATTGTCTTACAGTACATGCAACAGTTATGTCAGCCACAAGGGCAATAAAAGGAGATGTTGGCAATTAATATCTTATCTGAACACAAGACTTCAACCATGTTCGTGTCTCAACGTGTTGTTGAGTGTTTTCCGTACTTGTGGTACAGAAGTTCCCAAGCCTAACCAAGTGGTTTTGTCGCTCAAAACTAACTGTGGATTTTTGCGAGGCTTACAAATGACATGAGAAAAGCGCAGATAATTTTGTTCAGTATTATCATTTATTCACATTCAGTCAAATTGTATCATCATGATGGCAATTATACTGTTTTGTAAAGATAATGCTAAAGATAAGGGGTGCAGTGGAGGATTAGGGTGTGGAGCACTTGCATGTTCACCGGGTATTTTCTCCAGGTTCTCCAGTTTCCACCAGCAGTCCAAAGACATGCAGGTTAATTGATGACTCTAAATTGCCTGTAGGTGTGAACGTGAATGGTTGTCTCTATGTGTCAGCCCTGCGATAGTCTGTCCAGGGTGTCCCCCGCCTTCTCCCATTGTCAGCTGGGATCAGCTTCTCTTATCTTATCTTATCTTATCTTACAACAGGCTTGTGTTGCCCAAAACACTGTTGTATTGAACTGCAATGTGCAATGTTGACTCACAGTGGGATCGGGAAGTAATTTGAATAATTGATGTTGTCAGCAATATCTCTGAATGCAGTATTGAAAATGTAGGTAGTATTTAATAGATCAGAAAAGGAGTTTGCATGTTCTCCCAGTGTAAGTGTGGGTTTTCTCCGGGTACTCCGGCTTCCTCCCACAGTCCAAAGACATGCAGTTTAGGTTAATTGATGACTCTAAATTGCCCGTAGGTGTGGATGGTTGTGTGTCTCTATGTGTCAGCCCTGCGATGTATTGGCGCCCTGTCCACGGTGAACCCCGCCTTCACCCAATGTCAGCTGGGATCGGCTTCAGCCCTCCTGCGACCCCTAACAGGATGAGTGGTTGCGGATGGATGGATGGATGGATAGTTATATATTTATTTATTTATATTTTATTTGCAGTACATTAATGTAGTAAATTAAATGACAAATTTTACTCCTCCACAACAAAATCTGACAACTGCTGAGCACAACTTTTTAGGTTGTAAATTTATGTTCATTGCTATTTTTTCCATAATTAGTGAACATTTTAATATTAAAGAAGTAGGTGTATTGTGTACAGCATATTTGTGTATGCAGTTGCACAACACTAATGAGCTTCTGCTGCTTCTCTCATTACTTTAATCACTTTAAGTTCTGAGTTTGATTTTAGTTATCTGCTTAAGCAAGACATTATTACATAGTATACTGTATGGTATAGTGAGCTTTTATTTATTCATGTATTCATTTTATTCAAATTAGGCTTCACGGAATAGAAACAAAATCCAAAAATAACATTTGCAAGCAGCACTCACTTTGTATTCATGCACACACATGCACATTGCCACAGATGCATGCACAAGGACATGTACACATATTCACTGCTCTAACAATAGCAATTGCATAAATAGTTTCTTTTATATCTAGCAGAATATACCTGCAGGGTTCAACGTGAATGTTTTTTTCTGGGAAAGTTGGACAGAAACCTACTTGCCCAAAGCCAATTTGTACTTGCCCCAATACAAATTGTTTTATTTATTAGTGGTTACCAAACAACAAAGACTGAAGTTAATTGCTTCATTTTTATTTAAGTTAATAATCCAGAGTTTTGCCCATATCCTGTAATGTCACCTAACTAAACTCCTGTTTCCTGGATAATAGAAATGCTTGCTTGCGCTTTAGCTCATAAACTTTGTCCTTACCCGCTGCCATTTTCCCGCAAGTGCCCTATTGGTACCGCACATGTGCAACTCTCAACAGAGAAGAAAGCAAGATGACTCACTCCTGAGCTACTTCCATCATCAGCTCCAGAAAAATCAATGTGTCTAATTCTTTTTTACCACTTACCCGATCGTACAAGTACTTGTTAGATTTACTATGCCGACGAGGTATTTCCTTGCTCCGGGCAATCAGACAATACTTATTGTTGAGCCCTGACTTGTATAGATTGGATAAACACAGTTGGTGGCTGGTATACGGTATAGCTTACTTCTTCCAGTAGACTTTATCCATCGTAGCTCTGCTCTGCTCCTGTCACCTTTTTAACCAACTCTTAACAATAATTTTATGATTCACAATGCTTTTGATTTCACTTGTAAGTTAGTGAATTTCAGTATATAATCAAATTGCAGACCGATACCAATAGGTATACGTAGATCTTTGACCTAAGGTCAAAGTTTAGGAAGTTAGTAGGAATTTCACGGTGTGAATCAACCACTGTGAGCTTTTGAAAACTTTATGTTTAGTTGTTTTTTGAGTAATGCAGTTTCTTATAAAACATTACAGCGTCTACGACATCTTGCAAGCTTTTACTTTTGTTTTCACATGAAGCGCTTTTCTTACATAACTTGGCCCTTGTCTGCTGCCTTCAACCACTTTGTAAACTTCAACATCGGAGTTAAAACATGCTAATGTGACTTGACAAGCATTGTGCTTTTGGATAAAAATAATGTGTTTTTTTTTTTTTCTTTTAGACTCCAGCAGCACCAAGCTAGTTTGATTTTGTTTCAACAGAGAGGACAGCATCATGCCCTGTAATCGCTGGTTTAAATAACTTACTACAGCATACATTTGTGTCAGCTCGTGGCAATAGAAACACATAACATCAAACTGTGTAGGATGCTAAGCAATGAGATACATGAATAATAAACATAGCAACCATGATAATAAATCACATTCACCATTAATTGTTGATATGGCTCCCATCCTTCCTGCCCCATAAATGTCATATCTCAGCAACTAAGAAGCTTCAGCTTTCCTGATGTATTTACCACTTCGGTGGGTTGTTCATGTGTACTCAGCAGGGTACTGTAATTATGATATTTCCAAGAGCATTTGAAGACCGCAATGATGCATTCATACAAGATGGAGAAATTCATTTCAAGCTGTAACATGAGTGCAGGCAGTACAAAGTTGGATCAAACTGTGAATGTAAAACTGTTTAAAGCTGAAAATGGATCTGAACATTACTGAAACCTACAAAGAATAGATGGCGCACACATAATGACTGTCTCTACCACCAAGGCCGACAGAAAGATGCACAATAGTGAAAGACTGGACAGCAGGTATAGCTGTGACTCAAATTGGATACCCCTGTTAGTACACTTGGTGTGCACAGTGCACACTATGTACCTACTTGTGTAGTGCGTAGTGTAGTCTCAAATCACACAGGCTGTTAGGATTAACCTAATAATGGTTGTTTTCTGACTACAGTATGGTACTGAGTGCGATAAAACACATATATAACTTAAATTTATATGGTATAGGGCAAACAGACGTAACCTCAATTTTATCACAATAGGAACCATACTGCACACTTATTTTTCAGCATTTATTATACTGAAAATTACTCCAAACAGCATATTATTAAGAAAATGACATTATATACAGGAGTCTTTGAACCATTCAGGACAGTAATATTTCCATTAACATTAACACTTACATTTCCTTCTTTCACTGCATGCAGCTTTGTAGAAAGTCCTTGCTGCTTTTGTATCTTAGCTAGCAGCCCCTTCGGCTGTCCTCTGCTTCTCATCTCCAGATAGGTTTCTGTATTTTTCTTCATGTTTTGTCTCAAAGTGGCACCTCAAGTTGTATTTTTTGAATACAGCCACGTTTGTCTCAAACAAACCAAACACTGGCTCTAGAGAGGAGCATTCATTTGATAATGATAATGAATTTTATTTATTTATTTTATTGACCAACATATCAGAAAATAGTGAAAAATGCAGACACCAAGGTGACATATTTGGATTCTTTGTTTTGTCTGATCAACAGTTCATATCATAAAACAAATATTATATATTTAGAGTGATATATAAAGACAAAAGCAGCAAATCACCTTTCAGAAGCTGATATTTTTGACATCTTTTTGCCATTTTTGTTTGAAATGTGACTGAAATCTGAAATTGTTATCAAAATAGTTGCTGATTAATTTTCTTATGTGTAATCAGGCCATTAATGGTAATTTGGCATGTAATATAAAGGATGACAATATGCCTTTCTGGAAAGATTTGCAAGGTCCTTATTCTACCCTGCCCTCTACTCATCATCTCTTCTTCCGACACATGGCCACTCTCCACTTTGGTAATCGGCCCCACAGTTACTAGAGGATTGAGTCATGACAAGCCATTAATCCTCTCCTTTTCTTTCCCTCTCTGCCGGTTGCTCTCTTTCTCACCTTCCCTCTTCATGTCACCGTGACCTTCCCTTTATCTGCCTGCCAAAAGCTGAGTGCTTCTGGAGTTGCTGTAACGGCGAGTAGTTGAAGAATGCTCATTATGATCCTCTTGTCTCCGCAGTCATTTGTTTCCCCGCCGTGTGCTTGTTGTCGGCCAGGTAAACTGCAGACAGCTCTACCCTGTGCGTGTGTGATCTATCTTTATCATATGTCCACCTAATGTGCATTTAACGCCTGCTCTCAATCATTTTAAACAATTTTCACACATAGCACTTTTTCACCTGCATCCAAATCCTCTCTCTTTTCTAACCCCCCTCTCCCTCCCTCCCCTCTACTCGCGTTATGTTCATTCAGCTCGGGGCCACTTTGCCTGTCTGGCCCGCTGAATGGATGGCAAAAATCACCAGTGTGTGAATGGGTGTTTGGTTGGCTTGCTTTGTTAATGGTGTGTGGAGAGGATGATGGGTAAGACTGCTCTTCCTGCGTTTTGTGAGTGCAGTCACAGGATCGTACAGATGTGTGTTGCTCGTATAGCGGCAGGGATCAGGAATGTCTCTGTGAATGAAAAGAGGTGAAAGGAAAAGTGAAATACAGACATCTTGGATTTTAGCTATTACCACCCCCCTCTCCTCCCTTCCCTCCTCCCACCCCAATTGTCAGCAGCATGAGCTATAAAGCTAGATGGATGTCAAATAGGTTTTGTTGTGCCTCTCTCCAACACACTCCGTCACACTCCAGGTTTCCTCTCCGTTCTCTCTGTGATCCTTCTTGTTCCCTTTCTCCCTCTTGATTAAGTCTCTTTTTGCCTCTGCCGTTACCCCTTCTGTATTTTTGACTCCCTCTCTTTCCTCTCCTCTCTCTATCTTTCTTTCTCTCTCTACCCACCCCCTCACTCTTACACCCTCTCTCCCCTTGGTTTTGGTGCATTGCAGTGGCTCCACCACCACATTGGAGACACAACAGCCTTGGCAAACAAGGTCTCTCTGTCTCTCTCTATCACTTTCTCTCTTACATGTTAACGCACACACACACGTGGACAAACACACACACTTTCTACTTTCTATTCTCTTGTTTTAGCCCCAATTTTTCCATCTCTTTCACTTCCGCACTCTCTCAAGGCTTATCGAGAGCAAGAGACAAAGCCTCGAGAAAGAGCCGAACAGTAACCTCAGCCATTTCCATATCAAAAAGCCGCACAAGATTTGAAATAAAAGGCACAAACCCAATCCTTTGCCCTCATTCTCGCTAGGAAGACTTGCAGATTTCCATATGCACACACACCACAGCCTTCAGAAGCCTTGCGCGCAAACGGTTGCAAGGCAACCACCTCTTCAGTTTTCATATGATGGATTGCTCTATTCTGGGGAATAAAGACACTTCTTAGATCTCGGGAGGACAAAGACTTTGTAAGATTCGCTGTTTGTGTCATCCATCACACCTGAATAGACTACCAGGCGAGGGGCACCTCGCTGTAGGAGGTGACTGTTATTGTGTCATAGCATCAATCCAGCTCGGTTCTGTGTCGTTCCTGATGTGCCAGCACTGATTAAACATACATTTGATGAGGGATTCTGCTCCAGTATTCTCAGCTGGATATACCAACAAACCAACAAAAGGATTTCAGTATTGCACTCGCAGTATAATGATCTCACATCTTTCAACACCTCTGTGTTGTTTCATAAGTTTCTACTGAGGCGTCACTGACTTTATGTGTAAAAAAATTAAATCACCGAACACAGTCAGATGATGCTGCAACAGGTTGTTATATTGTAAGCCCTTTTTTTACCAGCTGAGACAGCAACACTGGTATTGTTTTCACCTTGTGAGTCTGTGTTTGTGTTTCATCATGCTAAAATGTGGTCCCGGACACACCTACTGTAACAGGAAGTACCACAGAGGTGATTTTGAGTACTTCGCCAGCTGTTTATATTTTTGTCTGTTTGTGGACAGATTTGCCAAGATGCGGTCCAAAAACTTTACAGATGTGTAGTACTGATCAAAATGAAGGTTGAGTTTGAAGATGGCTGTGGTCTGAGCAACAACATATTAACATAATGTATGTTACAACTTCACTATAATACTTTCCACATACAGAAAACAAACAAAAAAACACAAAAGTCAACCCACCTTTTCTCCACATTAATATGACTCAACCAGTGGAAAACTTCTGGGTCTGAGAAGTGAGGCCAGTGTGAAACCTACGTACTCTCTAACAGCCAGCAGGAGGCGACTCCTCTGGTTGCAGAAAGAAGTCTGATTGTATAGAAGTCTATGAGAAAATGAGCCTATTTCTCACTTGACTTATTAGCTTAGTAAACATTGTAAACATTAGTTTATGGTCTAACTAGTTTCAAGTCTTCTTCAATACAGCATAATGTTCATTTAGTAAATTATGGCCCCATTTAGAGTCAAAAAGACCATAAAGCAGGGTATGCTTTAGGGCGTGGCCACCTTGTGACTGACAGGTCGCTACCACAGCGTTGTCCGATCTGGGATTTGTCCATGTTTTTATTTTAGAACCTTAACCCTTTCATAGTGTTTTCTGTTCATGAAAGTTAATTATAACCTTTTTGGTTGCCTACAAATATCTTATTCAGGGTCTGGTTGTACTTAGCCCCACCTTCTTGTGTTACTTAAGTTTGCAAAAAAAATCGACATGGCTACGGCCAAAACGACAAACTTGAGGCTTCAAAACAGCAGTTCCCAAACCAATGGTTGACGTCACAGTGACTACGTTCACCTCTTACATAGTCTGTGTTCTCATCAAGTACATAATTGTCTGTAATATTACCTAACACCTTCTCATGCTATCTTAAGAGAAATTGTTTTTTCATTAGTGATCATTTGTTTTCTGAAATGATACCTGCAAAAAAAGATGGCTAACATATGCTTGTGCTACTTATTTGTATATCTCTTGTGTTGTTAACAACCATTTATACATCACAGTGACGTTCTCAGTGAATTATTGTCATATTTTGGTTTATAGAATATTAAGGAAGAGGGCTGAAATTAATGTCCTTCATCAGGCCATAACTGGGGAGACTATGATTAGTTGTATAAAGTCATTACAAACCCCACAAAGAGAAATTTAAAATCAGGAAACTGTCAAATGGGAGTGAATAGCGTATTTGTTGGGGATTATTTTCAGCTGTGGATTAATACACATTTGGTGCTCTAGTGATTATTTACAGCAGCAGGACGGTGTATGTGGGATCAGCTCAGAATAAACTACAGTGGCTCCGTTGATCATAATGAAAGAACATGTCAGACGGTGCGACAGTGTGGCTCACTGGTCCATGGCGTAGAGGGAAATGTTATATTAGGCTTTAGCTTCACAAGCAATACTTAAGCAGGATCAATGTATTGTTAGTTTTGAGCTATACAGTATAGGAAATATGAAATATCGCCAGTCTTATTAGCCTTGAGAACAGACAAGAAACATGCACATTATGTGATAATAACTGGTCTAGAATCAGTTTTTACCCATTCTTAAGGCAGTTAAGGCAAGCCTGAATGAGGCAGACCCTGTGAAGCATCTCGTTATAATCCGAGCTATTTAAGGCTAACACTCCCACTTGTGAAAACCCAAAGCCGAGCCTGTGATTTAGAATTCCATGCATGCGTTATGTAATGCTTTTGTCTTTCATGCTTGAACTCCTCTCCAGGCACAGGCATAGTTTATTAATGAAAGGGATTGCATGATTGGGGGGTTGGTTTTGTGTGTGTGTGTGTGTGTGTGTCTGTATTTGCATCAGTGAACAATAGTTTGTCGTATCTGCGTGTGCATGCCTGTGTGGGCAGAGCGAGTGTACTATATGTGTGTCTGAATCTGCTCACGTGTGTGTGAGTGGGAGGAGATAGTGGGGATTCCTGTGCACTTGACATGAGGAGCATGACAACATGGCCACCCACGACTATGAAAGGTCAGGGTTTGTCTTCCCTGAAGACCATATAATGGCCTGTCACAGTTTGCACGGATTACCCACTTACGCCAGCTGACATATGTGACATGTTGTGTGCGCTGACTGAGAGGCCCACATATTGTAGCCAAGTGGAGACTAATAACCAAGAGTTGTTATTCACTATATTGCAGAGATGACAAAGTAGAGTTGTGCTGTTGTACACTAAGTGTTGTTGTCCTGTCTTGTGAATTATTCAGACATCCTGTCTTGTTGAAGTTCAAAATTCAGTGAGTAAAATCTAAAAGTAAAACATGACATCATTTGTCTATCCGGTTTAACAGCAATCCACGGCAGTAGAGTAAAAGCATGTGTGCCTTTAAAAAAAAAAAAAAAAGGCAAATATCTTTTTTGGAGGGTTAAATAATGTCTACTGTCTCTGTGTGGAACTCGCCTTTCAGGCTATTTTTATACACTATAGCTATACCTACAAAAAAGTAGTCAATTCATATGTAATCCACATGATTGCAAACAGGAAGTATAAAGAGTGACAAATGCTGTGTAGGGAGGCAGTCAGGGTGGACGGGTGGATCAAAAAAGTGGATTTGCGCCTAGGAGACCGCTGTTCATGTTCTGTGTGAAACCAGAAATCAATGTTGATTTCATTATCATGTAACCTTTGTACTTAAGTAACGCCACTTCAGGTATTATTTTAACCCAAACCATGATCTTTTCCTAAACCTAACCCAGTATTTTCGTTGCCTAATCCAAACCAAGTCAATCTTTTCCTAAACTTAAGTGTTTTTATTGCATAATCCTAACCAAGTCAATCTTTTCCTAAACTTTAGTGTTTTTATTGCATAATCCTAACTAAGTCAATCTTTTCCTAAACTTAAGTGTTTTTATTGCATAATCCTAACCAAGTTCATCTTTTTCTAAACCCAAGTATTGTTGTTGCCTAATTCTGACCATGTTGATCTTTTCTGAAACCTTACCAAGTATTTTTGTTGCCTAATCCTAACCAAGTCGATCTTTACCGAAACCTAAGTACTTTTATTTTGAAAAGACCTGAGCGGAAATTGATATGTCACGTGTTGCTGAACATTCACAGGAAAACACACGAAAACTGAGGAGTAATTTTTTGTAAGAAACCATAGGAACCGTTGTATGAGGATACGTTGAGTAGATACATCATGCACTCATCTGCTGTCTGAAATAAGTTAGCGTTTCCTATTTCTCCTAAAAATCAGATCAAAAGGTTACCCTCTCTTGCTGGTCTTGTTACCTGTATGGATTTTGTGCATTTACTGATTTGTGTCGAAGCAATATAAAATGATGTGATTAAAAAAAAACAACTTCAAGACCGATTAGATCAAAAAAGGTCACCCATGAGGAAATGCATCACGTAAACTTTGATCAATGGATCGTCTACGCTTTTACATCATTGAGCAGGTCCAAGTGCTCATCTGTTCGAACTTCTGGGTCAAATTAATACATGCCCTGCGTGCTTGTCAGCAGCTTATGTTGAAGCTGTCATCCGCTATCTCCTCCTGTCTCTCAGGCTAGAAGTGGAGACCTGTCTTGGCCAGGGTTGGATTTTAATTGAAATTGATTTTGTCTCTCCAGCGAAGGAAGCTGCTGTAATAGATAGGTAATGTCGCATAGCTGCCTGCAAATCTCCCATCGTGTCCTAATGGTTTTTGAAGGCTCATAAGTCTAGAATTGTGCAAAACAAAGCCTTTCTTTTTAACCTAGTCTTGTGACAGAAAAATATATACTGAAGCATGTTAAGGCACCAAATACATCCCATAGGAAGCTACCACTATTGCATTTTATGTTCATTGCCACTCATTTGCATCATTTGTTTGCCTCACTTGCAGTGTAAACATCTAATGAAGCCATTATTTCAGCTTTATTTCTTCCTTCACTGCTCTCGTTTTATTACCTTTCTCCTCTGTCTCTCCATCTCCCTCTCTTTATAGTGTGACTATTCACCGTCTGCGTAGGTGTGTATCAGTGGAAAACTGCTTGTTTTTTTCCCCCTACCTTCAAATGGGAAAGCAGTGACGAGGCGTTGAAGTGCGTGGAGGCTTGTCCTTCGGCATTAGGCTTAGATTGGGCGAGTGCAAATGTCCAGGCTGTTTGTGTACACCTCTAATTGAATTGAGCCAGACCAATTGAACCCCCAAACTGCTTTCTATTGAGTCAGACGCGAAGGTGAGTGCATTTGTCGCTTTTCCTGCCGCACTGAAAAGAAAGCCACTCGCTCTTCCTCATACCAGGTGTTACGCTCCCCGAGGCAGGTCGACGCTGAATCAGTACCAAGGGTGCTGCCATTGATGGGTTTCCACCCTGACACCTCAGCGAGCTCAACACCAGAAACGCTCTTTCTTCACGGCTAAAGGTCTTGTCAGCCCTAATCTCCTACACAGCCCTGTGTTGTGGCTTGGACAGTTGAGTCTCAGTAGTGGTCAAACATTTTGTTTTCTTGTTCCTGTGAGAGATTTTGGCAGAGGAAAAAGAGAAAAAAAAAAATCCCTGTAATGAGAGGTTCACCTTTTTCTTCCTCTCGGCTTTTCTCGCCCATTATTCAGAGAAGGAAACCAGCGTCAACGTCACACTGTGCTATTAATGGATATGCCTAGGATGCCGTGTAGTCAAGGAAACCATTTAAAATAGAAGTTTCTTTCTTTATTTATTTTTACACAGTGGAAGGGTTCTGTGTGCTCAGAGTGGGACTGAGCTGAGTGATGCATGCAAAAGATAAATCTGATAAACTGTGTTATCTTGATATTTAAAACTACTCCACGAGAGCGCCTGATGATTTCATTAGCGCCCGATGGCTTAACAGGGTTCAGTGGAGTTCCTTTTGCCTCTGACTTTTGCTGGTCTGATTTGGCTTCTCCTTGGCAGGAATGTGTGTATGCGATGTGGGAGAATTTCAGAGTGATTCATTTCACTACTGTGGTATCTATGTGGCTCAGTCAGCGCAGCAGTACACAAACTAGCCTACTCTTGTCCTGTGTGTAGGATCCTGACTCCAACGTCACACCGTGAGAGCTGCACCTTCAGAACAAATCAGAGATATTTAGTTCTGTCTGTGTAAAGCCATGTAGGGTAATGTCAAGCTTTTGCTGTGGAAAATTAAATTCATTTTTAGTTTTTATTTATTGGGAGGTTGCAACTTACTAACAGATAACGTTTTATTTATTTTTATTTATATTAGGGCTGTCAGAGTTAACATGCTAATAATGCTTTAATGCAAATTTGTTTTGATGCCAAAAAATGTCTTTAACGCATTAATGCAACTTGTGGTTTTTACACTGTAGTAGGCTCTGTTTTAAAACTTAAAGGGACTCAATGTAAGAATGATAAATTGACATTGTCAGTGACAGTCAGCGTCCTGTTGCTCACGCTTGTGCTCGCACTACATAGAGACGAACAAGCAGCTGTCAAAACAGGAAGGCGACACACATCATTGGCAGCTGAAACCACATTATCATTATATACTGTATTTCACCTGCAGTAATGCTAGCTGACCAAATGAGGGTCTCTCCATGAATCAGTGTCGATCCTAGTGTTAACTGTAACGGCTTCAGCCTCCCAACCGTGGTCAGAAGGAACGGGGGAGACACCGGAGTTCTGGTCGGAGACGATAACGTTACTCTCTCCGGAGCTCCGTCACTTCACCCAGCAGTAGGGTGAGCGGTCAGCGGAGCCAAAGAAAGTTGGTTTTAGCTTTGTAAATATCAAGTTAATGTTCGTTGAAAGTTGCTGCTTGTGCAGAAATAAATGCTGCGGCTCTTCAAGACCAGCAGAGGTTTCCTGTGTTTTGTTTCCGTACAGTTGAGTGAAGTGATGGGGGTTAATTCCGGAGCGAGTACAGTACCGACTCCTGCCCTGGAGACCAAAGCTCCGGTCTCCCCTGTGTCCTCTGACCACGGTTGGGAGGCTGAAGCAGGAAGACAGATTTCACGAGATCTAACTTTTTTGTTGCTTCTATATAGTTTGTGTTGGAGTCTGAGTCTGAAGAGCATAGCTACAGGTGTGTGCATGGGAAACTGACCCACAATGATTTAGAAGCTACAAACGTCACCGTTAAGTGAAGATACTGGTATCATGAAAATGTGAAACTAGAAAACCCAAACAATTCATTGATACCAACCATGTCACACTAGCTTGTCACAAAATAGGTTAAATAACGCTCCAAACTTATGCTAAATTTTGTCTGGGTACCCACGAGTCTCAGACATGCCCACTTTATGATAATCACATGCAATTTGGGGCAAGTCATAGTTAAGTCAGCACACTGACACACTGACAGCGTTTGCCATGTTATGATTTGAGCATATTATTTTATGCTAAATGCAGTACCTGCGAGGGTTTCTGGACAATATTTGTCATTGTTTTGTGTTGTTAATTGATTTCCAATAATAAATACAGGATATACATACATTTACATAAAGTAGCATATTTGTCCATTCCCATCTTGATCTCCCTTTAAGGTACATTTTGAACAGATAAAAAATGTGAGATTAATTTGTGACTAATCACAATGAAATATTTTAATCGAATGACAGCCCTGATTTATTTTAAAAATGTTATTTATCCAGTTAGATATAACCAGAAGGTTCATTATCTTTTCCTGCATGCCCACTGTCGATAATTTTGTGTGCCACTCATGTACAGTAGACTAAATGTCATGCCTCAGACCTTTCGCCAGCTCCTCCTCCGGCTGTGTTTATCACCCCTGAACAAACAGAAGTTAATTAATGAAAGAATAATCAGCAGCGCTAATTAGCGAGCTGTTAAAATCTTTGAAAATGCATTTGTCAGACTCGGACACTCCTCACACCTCAAAATAATTTGGTTTGTGCTTTCCCCCTTGTGGACATATAAGAGGCTTATGCATTTGCCAAACATTGATTTGATATTCTCCACTGACACGTGCACGCTGTGATGGTCATGCTTGTAATCCTGTTGGCTAAATATGCTTAGCTGTGAAAGCAGATTAAGACGTGGCTGTGTTTTCTTGGCCAGATATTCCCAGTTGCCTGGGTGATCTAAGCATCTGTCCAGTGTTGTTGTGTTTAAGTATGACCTAAGGCTGCTGTTCAATCATGGCAGCATGCAAGTTCCCATAGGATGAGAAATACAGTATAAGCCTTACTCATGTTACTGCAACTCCTTATAACTACAGATATTGCCTCATCAGATTCAGATGTTTTCCCCAGTATCAAAGTAATCCAGGTGATACTGTCTACAGTATCAGCTACAAAGGAATTGTTAACAGCTAATGCAGCGTTACTTTTTATGGTGCAGATTTGCCAAAATATAAAATTGGCTAAAAAAGCATGGAGGTGTACGTAAAGAACGTTAACCCTCGATAACTTTTGAAGAAGATTATTTATTATTTATTTTTCATTTATTTATTATTACATCATTTTTCTGTGCAGTGCAGGATAAAATCTCGACCGATGCACATTCTGTTATTTTTCAGGTTATGATCCACATGCATGTGATTGACATTTGTGCCGAGTGCGTAGGAGAGAGGGCATTAAAAGCAGGTGATGTGTGAAATGATCAACGTGTCCTCATACTACGGTTCATATGATATCTTACAAAAGGTTATTCCTCATTTTCTTGCGTTTACCTACGAACATCCAGCAATACGTTATGCACGCATCAATTTCCATTCCAGTCTTCTCAAAATAGATTAGTTAGGTTTAGGCAACATAAAGGAAAAGATCGTGGTTTGGGTTAAAGTAACACCGGAAGAGGTATAACTTAAGTGTGGAAGTTGTGTGACAAATAAATCAATGTTGATTTCTGGTTTCACAACAGGGTCCGAACACCAGTATCCTGGGTGATAGTCCGATGATTTTTGACAGAAAAAACATCCAGCTCGACTTCCTGACCTCCTCCCTATGCAGCGTTTGTTGCTCTTTGTACTTCCTGGTTCTCAATTACGTGAATTACATACAAATTGATTTTGTGGGATATATATAAATTACAGTGCATTTGTTTTCATAGCTATGACCGGTATATGAGAACAGCCTGAAATTATGTTTTCGAGATTGTAAATTGCACTTTTAAGTATTCTGACTTATTTCCATTTGATTTTATTCTTAACATCAATAATTGATGTTTAGAACAGCTGTAAGAACAGATAAAAGCATGAAAAGGAAGTCTTTCACCCCGGAGACCAAGACGTTCCTCTGCAAAGGTGAATCAGCCTGTCTCGGGTCACTGTGTACCTGTAAACATGAAGTAGTCGGCAGCTAATTACAAAGCCTTTTGTAGTCATACTGTATAATCAGGGAAACCTGCAATCGGTCTGGACATAAATCAGCTAAAAGTTGACTAAAAACATAAACAGGAACAAGCTATTGAGAAAATTCTGAAACACATCACATCTGTCACAGACTGGTAAGACCTTGCAACCAGCAAAGACTAACAGCTGCCAATATCATCTAAATTTTACACTATCAGACTGTTTCTTGTGACCAGTTTTATTATAGTGTAGACTGGCAGGGGTGTGACTGTCAGGCAGACAAGGTGAGAGCAGCATGCCTGGTGAAGGCTGCATAAGGCGGAGAAGGGGCAGTGGACTGGAAGAGGACAAAAGCTCTGGCACCACAGCCGGGCACAGGAGCAGCCAAGTGGAAAAGGGCAGTCTGGTGAATCTGGGCAGTGATGTATGGTTATTCGAGAAGGCACCAGCAAAAATAGGTTAGCACCATTTGGTAAATTACAAAAGGGGGGGGGATTGTCTCAAGAGAAAAGAAAAAGTGCTGCAAAAACAAATGTGAATGATCACACTGTGCTACATCATAAGTGCAGATACACAACGCGTATTTGGTCAATGATCCATATACATTTCTGTGAATAATCAGTAACTGTGTTATAACAAAAGTGTTATAAGTGCAGCTGAACCCATATTGCTCCCAAGACGAAAAGGACTGTCAATAGATATCCGATTACGCTCAGATCTAGCCTCTCAAATTGGGATTGAAAGTCAAATGCTATTGTTTCATTTTGTGGGATCACATCAAACATAATCAGAGCCAGCAGGACTCACTGACATCTGGGGGGAAAAAAAAAATCCCTCAACCTGTGCTGACAGTACATTAAAGTTATGGTCCATGAAAATAGGCTATCGACATGGGGCCAGTCATACAACAGCCACAAAAAAAGCAAATATTGCAGCAAATCCATTCTGTGGTATTTACACCTGCGACACACAGCGAGGAAGATGAGAGAGTGAGAGAAGGGAACAAGAGAAGGAAAGAGCGATACAGAGAGAGAGAGACTGGCAGACCCACCGCTTGCTATATTGGACAGGAGTGCCGTTGCCATGGCAACCGGCAGCCCTCGATTGGTATTTGGAGCAGCGAGTGGAATTACTGCAGAGGATTTGATGTTCAGTACACATCTGGGGTCAGCTAATATGGCGCTACAATCAGCTACTCCTTTTGCTTGTCCACATCGCGCTCGCAATCCCTTGTTTGGGACACGGCGGCTGGCACCCGGATCCACCGGCGTTAAAATCTCTCATTGAGTGCCAGATTAACTGACGGTTTCTCTTCATCCTGACAGATGTTTGTGCTGCCAAGTACAATGTCGGATTGGCAGATGTAAACAGAGCGTGTGTTGTGCTACTTTCAGGGTAGCGGCCATTATTGGCTCTGTGAAAATGTATGTTTTTCTTATCATCCAGCCTTTTTTAAAGCAGCAGAATTCAAGGTCAGACTTAATATGAATGAAAACAAAGAGCAGAAATACAGTTACCTGTTACATATTTAGCAATATGTCATAAGACCTTGGGACTACTTATTTTTATTCTCAGTGTTCAGACATGTGGTTGCATCTCGTTTAGTGTTTAAACTAATGAAATATGTCAGCTTTTTAGCAAAAGACGGCATTCTTGCACAAGACGAGGTCCAGTGAAGCATGGCCATCAATTTTACATCATAAAAAGAAGAGGAACTTCTGTGTAGAAGTAGCAGTATTGAACACAGCACGTTTTATCACAGTGTTATTCCCTCCCACCATCCATTTTAAGAGGAAAAAAAAAGAAAATGAGTTTGTCTCATTCTGTTTGAAACGGTGTGATGTGTTACCTGAGGCTGCTGTGTGAGTAAAAGAAGAGATGTTTTCTTAGACAGTGAACAGATGGGAAAGCGCACCATCGCTACATGCTGTTATTTATTCACCAGAGTGATTCCAGATGCAGAAGCAGAACCTTCAGAGCTGTAGAAGCTTTGTTTCCGGAGGTCTGTTTTGCAGTACAGTGTGTCTTACACTGTTTTTGTTTCTCTGACGCCGGAGCTGGTGGGTTTTCTGATCACTTTAATGACTTTAGAACTGGCGTGTCCAATGTTAATCGCCTTATTGATTTCTGCTCTTTAACATTATCCATCCATTATCCTCAGGGGGTCGTGGGAGGGATGGAGGGGATCCCAGCTGACATTGGGCGAGAGGCGTGGTACACCCTGGACAGGTCGGCAGTAAATCACAGGGCTGACACAGAGACAGACAAATTGATGCTCACATTCACACCAACAGGCAATTTAGAGTCTGCAATTTAGAGCTGCCTGTTAACCTAACATGCATGTTGTTTTGTTTGTTGTGTGTGTTCTTTGGACTGGGAGGAAGCCGGACTATATGAATGTATTATATTTAAACGCTGTACTGGCCAATCCCAAATATACGCCTTTACACACTG
Source organism: Pterois miles (assembly GCA_947000775.1). Taxonomy (NCBI): domain Eukaryota; kingdom Metazoa; phylum Chordata; class Actinopteri; order Perciformes; family Scorpaenidae; genus Pterois; species Pterois miles. The sequence continues at coordinate 9,666,968 of CAMQGK010000355.1, read as the reverse complement.
GCAGCATAATCTATCTATCTAGCTATCTATCTAGCTATCTATCTATTAATATTCATGTCAATATATCTTGTCAAACTCTTGTTTTTGACATGAATGCTTTCACATAGAATGCGAATATTACGTGGCATAATTTTTTTGGCATTTGATTTTCTAAGCATTTACATCACGAATAAAGGCATCAGCCAATCATATATTGCAGAACGGGTTTAGTTGCGACTATATTTTTTAGGGATAGGCAGCTCTCTCAAAAAGCTGGATCAGATATCGGTGACAATGTAGCCAATCTAATCAATTCAACTCTATATTTATATGCTATATACATTATATACTGGAATTTTAATTCCTGTTTAAATTTTGACCAATTTGTTGCTGCATGTAAAAATGTTTGCATGCTGTTAATTTTTAAGATTTTTTTTACCAAGTTGCTTTTGTACAATTTATTATTTTGATAATAAATAACAATTCACTAAATTTATATCTACGGTATGTATTTATTTGTTTAACTGTTTAGTTTTACAATGTTAAGAATGTTTAAGTAAAGCCTAATGTTGCCTTACACAAAATAATGATCATTTACAATCAGTAAATGTTATTGGACAATACCCAAAGCCCTGGTGTTGCTATTGGTATCAGGACAGAAAAAGTCAGATCGATGCATCCCTAATATTTCTGAAACAACAAGTTTTGTAGGCTCCGTAGTTTGAGCCAGGCTGGCAAACTTTATTACTCCTTTTCAGCTTTGACAAAGGCAGTGCAGACCAGATCCACTCCTTCTGTTCTTTCCTTTCACGATAAAAAACCCTAGACATGCGATATTAGCAGGCAAGTATTTCGTTTTGTGCCGTTTTTTTTTGTCACGCCCCCAGTGTGTAACGGGCTTAATGCTGGTGATATTCTATATTTCTACATGAGAATACTAAATCCAACAATTTTCCTCTGTGCCTCTTGGCCACTCCGTGACACTAGGTAATGTGTTCCTTCATTATCATGAACATGCATGAAACTGTAATTTATTCAGAGTCAATCGTACACACAGTATACATCCTGTTCCCATAGATTCTGGACTCTGTGTGCACCAAATGTGTGTTAATCCACAGCTAAAAATGGTTCCCAACAATTACACAATTTACCCCTGTTTGAGTATTATTTGCTGAAAACTACAGTGCCCAGCTGTTTTAGGAAATTACGTAGCCTATTTTGAAAAATGACACCATATCGACCTGACCAAATCGCATAGAGTATCAGAAAGTAATGACGGACTAACACATTGTTGATTTGGTCTCTTTATGACCTTTTTTTTTCACAATGAGAAAAATATAGTTGAGTATCATCAACTTTATCCTATGCTACACTGCAAGATACTGTGAGTATGTTTTATTTTGTTACACCCCATTGAATGAGTTTCCTTCATCCTTCACCAAACATCTGTTCTCCCTCTCCACTGCATGCTTCTCTGAGTGATCTCAGAGCAGACTGAAAGATCAGATTGAAAACAGATATTTCATGGTCAGGGTGCGCAATGTAGATTTAGTTAAGTCACAAATAAACCCAAAAACCCATTCTGGGAAAAAAAAAAATAAAAATTGAAACCACTTCCCGCTGTGCCCACAAAAGCAACTGCAGAGCTTTATAGCATCGTGTTGTAGCCTTTGCGATTTGATAAACAAGCATCATATATTTGTGTAATGATGTTTTTCTGTGCAGGGCATGCTCCACCAAACAGAACTTCAAATAAATAGCTTTTTAAATTTCAAAGCAAACACTCTTCTATCTCTCTCCCCATTTATACACTGGTTTCAACTTTTCACTTTGGCTCCCTTCATTCTTTCTACTTGAGTTGATAAATCTGCTAAAAGGGTTCAATGTCACACCAGCATTGCCATTTAAATATTTGAATGTAGGTTTCACTTCCAGCAGGAAAAGAGGATGGGGAGCACTTTGAGTCCATTTTTAGCCTCTGGTTGTGGATCTGCACTACTTTAACATCCTTCGCCATACATGTTCCCTTCCCCCTTATTCACATGTGTATCCTATACACTAGGGCACACACACACTTATAAACTGTAGACCTGCAGAACAGATTTTTTCCAAGTCTTTGAAGCCTATAAGCCACAAAATGTTCCAGAAAATAATTAGAAATAAGGAAGAAGAAAAATATGATGATTTAGCAATGACTGGGTGCAGATTAAAGGAGCCAACCTAACCATAAATGGATTCTCTCCATCTTCAAGTGCTTTATAATCTCAGTCACTGCATTCATTCACTGAAAAGCACCGTAAGAGACCCACATACATAGACAATAGCTTTATTAAAGACGTTACGATTACGAAGCATCACTATCATAGATATGTACAGACACATTATGGGTGTAGAAGCTCTCCACCCCGCAGAGCTGAATTGGCAATTAGCGAGGCATTATGGTCAGTCTGTAAGATTGTCAGTCAAACCACGGGCAGCATGATTCGTCTACCTTTTTCTCAGAGACAAACTCATCATTGTTTTGTTGTCTTATCGAGAGACAGGGTGATTAGTTTAGAACTGAGTGGCTGCAACATCTCCCCCATCATTTTTGTAAACTGAGCAGGGTAAACAAACTCATTCAGCAACATAATGCTCGTGGCAATCAATTTTCCACAAGTAAAGCACAAACAATGCTCCGCTGCTGCTGAGGAACTCTGGCTGAAACACACTGTCATTGTTGAAATTGACATGGATTAGTTTTCCCATTTTTTCTGGAGTGTTATGTTCTACGGTGCGATGAAGTGAGTGGCTTGTGTCCAGATACATTCATTCATTGAGGAAAAATTGTAGGAAGTTTAACCCAGGGCTTGGGTTTTATGGAGGAAGTGAAAATAAAGGGCTTTACATCCGATACAGAGATTCTGATCACAGATGGAAACGTGGAATTGAGAATTAAAAGAAGCTATTACACAGACTCGTAAAGATGGATGACATGACAGCTCCCCAAAAGTGAAGCTAAAACATCTTGATCGCCCCCTGGTGGCAGGCTACGGGTCATAAATCCCAACCCCAACTAAAAACTCACAGTACATGTCAAATCTTATTTTCCCAAAGATGGTTTCTGTCATTTTAGGTGGTTCTTAGCACATTGATGTTTGTTCAAGTGTTGATTTTTTGGTTTGGTTTTAATTAGTTATTTGATGCCATGAAAAGGGGGTGTGACATCATAATTGACAGCTGCTTTTTTTATAATTGTATATAGAGTAGGAATCTTTGAGAGATGTACCTTTAACTTAAACTTTCTATAACCATGACTGTCGGTTCCAAACAGACTATACTGTGTATAAAGATTTTCATAAACAGTCTATGGTTCAGTCACAGACTGTGCCGATAGCTGGCTTAGCAACATTTCCACTGATTTAGTAAGTTTAGCCAGCACTGTTGGACTGTTATGTGGGTTCATATCCTGGAGCTGAAGTGTCTTCAGATGAGGACAGAGGACATTTCTGAAACAAGAATCACAAGTCTGTGTAACCGAACATGCATCAATTTGATCATGAATGTATTTCTGGAGATAGTATGATTAGTTGTGTCTTTCTAGCCAGTTAGCTACCGTCAGTTAAGTACAGCAGGTATGTGGCTCTTACACTAACAAGCTGCAGCCTTGCTCAGCTCGCGATTGGCATGGACGAGTGTATGGACGGGACCTCGATACCACGGTTCCATCATTTACTTCCCGTGCAGATTCTGGCTCCAAATGACGTGACCAGCACAAGATGGCTGTGCCTACATCCAGGCTTCATTTTTGTAAAGTGGGAGGAAGTGGAGACGTGCCATTTATACTGTATGTCTTTATGGTTTTAATCAACAGATGTCGCTGGTGGGGGCTCCACGGTGGCGCAGTGGTTAGCACTCTCACCTCACAGCAAGAGGGTCGCAGGTTTGAATCCGACTTGGTACTCTTTTGTGTGGAGTATGCTCCCATGTAAGCGTGGGTTTTCTCTGGCTTCCTCCCACATGCAATTTAAGTTAATTGATGACTCTAAATTGCCCGTAGGTGTGGATGTGAGTGTGAATGGTTGTATGTCTATATGTTGTCTGTCTCTATGTGCCCTGCGATGGACTGGCGACCAGGGTGAACCCCGCCTTCACCCAAGCTGGGATCGGCTCTAGCCCCCCCGCAACCCCTAACGGGATAAGCGGTTGACGGTGGATGGACGTCGCTGGTGAGCTTTCCAACCGATCTTCTTAAAAAGATCTTCTCTCTCTGGATTTCTGCATAAATTGGTCATAAAATTTCAATTGGAAACATATATGTATACAGTTGCAAGAAAAAGTATGTGAACCCTTTGGGATTTCTGCATAAATTGGTCATAAAATGTGTTCTGATCTTCATCTAAGTCACAACAATAGACAAACACAGTCTACATAAACTAATACTGCACAAAAAATTATATGTTTTCATGTTTTTATTGAACACAACATGTAAACATTCACAGTGCGGGGTGGAAAAAGTATGTGAACCCCTAGGCTAATGACTTCTCCGAGAGCTAATTGGAGCCAGGAGTCAGCCAACCTGGAATCCACTCTGTGATGAGATTGGAGGTGTTGGTTAAAGCTGCCCTGCCCTTTAAAAAACACACCAGTTTTGAGTTAGCTGTTCTCAAGAAGCATTGCCTGATGTGAACCATGCCTCGCACAAAAGAGCTCTCAGAAGACTACGATCAAGAATTGTTGACTTATATGAAGTTGGAAAGGGTTATGAGTTCATGGGAGGACACCACGGAGGAAGCCACTTCTGTCCAAAAACAACATTGCTGCATGTTTGAAGTTTGCAAAAGAGCACCTGGATGTTCCACAGCACTACTGGCATAATATTCTGTGGACAGATGAAACCAAATCTGAGTTGTTTGGAAGGAACAGACAACGCTATGTGTGGAGAAAAAAAGGCACAGCACACCAACATCAACCCTCATCCCAACTGTGAAATATGGTGGAGGGGGCATCATGGGGCCTGGATGGACTGCTGTCATTGACGGAAAAATTAATTCCCAATTCTATCAAGACAATTTGCAGGAAAACTTAAGACCGTCTGTCCGCCAACTGAAGCTCAACAGACGATGGGTAATGCAACAGGACAATGACCCAAAGCATAGAAGTACATCAACAACAGAACAGCTTCAACAGAAGAAAATACATCTTCTGGAGTGGCCCAGTCACAGTCTGACCTCTGACACCATCTCCAATTGAGATGCTGTGACATGACCTCAAGAGAGCGATTCACACCAGACATCCCAAGAATACCGCTGAACTGAAACAGTTTTGTAAAGAGGAATGGTCCAAAATTCCTCCTGACCAATTTATGCAGAAATCCAAGTAATCCCAAAGGATTCACATACTTCTTCTTGCAATGGTATACATATATGTTTCCAATTGTAGTTGAAAGAACATCTTAAAAAAGTCTTTAAAAAAAGTCCACTATGCTTAGGCAAAGCGGTGTTATATTTGTTTTTGTAACTCTGATCAAGAAATGGTGTTTTTGTTCAGGGCTGTGTAGCTAACAGACCGACACTTCCTTCATTTGTATTTCTTTGTCTGGAACATCCTTGTCTGTATTGTGACCGTCTGGTACCGTTAGGTAATGCACATAAAGCCACTGAGAGCTTTTCATTGACAGAAAATGAAATTAATGTGTGTGCCGCCTGTTGAATTTTTAGAACAAAATGTACCTGAATTGATGCACAGTACAAAGTGTCTTAGACACATCCGTGGGGATCTGTGTTATACAATGCATTTCTCCCCTGTGTGAATATTTGATAGAGAGAAAGAGCTTGCTACGTATCCCTGTGCTCTCTGTGGTTATAGTGGGGATAAAAGCCCCACATTTCTCCTCTTACTCCTCTAAGACCCAAATGGTTTCTTAACGCTCTCTGTTCCGAGGTCTCACATGAGTTATGGCATGTTTTTGACTCATTCTCAACCTTCAAATATTGACATTTTTTAAAATAAACAAGTGTGGAAAAAAGACTCACCATCATTTGTTATTGTCGATTTAGTGACTGTATTGTTAATGAGAAAGCAGAATTCTTGTAATTAATGAAATTATTATCTAAGTGAGCCAGTGCCCCTTCCTCTCCACACCCCACTCCTCCTCCCTTCTCCTCTGTGTATTATTCATCATAGAGGACTCCTGCCCTGCTTCCCCAGGCTATTTTTACCCAGCATGTCCGTCACATTAACTGAGAGCCCCAATCCCCTGCTGCTCCCAACAGCAAGCCTCCCTCCATCTGGATCATGGATTACATCCCTCGTTTTCTACCCTTTCTCCTACTCTTGGTACCTCTGAGCCCCCCCCCCATCCCTCCATCTCTTGTTTTATCCCTACTCCTATGTCTTCACCACTCCACTCTCCACTAACCCTCTCGCTCTCCACTCCTGTCCTCTTCCTTATGTCTTTCAATCATTCATATTAGTGTTTCCAGTCCCCTGGGAATACTCACTACACATCTCTTCAGAGCGCAGCCATCGCCTGCTGAGCTGATGTAACAGCATGGCTGACATACCCAGCTTCACATATCAGTCACCATCTCAGCCACGCAGTTTCATTGTTTACAGTCAAATTCTGCCATGTTGACATGAAGTTTTAGATTACCTCCAGCCAATGCAAACAGTCTTTGTTAAATTGTGAAAGCCGTTTCACACCAAGCATGGAAAAGTTTGCACGGAAGTTTAGAAAAACTGATATTATGAACGGTTGCATGCCCCTGCAGAACATTTGCGCGGGGGGAAAAAATATTCAGACGGTCCTCAATTTCAGCAGATTTCCGCCTTTAGAAATCTATGTTTAACCAATGACATCCTCTCTTCCAACTGATAAAAAATCTTGCTGTCATTCTGCATAATAACTAGCCATGTGCTTCTGTTTGTTGCACAGAGTCTGTATTTTTGGGGCATTGGCCCTTCAGAACAGTGGGAGTGTTTGGTGTCGTACGACAAACACTTCTACCTCAACAACCAAATAAAGGAAAATTATATATGTATTGTATAGCTTTGAGATGGTCTAGCAGCTGGGATATGATGAAGATGGTAATGTAGCTGATATGCACTTGCTAATGTTATATGTTGGTCACAGAATGGGGCTAGCCACGATAGCTAGTGTTAGCATCACATTCTTAGTTAATTAGTATTATTAGTACTGTGTAGACAGTCTCTGTGTGGATAGCGTTTTGTTGTCTGAAGTGGACACAGGCACCATTTAGGAGGGAAGTCAATGAAAAAGGAACAGGGCAATGTGGATAACTTGCACCAGACCCAGAGTGCATAGTTGGCAATGTGGAAAATTCAAATGCAGATTTTCCACATTTCCGCTCCACATCCTCATAATGTACTGGTGAAACCTGACATGGATGTCCAGACTGATGCTGAGCTGACTTGACCCAATAGTTTGAAAATAAAAGGTGATAACCCCTGATAATATTTTTAATTTGTAGATAATTATTTTGGGGTTTTATGAAAAGCTATACTTTTAGTTTTAGTATTGTGTGGCGAGGATGATTCATTCTTGGTAGTATAATATGTAGATATAAACACAAACTGCTCAAACTTTGTCTGAATTCATTGTAGTTGTTCATCCCCCATCAAAGAGGAGAGTTGTAGAAGGTGCAGCGTGTAGGCTTGGACATGATTGGAAAATACTGTAGTTATATTTAGTCTGCACTATAATAAACACACACATTGACCCAGGAATGACAATATAGTAAAGAGAAGACAGTTAAAATGAAGAGAAATGCTCTATTTAATAAAAGGTGGTTTTCTATTTCCTAATGGCAAAAAAAAAGCCTCTGTTGATATCCTCTGTGCTCCCAAGCAGGACATGAAGTCAAGCTTTTGGCTTTACTGACTCCTTTTTCTCTCTTTTTTAAAGAACAATAACTAGGTTTCCAACAGGGAATTGTAGGGAACAAACTGCACACAAACAAAAACAAACGGCCCTCATTTTGCTCCCTGTCTGTGAGTCGTGCATAGGCTACAAAACCTAACTAGAAAAACTTGTATATTTTATTAAAAATGTTCATTTGCTGCATTCACAGTCAGATGAGAAAATCAGTATCAGTTTCATTAGTCCAGGATGTGTTTAGACATGCTTAGCTTTAAAGACAAATAATAACATGTAATAATATCTTCCTTTTGAGGTGGCTCTTTCAAATGAGGCCATGCATGTCCTTACGTCTCCTCCTCTCCCTCCTCTTGTTTACTCAGTGACTAATGAACGTCCTTCATTTGTTTATAATTAGAGTTCAGAAATTCACTTGTTTTCGTGCAGGATGCTGTATCCCCACATGCAGGCTATTTAATATCATACAAACCTGCATATGGATGCAGAATCCATTCTTGTTCAAAAGTCTTAAGTTTACTTTGGTTGGATTAGACCAAATTAAAGGTTCAGTAGGCTGAATTTTTTTTTTTTAGCATCATTTGGCAAAAATCCAACCCATAATAACCTTTCAGCATATTGTAATTCAAGAGTTCTGAGAGAAAACTAGACTTCTGCACCTCCTCATGGCTCTGTTTTCAGGCTTTAAAAAATCTACAGGTCATTTCAGAGAGAGAGCGTTACTATTGTGCTCCAGCTGGTGGACGGTGCTTGGTATTTCCTCAACTGATCTCAACATGGCTGCCGGGTCACAGACTTTCTCATTTTACAGCTAAACCATAACTACAAGATGATTCTGAAAACATCTGAGGAGGGAAATAGTCATTACAGTAACAGAATATTGAATATAGAATAGATAGAATATTGCCTAGTTTGACCGTTTGATCAGAGTTTGTGAGTGATTGACAGCTGCTCAGAGACAGCAGGCTCCAGCTCGGCTCTGATTGGTTGTTTTCCTCCGGTTTGTGAAATCTTGCAGATGCCATTAGGAGCACCAGAGGACACAAACGCACATGATTTTTTTTCAGATTACCTGTCTCATGCACTACTATAGGATATAGTGATCATTTTATAAAAATAACTTTATTTAATCATATTTGCGCCAACTTCTCCTACTGATGCTTAAACTGACAGGACATATGCAAATGTACACACACATACAGTATATGCACACAAGTACAACCAAAATCATGTATTCAATTAAATAATATTTATTTAAAGTTAAAAAGATTAAAGTGTGTTGTATTGTATATGTATTGGTTTGCCCTTCTCATTATTTCAGTTATTCGGTTGTTTCAGTGAAATAGAGAGTAATTCCTGAATACTGGATTTCTGCAGCGCTAGAGTCCTTCAGGACATTTTTACATAAAAGCAATCCTAGGGCACGATGTCATTTAATTTCCAATGAGTTCCCTATCCCTCATCAAATAAACAGGGTCTCCTCTGAGAAGCAGGGCCTGCTCATTACTGGTCGTTATGTTCCACTCTCAGAAAACACTTAAAGAGACAATAAGGTGCTGCCTCTGCAGAGACCCCGGCTATTGCAGCACTTTTCTTTATTTCCCATTCAATCCCATTCCCCCTCAAGGTAGCAAAGTTAATATTTTATAAGACCCATGAGGTGACATCATCATTGTGAGGTAGTGCGCATCCATAAGAGCTTAAAACAATCTCTGGTAGCCATGTTTGTGCTATTTCTGAGCTTCTGCAGAACATAACCTGCTGTCAGCTTGTTTTTCTCCACTTTGGGAATATATTCAGTTGGATGCTATATGTACCCCAGCACAAGATTAATGGAAGTGTATGATATAATGCACACTGAGCTGATAAATACCTGTGAGTACTAATGGCCTACTGAGAACAGCGTTTGGTTTTTAATCGGAAAAAGGCAGCATCTAGCAGATCTAAAGGTTTGTTGATGGAACTTGCAGAATTGTCACCTTAGTCTTTATTGATCCTGAATTTCAATATTCTCTTGAGAGCAATTGAACTACCACCTTAACAAGAGGCTGACAGGACCCTTAATCTATTTTGCCTCCAACCAAATAACATTGATTGGAAACTCCCCACACGCCATTTGCAATATTTACTCTTTACGTGGTTCCTAACATTTCCAGAGGTGACAAAACACATCCATGCTCTATTCTTATAGTTTCAGAAAAAGTAATTCCTTTGGGGAGGAAAGACTTTGTCCTGTGGCCCCAAATAATTTTTAAAAGGCAATTAATTATTCCTCCCAGAATGAAACCTATGAAAAACTGGGTAACCCTTCATTGTACAGGTCTGTAAATTTAATGGTAATTATGTGAAAATTAGCAAGTAACCTAATGTTACATGTTAATGTGACCTGTCAAATTTTTTTTTGAAATACTGCCAAATTACCCCAACATTTACCTTAAAATTGATCAAAAATTACGTTTATTACTTGCCTCTGGACTTTTATTTTTTAAATTTATATCTATTATAAACATTATTTAATAATTATATTCCACTCTTTCCCAATAAGCAGTAATAAATAGCTGGTGTCTTATATAATACATTTCCAGGAAAAGAATACAAAGCTAACTGATATGCTTTATTTCCATGTCTGCTGGTCAATAGATAATAATTAGCAGGTACCATCTTTGAAATTTCTTTAAAAGATCTTATCAAATCAGCTACCAGCTTACATTTGTGTTGACAATAAGTCACAATTGGAAGATTTGTGCCTGATCAAGTGTCTTCTATTACCTCTGATGAAGTACAGCGCAGAGCCGCCTCTCAAGCCTAAGGGCCCTATTTCAACCATTATATGCTATTTCAGCATGCAGTTATTAAATAATGTTTATGGTAATGTCATTTTTGATTGATTTTGAGGCATATATTGGGGTTATTTGGCAATAATTCCAAAGAAATTTCAAATAGGTTACTTGCTAATTGTCACCCAGTTACCATGAAATTTGCAGACCTGTAAAATTTTTAGTTTTACCAAAAACTTATCTGTAAATCAATGTCCTGGGTTTGCATTTAAGAAAAAATAAAGGCAGAATTCATACTCATATTCATACTCTATATTTTTTGTTTTCATGATGGCGCCCACTAGTTTAGTTAGTTAGTTTAGTTAGTTTTGCATTATTTTGTCAGAATACTGTTATTTCTCCATTATTTTTAACTACAAAAAAGAATCTGTTAATGTGAGGTGGATCGAGGTGGATAAATAATGTACCGCCCTCACATCTCCATCAGATCGTTGCTCCATGATCCATCTACCTTTACTGCGGTTGCACAGCAGATGTGCTTAAGCCATGTTAAATAATCTAGTAGTCATCCAGAATTCATAGAACTGCATATTGATTATTGTGTTAATGTCTTCTCCGGTCACATAATGGCCTGCATTTATTTGCATGACCTGCAGTGTCTCCCTTCAGTGATAGCTGAGACAGTGATTCAGAACTGGACTTGTTGGAGCGTGAATAGGAGATGCGGATGTGCCCCAAACCCAGTTAAACTGTTCAACACTGTAAACCGCTGCCACATTTCCACTGCATGGAACGGCTCGCCTCTATTGAAAATGTTCTTTTTTTGGTTGTCCATCGGTAAAAGTTGTAGATAGTACTTGGTACTGTTTTTGGTACTACCTAGGTGGTGCCAAGCAAGCTGAGATGATACTAGAGGGTGGAGATAAAACACTGCAGACCACTGATTGCGGTATGACATCCTACATAAACTCGTAATTTTGAAATAGCCAAGTTACCATCAATGGTGACCACTCTGGTTGGTTGCCAATGAAAGAATCCAGCGAGAGATCACACTGTTTTTATGTTTGTGTCGTGTTGAAGATGAAGGCGATCAGCTGATAATCCCAACTACCTGAGAGGTAATATCCACAGTGGACGAAAGAAATCAAGAAAAGTACCCGGATAACACAAGTGAGTTGAGTCGAGAGAGAAGGGAGAAGGACAGAATCCAGATCTGCAAATCCTGGCGAAGGAGGCAAGACTGGTTACCCACCCAGGGGATTCAACTCAGGGACAAAGAGGCCCCTGAGCTCAATTTGGACTTTTTAATTACATCACACCTTTGCATGTTTTTTATACAAACACCCTCCTACATGTGACAGACGCTAACACAACAAGGTAGGCTCTTTGGGCCGATGTGGTTTTCCTCTTCACACTTACATCATCCCCTGTTCCTTGATACTCTTTTCTTTTTTTTCTTCCTCTGCTCTCTCAGCCTTTCCTGTCCACTCCACACTTACTTCTCTGGCAACACTTTATTTAAAGGGGTGTCCATAAGACTCACATGACAGCGTCATAACCATTAAGGAATCTTTATGAATGTTTATGACGATTATCATTAAGCGTCATGCGGTCTATTAAGTCATTTTAATGCAAAGTTGACATTGTTTGAGACGTTATTGTTATGACAGCTTGACAGATAATCGGTGTGATGACAGGTTATGTACGCCCATTCAAATAAAGTATTACTCCTCTTCTCTTTTGCATCCTTCACTGAGCTGCTCCCCTCCACTTCTCTGTCGTACCCCCTCTCTCCTTCTCCCTCCCTCTCCAATGTCCTTTTCTTCCCTACACACTTCACATTAACTTACCTCCTCTTCATTTAGCTCCCTCGCTTGTTCTGTCACCGTGGTCCGACCCTTCAAACCCCATCTCCCCTTACTGCTGAGTCAGCAGCTGGTTTCCGAGCTTGTACCAGTTTGTGTGTGTCAGGTGGGAACAGGTGACGCCGCAGGTTGCAGGCTGACCCCACTGTGTCACTTTCACTCCGACTCACATCAAGTTTGTCTGAGACGCCGCCCTTTCTCCTTGAGGCTCCTTTTCAAGCTTGTGTGAGCTGCATGGGAAAATGAAAAGGCTAGCTGGAGGCAGGAAACACTGGCACTCACTGTACTGCACATCTGTTTTTTGATTCATGCAGTCTGATTAATGTGTAATGCTCAGGCAGTATATTCCTCAGATTATAATGTAGCTTTTACAGTTGGAATCCAACATTTAGGATTTAAAAAACATATCGATCTGATTAGATTAAAAACATGCTGGCTATATTCATGTTATAATCAAAATCAAATAAGACAACAAATGTGTATCCCTGCTATGCACTCTGCTATCAAAACCAAAGGACACAGATGGACATTGAGCAGCAATTTAGACAAAAACTGTCCAACAGCTTTATTCACAACTTCTCAAATGAGAGGATTTGAGATTTATAACTTGATAGAAGGTGTGGAAATGTCTTTTTGCTCTTTTTTGTCTGTGTTGTCTTGACCTCTCCTTTTTACCTACTGAAATGAAATAAAGCAGCTAGTCACAGCTATTTTGACACACACACACACACACACACACACACACACACACACACACCGATAATGCGGTGTGACAGAGTAAGTGCTAACAAGCAAAGCGAGGCAGGGAGTGTTCAATCTTTCCCCCGAGTATCAGAGTCAAATGTAAAACAGAATGCCATAACATTCACATTAGCGCTGCATTATATTCACCTCCTCTCATGAAACATTCATCCTCTCTAAATATTGCATATGTTTATGAAATTTTGTTGATGCATCAACCCCCTATGAATAATTGATCCCTGCTCCCGTTATCATGCCAATAAAGACAAAAAAAATCCGTGGTATAATAGCTTGTAGAAAAGTATTAATTCAGTCATTAATTCATAGTTTTTATAAGGATCTGGACCCAAATATACACAGTCATAAACTAATACTGAGGAGATTCATATGCCAGGTTTTTATTCAAGCAAGTATGGTAGGTTAGCAGAAAATGGCAAAAAAAAAAAAAAAAAAAAAAATACTTTTCTTGCCATGTTAAGAAAAGAAAACAAACCTTAATCTGCACCTGGGTATTGATTTTCAACAAAAACTAATTTCTTTTTCCCTGGGACATGGCCTAAGTTTACACAAAATGTCACTGACATTTTTCTATACTGTATAGGTATGCAAATTTTGAAAGATTTTCTTAACCGATAACCGACCCTTATTAACCAATTATTAACCATTAACTGACAAGATTAGTGCGTCTCTTGCAGTCGGGCACCAGCCGCAGTATATGAGTACAACAGACAACTGAGTCTCCAGCTCACCATCAGGAGAGTTACTGTAGCGGCTACGGTGCTGCGTTCACTGTCTCCAGTTCACCGTCAGGAGAGTTACTGTAGCGGCTACGGTGCTGCGTTCACTGTCTCCAGTTCACCGTCTGGAGAGCTACTGTAGCGGCCACGGTGCTGCGTTCACCGTCCCCATTTCACCGTCAGGAGAGCTACTGTAGCGGCCACGGTGCTGCGTTCACCGTCCCCAGTTCACCGTCCCCAGTTCACCGTCCGGAGAGCTACTGTAGCGGCCACGGTGCTGCGTTCACCGTCCCCAGTTCACCGTCCCCAGTTCACCGTCCGGAGAGCTACTGTAGCGGCCACGGTGCTGCGTTCACCGTCCCCAGTTCACCGTCAGGAGAGCTACTGTAGCGGCCACGGTGCTGCGTTCACCGTCCCCAGTTCACCGTCAGGAGAGCTACTGTAGCGGCCACGGTGCTGCGTTCACTGTCCCCAGTTCAGCATCAGGAGAGCTACTGTAGTGGCCACGGTGCTGCGTTCACTGTCCCCAGTTCAGCATCAGGAGAGCTACTGTAGCGGCCACGGTGCTGCGTTCACCGTCCCCAGTTCACCGTCAGGAGAGCTACTGTAGTGGCCACGGTGCTGCGTTCACTGTCCCCAGTTCAGCATCAGGAGAGCTACTGTAGCAGCCACGGTGCTGCGTTCACTGTCCCCAGTTCAGCATCAGGAGAGTTACTGTAGCGGCCACGGTGCTGCGTTCACTGTCTCCAGTTCACCATCAGGAGAGTTACTGTAGCGGCCACGGTGCTGCGTTCACTGTCTCCAGCTCACCATCAGGAGAGTTACTGTAGCAGCCACGGTGCTGCATTCACTGTCTCCAGTTCACTGTTCCGGAGCGTTAGCAACCACGGTGCTGCTTGTAGTGTTGTGGACATGCAGCCACTTTCCCAGTAAAAGTCTCCATTGTTTGTTACAACATGCTAAATTAAACTAAATGTGTAATTTAGTTTAGCAAGTTGTCAGGTGTGTGTCTGCCCAGATTAACGATGGCGATTGTCCAGCAAACAGTGTGTGTGTGTTTGTGCTACGTTAGCTGCTGCTAGCTGCTCGCGTTGCCGGTGGCTTAGTGTTACTGTTGGAAGCTCGCTGAAGTTACACTACAGCGAGCTTCCAACAGACTGTGTGTGTGTGGTGGCAGTGAGTGTGGGTTTGTTGGTGGCGTTATAGTTGTGAATGTAGCTGTAGCACACAGTATGTGTACAGTTTATTTGTCGGTGAATAAATGCCACGAGGTTACAACTCTGAGACAGCTTCCTGTATCTGTGCCGACTCTCCCTTTAGGTGGACCAGCTTTTCTCCTTAAAGTGACAAGCCGCTCCTTTGCGTTTTTCTCAACTTTATAATTAATTATTAGTATTTCTTTTAACCGTTCACCTGATAGTGTTAATTGCTTAAAATGTTTAATTCTAATTTTTATTAATTTTAAACAACAGTTAAACGATTATTAACATCCCTAATACTGTGTCTTGGTAATTATAGATGGACAAACTGGACTGTAAACACCACCTCCTCCTTGGCAGTGGTTAAAACACTGCTTCATGATTAACAGTAAACTGAAGCTATTCACTACCACTTGATATGCTGGAGCCCTGCTTGGATTCAGTAGGGAGTCCATTAGTGCACACAGGAGAGTTGAAGCATCAACAGCATTCTTCGGTCGACACTGTATTTCCATTATGTACCTCATGCCACTGCTATAAAATTATTTTAGCATGACAGCAGCTGCATCAAACTGTTTTGATACCAGTTAACGTAAAGCCTGTAGTTTGTCTGCAGTCATCGAGAATGAGTGTTTACTGAAGCTTTCTATGTCTGAGGCTTCAGTTTCCTAACTAAATTGTCTACAATGTTATTTGACACATTTGCCTAATAAGCTGTGACCAAGGATGATGATTTCTTTTGGAAACAAGTCCTCCAAATTAAATGACAAAATACAATGTTTGTATTTAGCCTCCATAATGACACTTTAAGCTACATTGGGTAGAACTGGAGCAAATATGATTTGAAAAAAAGTTATTTTTATAAAACAGTCACTATATCCTGACAGTAGCTCGTGAGCGCTCCTAATGGCATCTGCAAGATTTCACAGACTGGAGGAAAACAGCCAATCAGAGCCGAGCTGGAGCCTGCCATCTCTGAGCAGCTGTCAATCACTCACAAACTCTGATCAAACGGTCAAACTAGAAACATCAGAATCATCTTGTAGTTACTGTTTAGCTGTAAAATGAGAAAGTTTGTGACCTGGCAGCCATGTTGAGATCAGTTGAGGAAACACCAAGCACCATCTACCAGCTGGAGCACAACCAATAGTAACGCTCTCTCTGAAATGACCTGTGTTTGGCCAAAAGGTCTCCTGTCACAGGCTACATTTTGCAAAGCCTGAAAACAGCCATGAGGAGGTGCAGAAGTCTCTCCGACCACTTGAATTACAATACGCTGAAAGGTTATTATGGGATTTTTGCCCAATGATGCCAAAAACATTCTGCCTACTGCAGGTTCAAGTCTTTTCTGATCTGACGTCTCTAACAGCAGGACAACTTCCTTTGTCAGTCTGTCCTAAAATTGCTACAAACCAGTGTCACACTGCTGGTGTTTGGTTATCTGTTCCCATCAGTTTGATATTAGTGATGCTACCGAGAGAGTTTAACTGAATCTATTCTATTTCATTGCACTCACTGGACAATGTAAAAAAAAAGGATGAAATCGATGAAGCAGCACCAGACATATTGTCTTTTTTATTCCAGACATTCTTCTTTGTAGACGAAACCTGCCACCCATATTACTCACAATGTAATCTCAGCCGCTGACAGTTAAGTGGAAGATTCAGCATGTTATGCTCATAGTGGCTAATGTAGCCTCGAGCTGCTTGAGGAGTGGGCTACAGAGGTCTAGTAAGCTCACTTCTTTCTGGCTCCATGCCTCCAGATTTGTAATTTTCAAATTTGTAATTTTCAGCTCCAACCAATGCTGACTCGAGGGACATCACTTGAGGACATATATCAGACTTCACGCAGCTCTCTCTGGAGCCTTTATACAACTTTTTTCACATAAGCAATAGTATTCCCCAAGACCTTTAAACAGACTTTGATGTGTAAAATGAATACTGTCTTACCTTTGGGCATTGAAACGTCCCAAAATATATGAATTGATGAAGCTAAAACTCATATTTGTACTATCAATGGCTACATTTAGAAGCTACAACAATGAAATGCATGAGTCTAGTTTCCCTCAATATTTAAATTCGTAGCCGTTCTTGTGGTGTCAGCTAGTGTACTTCAGAAAGTAAAGGCAGAATCCAAGTACCGGTACATGTATGTGCCAGCCTAACAGTAACCCGGTCAGTTAATTCAGCAAGCCAGCAAAACAACCTTTTCAGGCAGATGATAGCTCCCAAAGATACTGCACTGTTTTCTTTTCTTCTTTTTATCTTGTAATCTTCACTCTAAATTACAAAGTCAGAGGAGTAGAACCAGAGCAACTTCTGGATGTCCAATAAGTGTGTGTGTGTGTGTGTGTGTGTGTGTGGGGGTGTGGGATGCCGGAGCCAATCACCACAAGGGAATTTAGTGCCTCTCTGCTTCCTGCTCCAGTGGGCAGATAAGAGTATAGCATTTAGATTCAGAAGACATTCTCTCACCGCAAGTCGATTAGATCTGCACCTGTGAAGACTTAAGCTGCGCTGTATATCAACAACATGCTGCTGCCTTTTTTTCTTTTATTTTTGCGGGTGCGATTAAGGCTTGTTGTGATTTCTTCAGTGTCTGACTGTCTGACCATTTCAGTCTGTGTGTGTGTGATGTGAGACTAGTTGCTGCTTACGTAGCAACTGTACTGAGCGAGTATACAGTTTATTGGCTCCAGAAAATTTACCAAAACCCCATTGTGCATGTACAGCCTCAGGCTACAGAGGTACAAAACTGATGACGGAGCAAAAATCTTTATGGGTGTCCCAAGTTTGGATCACAGATAGCAAAAACGATATTGCTGCTTGTCCATGTTTTCCACAGGTTTACTTTTTGATGACGTGTCAACCTTAAATATAACGATCCAAGTATGTTTTTTATGCAATAGTATCAGTCTTCTATTAGGTAATAGCACTGCAAAATGATCTGACTATTGCATCTTATTATTAAGTTTCCATTGATACTGATCATTTAACCCAACATATACAGAATGAACTTGTGAGAAATGTAATCTACTGTAGATGCTGGCAAGCTTCTCAATAATCTTTGCATTGTTATTCATATGTAGTTTTAGTTTTTCATATAACAGTGTGATAATGATTGATTGCAGTTCATTAGTGTAGCCTCCCACAACACTATGTATAATAAATAAATAATGAAAAACACTGAAGGGTACTGACACAGTGTCACTGTCAATGATACATGTCCAATACTGAAATGTGTGTGACTCTTTCTACACTTGAATCCAGTGACATGCTATAGCCTGAAATGATTTACCTCCCTGATATAGTCTTAATTCTATCAGCCACGCAGCGAGCTGTAATCTTATTATCTGTTGTTAACACAGTCAGGGTTGGGTGGGGGCTTGCTAGCGATGGGGATCTCCACAGGGCAGATTACCTCTGCATTATCCACTCAGAATAGCACATTATCACCTATCACAAGCCAGAGGTGTCAATTGATCCAATCACATTGTCCCTCTAGTGATGCGGGCCACTCCCATCTCCAGTTAATTATAGAGGGAAGACGAGACAGTTTAGCTCAGTGAGCTGAGCTAGTGCAGCCTGCTGGTTTGTGACTGTACTGCATGTTGGCTCCACACAGCTGAACGACATGCTTCAGGTGAGACGCTGGGACCTCTGTGAGTCATTTCACTCACACTCATGCTCACTCACTTCCAGATGTAAGCATCATCTGCTAACTGTTTATATCTATAGATAATTAATCTCAGGCTTCATCTTTAATTCTCGGACACATTATCTTAATGTAAAGCATTGTGCTGGGCCAAGATTTGAACCTCTTTGATTTTATAAAAGATGTCCTTTTGCAAAAGTGTTAAAGGGCCATTCCAGCATTTTTCAACTTGGGTCTTATTTTGTATTATATCTGACTAATACATGGTGCACTGAGTAGATTCCTGTGCCTTTAATGACATCAGGTAATCAAGGGGACTACTTTCTGTGTTTGCTTTCATTTGGACTTGGAAACAAGCATTTGAATGGATTTATGTAAAATCAAAGTTTATCTGGAGACTCGTGCTGCTTGCTGCAATATTTGTTGTTTTGATGGAGTCGCATTTCCTGAATCTGTACGAGTGGTGAGTGGAAATGCCTCAAAGTCAGAATGGCCACAATTCTGCCAATAACACCCATGTTGAAAAATGCTGATATTTTTCTTTAAAACTTCATTTCCTCCTTTTTCCATTTTTTTTTATTCTTGGGGGCAGCAGAAATTAATTGAGAATATTGACATATCACCTTTTAAGTTAATATGGTGAACAAACAGTTGCTTAATTACACATTCAGCAGTTACAGACTAGCTTTAAATTCATTTTGAGCCATTTTTGTGTCCATCTGATGAACGTAAATCTAATATGCACTTCTTTTAGCTCTATTTTTGGCATAAAGGTGTTAAATGTGAGATTGGAAGCTTTTCTATTGCCTCCGCATGGCTCTCAACATGGCGTCGGCTGAGTCATGGGCTCAAGCTAGCAGTGTGCTGACAGAGCTAACAGTGTTAACCTGGGAATGGGTGCTTTGCTTCCACAATGGCATTGTCGGTTGGTGAGCGTAGAGCGTAGTGAGGAGCAGACGCCATGAGCTAGCTAGGGGGGAATGCAAACATGCGCAAATGATTGTACTAAAAGGCATGCTTTAAAGCTCCATACAGCTGAGTAGATCTGCATATTCAGGTGATATAATGGTTTGTAGGTTCATCACATTGACCCCTTTAATATTGTCACATTGTTTTCACATTGTCATTTGATGCATAATTGTTATAGAAATATTTATTACAGTATATTTGCTTTAAGGGTTGGGTGTGATGCAAAAGCCACCACAGTACAAATGATGAAGAAGTAATCCCACAAGCTGTTGTGTTGAGCTTCAAATAGAGTGCATGATCCTTTCCTTATTGATCAGCCATGTCTTGGCTCTTGGCATCCTATCCAGTTTTGTGACCACAAAAACAAAGCACAGTCCATTATTGATGCTCATTTTGCCAGCAGAAAGAATAAATTACATCCAAGTTCCATTTTGGTATACGGGTCATAAAAAAGGAGTGTTTGATGTTTGATCACATGGCATGGTGAGATATTGTTGAAGTGGAATACACAGAAACCACAAACACAACAGCCACATGCAGATTTACGGTTTGTCTCTGCAACTCTGTCTCAGAGGTTTAAACGCTTTGGCTGCTTTTCTTTTGCAGCAGATTGTAGTCGCTGAAAACTGGAGGGAAAAACAGTGAAAACTAACCACAAGCAACGCAGCTATATGTAAACTCACCATCTAGGAGGGCTTTTAATGCTTCCACACTGGCGTGAGCTGTAACCAGTGGCATTAAGGTTTTGGGTTGTCCATCTGTCCGTCCGGACCGTTCTTGTGAATGCAATATTTCAGGAACACCTGGATGGAATTTCTTCACAA
Organism: Pterois miles; assembly: GCA_947000775.1. Classification (NCBI taxonomy): domain Eukaryota; kingdom Metazoa; phylum Chordata; class Actinopteri; order Perciformes; family Scorpaenidae; genus Pterois; species Pterois miles. Next base: position 9,646,344 of record CAMQGK010000355.1, on the reverse strand, counting down.
TGGTTCACCTGGACTCAAGGATGATCTGATAACAGTTTCAGTCAAGGTCACTGTGACCTCACATCTGTCTCTGGTGATATCTCAGTAACGTCTTGAGCAAATTTCTTCAAATTTGGTACAACCTTCCACTTTGACTCAAGGATGAACTGATGAGATTTTGGTAGTCAAAGGTCAAGGTCATTGTGACCTACAAAACACATTTTTGGCCATTACTCAAGAATTCATATGCTTATTATAACAATTTCACACAAAGTCTATTATGATGAAATGATGAAGATAGACAGATATGATGTAAACTGCAACTTGACTGGTTGGTGGAGGCATTCAGCCGCAGTGTGGTAATTCTAGTTCTGGTTATGCTTCATTACCTAATAATCTTCCCTTGCATCAGGGTGTGGAAAACTGTAAAGCAATATAACCAAAAATAATAGGAAAAGGTCATATAAATGTGATTTGAAAAGGCAGAAAGCCATCTTCAGTGTACTTGTCAACTTGGTCTGTATTTGAATCCACATTGAGCGAGATATGAATGCTGGATAAAAATAACACAGTTCAAAGGGATATTTCAATCTTGGCACATTGGTTGACAATGTGGCATTAACACAAATACAGACACAAAACAGTGCTGGGCTTACTGATGTTGACGAACATTTCCGTCAGCCTCGCCTCATCCCATGACTAAGGGTTGTTGGGTGGTTAAGTATTTGTTCCCCATCAGTGCTGCACCCAATGTTGAGCCATTCAGCTGCTGTCGATTTTCTGGAATAAGCCTAAACAGTTGCTGAGTACCAGTCAAATAATCAACATCATGTGGTGACGTGGCCACACTGGAGGTCTGCAGACTGGTGGGAAAATAGCTTGTGTGACTTAAATGCTGAACATGGTGTACTCTACTATCCATTCAATGCCTGAGTGCCCCCCCCAGTGCAATTTGGTAGTATTTTTGGTGGAAATGTCAGCTTAGTGGGGACTAGCCTATAGGTGCACTGTTGCAGAACAGACAGAAATAGAAACAAAGGTCAATGTGGCATAACATTATATCATATTGCTTAATGTGGAAACTGTAATGAGGTAACCTTTCATGAGGAACGCTTATCTTGTGAGCTTGTAGCACTTCAAGTACATGGATAAAAGAAAGGTTATATATAATATAAATTATATATTATATAAAAGAGGTTAAATTTTACTCTAATTTGTAGCATGTTGTATTGCCTTTTTTTTCTGTTGTTCTGGTCACAAAACATTTTCTGTCATAATCACTGACCTGTTTGTGCATGCCCCATAAGCTTGTACAGCTGCACAGAAGCAGAGCAGATAACAATGGCCTTTTTTAAAAAAGCTCACTAGATCTGGACCTCATATCCCATGGCCCTTTTATGAGAAATAGTGCGTTACAAACCAGGCAGAGATCACACCTGGCTGCTAAATATGTACAGTTGGATAACCTTACATTTATGTGTTCAGTTTTTTGCACTTTCTGATGTTGTGCTCTCCAACATACTATAAATGTTCTTCTCTTCTTTTATTTATGAAGGACCCATCCATCATTTTGTTTGTCTTTAGATTACCTAATACATGTAAACTAAAACACGCAACTCACTAAACATGCAATCAGGACATGTAAATGAGTTGTTTGTATAAATCATTTAGATTTTTATATACAGTATATAATAATATATAATGTCTTAGACATGAAAAAAATGCTTAACTGCAGGTGCTACTTGAATGCCATACCTACTTTATGACATTGAGATGCAGCATGATGGCCTGGTAGAGTAGTAGTTTGGGGATTCAATCCTTAATAATCCATAATTATTACTGGGAAAGTGACCGACTTTATTAGATGCGGGAAAGCCTCACTTTGATATTGCACATGAATGATAGCAGAATATTTTTGGCTACTATGGGGCAGTCAAGCATCAAAACAACTTGACAGATACACAGCTACCACCTTATACATGGTTTAGAAAGTTGTTGGGGATAACTTGTTAACAAACTCTTGCCTACTTTCACATCCAGCAGACATTACATGACGCAAGTGTTCATTTGGAGTTGTGTTTGTGGTAACCTGATGAATGTAGGTAACCAGGTTTCCTTATTTTTTTTTTTTAATTCACTTTCTTTTTAGCTCTGGTTTGGTCTCCACCAACTCCTGAAAGAAATATCTTGGCTGAAAAAGGCTCAACGCAGCCAGCCCCTTGGTAACTTTGTCTACATTTTGGTGCTAGCCATCTTGAGATTTTGACATCATTTGGAGCTAGAGTCTGCACAGTAGTGAGCGGGAAGCTTGAGTCGCTTCATCAAGGTCCCACCAACACAACTGCCCCAGCCAATCACGAACGGACCACAGCTTGCTAGGTTGCGCCACCTAGCTGCTACGTTAGCACTATGAAAGCTGTTTGGCCAAAAAGACACAGCTAACCATATTATCTTTATAACTACATTCATTATCGTACTGACACATGTTTAATTACACAGACGTGTGACGGTTATTGGAAGTTAATGTCTCATCTCTTGTACAATTCCTTAGCCTCCGGCTGCGACTATTTCACAGAGCAGCCGTCAATCATGACGTTTCACCCCTTTTTATAGCATTAAATAACTAATTAAAACCAAACGTATCAGAAAATTTAGAATAGCACAATATTTAATTTGTACTTTGACTTTTTAGTTTGGCCCAAACGATGGGACCATCCACAAACATGGTGGGCTTTATGACCTATACTGCAGCCAGCCACCAGGGGGCAGCCAAGTTGTTTTGGCTTCACTTTTGGGGAGCTGTCATGTCGTCCATCTTTATATGCAGTCTATGATTGCACCTCTGACCTTACGTACTGCCAGTGACATCACAATGTACTTCAACACCATTGCAGACATTGCAGCAAGCTGAGAATTGAAATCCTTTGTTCAGAAAATTAAGTTGCTCTTTAACAACTGCTAGAACAAAATTAGCGTCAGCAACAGTAGAAAGTCTATAAAAATCTTAAAGCCCACACATTTTACAGTAACCCTGTAAAACCTTCTTACTTTAGTACTGCAGGCAGAATAAATATTGTTAAATGTTACAATATGTATACAACAGAGCCAAATTTAAATATTATAACACAAAAAATAGATTTCAGCCAGCAACTCCGGCATCATTTCTCCTTTTAAACTTATTTTTGATTCTGAAACTCACCAGGGATATAAGAGGTAGTGTTCTAGTTGTGAAAGTGTCTTTGTTATTTTTAACACAACATCCACTGCATTTCATTTCAAGAAATTTACCAAATAGGGCTGCCAGCTCCTTACTAAGATAATCCCTCTGATCATGTTTCTGTGAAGCCTGAACCAAACATTGATTTGTATTGCACTGGATAAATCGCCCCCTTTCCCTCCATCTCAGTCAAGTGTCTCCTTTCTGACGTAAACAGATGTTCTGGGCTCTAAAGCAGCTTACATGAGCAGCCTACAAAAACCTTCAGTATGTTGCTCCAAGGAAGGAACTGCCTACAGTACCTTAGTGTTCTTGACATCACGCAGCAGCTTACTGATGTACTGTTTGATGGGTGTTGGAGTGGTTCTTATTATGAAAGCACCATTTAATGAGGCTTCTGTATACATGTATACTCTTGTATTAATAGGTAGGCTGGTATATGTTGATAGTCACAAATTCAGGTCAAGTGCATACACATCCATATTTGTACGTTAGTGTGTTCCATTTAAACATTATGGTCCAGATTTACTGTGATCTAAATGACTCTAGATGCGCTCTGCAAGTGAAGAAGTTATATTCACTTTAGCCAACTTTACCTGAGAAAAACAGATATGTTTACTCAGAATAATTTTCTGAGTATACTATAAGTATAGTTTATTATAATCTTCATCTTAATCTTTGCTTCTGTCCTGTCTTTTATAGACAGGCTTTCAATCGAGAAAGAATCCATACCTATATCCATGAAAGCAATACCTTATATAGACAAAAAGTATTATGCACAAATCAAAGGACTAAACAGATGGGTTGACAACACACTGAATAGCTGGGAAAATATATGCAAACTTTCTAAAATGATGATTGATTTAGTATACTTCCAAGAAATGGTATGGGATCCCCAGTTTGAACCAAACAGAATAGATAAAGGATTAATAATGCATTCGCAGATGTTGACCAATAATACCATAGACAAATATATGTAATTATTTATACATTAAGAGGCAATGAAATTGTTCATGGTAAACAAAAAGGTGATGCAGTATAAAAGATAGTGAGAGAGACTCCAGAGTGCAGCAGGATGGTGGTACTGAGGTAAATGCAACCAAACAGACACTTTCACCAACATCGTTTTTCTTTCGCTTCGCAGCAGATCGCTCCCACGGACGCTTTCGTCATCTAACTGCGCAAGATCGATTGTCACGCACAACACTCATTGTCGTTCCATATCCGAGCCAGCACCCAACGATGGCAATGACGGGCTATAATCGGGCTGATAGTGTGAACCAGCCTTTAAATTTATTAACAAACAAAGACAAGTTTAGTTACATCACTGATGGACACAAACCACACAACATGTTCTCATCTCAACTCGTCACATACTGACGGTTTGTCAGACCCCTTGTCGTCTCTTTGCAGTCAAACGTGCTAAATGTTGAATTAAACGAAACAAAACACTTAGGTTTGGGCAACAAAACCAATTAGTTAGGTTTATGAAAAAACTACATGTTTGGTCTTAAAACTACTACATTTGTAAAGTCAAACTGAAACTGAAACTGGACACGAATGATCAGCTGATTGTATCATGAAAGTCAAACAACATATAGGACACAAACATCGGCCTCCTGGTTTAAAACCACGTGTTTGTTGGACCCATCCACCTCCCTTCCTGTCCGCCCGATGTGTCTGTTTCACTCTTGAAACTACATCACCATAGCACTTTTCCTGACTGTTTGCTGTTGCTGTAGATGGGTAGATGGCATACTGTAGTTAATGGAAAGCCTGGAGCGCTGCATAAAGGGTGCCTCATGCGGCAGTATCAAACACAGGTATTTGCCGCCCTTGGAATGAGAACAAGCTGAACCACAACACCCTTCTCGTACCACAACACCCTTCTACTATTTGTATGTGTTTTCCAATATTGTGTTCATTAGGGATGTGACAGTGAAGACATTTTCCCACCAGTTAATAAACTTGTGACAACACCGTGTTACTGATTACACTGGACATTTTAGAAGAAAAGAAGACGGTCAATATGTGAGTCGTGCTTTACCGTCAGGTTTCAGCTGTGTGTCTTACCGTTCTAGCCCAGTTTTGGCTGTGTTATGTGTTATGGCCAGGGGTCTACCCACACCACTTGGCTGTGCACACCGGCTGTGACCGCTCCATCCTCCTCGCAGCGATTACCTCATAAACATTATCGTTCCCTTTCAGCATTTAAATCTGAAATATTGCTAAACAGGCGCATTTGCATTTCGCGTCGACAGTTCTCTCGTCCCGTGTGTGTGAAATCTGACAGCTGCAACTCTAAGATGAGACTCCTTGAGATGCATTCACTTTCAGATTGCAGCGTTCATCGTCCGACTATCTATTGATTACCCGGCACTGATACGCCACAATGCTGAATGGGTTTTATTTCTGCCAAAAAAAGCAAAATAGTGGTTGGAGCAGTGGCGGCGGTGGGCACGTTATGTAATCAGCGTATGCCCGTCCACTGTGTAACACCAGTAACACAGACTACTGTGGCAAGCCTAGTTCATTAATAATAGCTAATTTCTTCATTTTTGTTTCTAGTCACATTTGGGGCAGCATGCATCACATTTGCATCAAATAACAGGTGCAAAAATCTGGCCCGATGAGTGTTGTGTGCAAACAGTTTTCAGAGGAGAGATTGCCTCAACATTATTCTGGTTTGACCAAACTGGGGTGATAATCATCGCGGGTAAGCCAGAAGATGTAGAGCCATGTATGGAAATGAGCCCTCATTACTGTCTGTTCACATTCAGGGCGATGCTCCTCGCTCCTCTTCTTCTTCTCTCACTTCATTTTTCTCTCTCTGCTGCTCCGTCTGTTTTCTTTGGAGGAAATAAAACTGGGTCATGTCTTCCTTCCTTCCTCCTCCTTCCTCTTCCTCAGTGGCGTAAATGGAATACAGAGAAAAATAGGGATGAATTAATGCAGTGCTGGTGGATGTATGGGGAGATGGAGTATGGGAGGCAGTATAGGCATGGTCATATACACACACACACCTGCTGCACACACAGGTATTCACATTGAAACACTCAATCCAAAAGCACTTGAAACATATCTCTCCCCTCTTGGTGCATCTTATCCATCGGTGTGTGCCTTCTTCTTTCTTTCTCGTACAAGGTGCATCTCGCTGCTGCTTTTCTTCCCGCTACGTCTTTATCTAACATTTCAGGGGTTTCGGTGTGGACTGCCTGCCGCCACAGCTCAATAGTTCTGTCAGATTCACCTTTTTAATGTGGGAAGATGTCAGAGTCTTCCTCCCCTCACACACACTCAGATAAGCTGCACACATATGCTACAATATCTTCAAGGAATCACAAGATAACTAACAATACAAAACTGGCAAGATACTCTGTGTTGAACAGGATAACAATGATGGTACAATACATTATAGCCCGACGGATACTGGATTTTCAGGCTGATATTGATCATGTATTAACCTTAACACATAACAGACATTTTTGCTGATGAATCTTTTTTTTTTTTTCTTATTGTGACCAAAAGACCTTTTTCTACTGAGCAGGACACTGCAGCTGAAAAATTAACCTGTCAGAGCTCTCTGGTGAGCAAACAATGTAATGGTGACACTGTTTATAAATTACAAGTAATCACATACTGCAGTTTGGCATGTCTGTACCACAGTTGGTTGTCGCTTTTAGTATGGGCCAACATATACAGTTATATCTATGTATCTACAATTAGAAGATGTCTGCTGACATATCAGCACAGCTGATTTATCTGTCTATGATAGTTAGCTACATAACAGTTCTGCAATACATCCGGTTTAGTGAAATGCTTTTAAAAAAGTTTGGATATTTGAGTCGATTATTTATGTTGTTACAATGCTAATTGTCTTTATATTTTCCATTGCTGGCAAGCCTTTATTTACCTTCACAATAATGACCAACTTGTAAGGATCATGCATTTGTGGGATGAGCAGCACAGCTGATTATGTGGGAAGCGCCCAAGTAGAATTTGCCAACATTGTCTGCCAATGATAAACTATGTATTCTCCTGTTGGTATTGACTCTTGTTTTCAGCTCCAGATTTTGCTAATCAGGCACCATAAGACAAGACCACAGGATCGCAAAGTGATCCGGTTCATTCTGAAAAGTCAGCTTTTTCAAAAAAAGACATGGCTCAGTTCAAAATTTCAAAAGTCCTCATCTCTTCACTGACATGATTTTGACATCAGATGATTTGCTGCCAATCAGGCACCTGGAGCTGAAAACAAGAGTCAGTACCAACAGGAGAATACACTGTTTAGCATCGGCAGACAATGTTGGCAAATTTTACTTGGGCGCTACCCACATAATCAGCTGTGCTGCTCATCCCACAAATGCATGATCCTGACAAGTTGGTCATCATTGTGAAGGTAAACAAACCAACGTTGTAAAATACAATGCCAAATTAGCATTGTAACAACAGAGAAATAATCCACCAAAAACAAATTTGCAAACTTTTTTTCCTGAGTATATTATACAAGACAATCATTTATGATTACTGTTACTTCTGTATTACTAAAGAGAAGAAACATTTTTTTTCAAATACAGCATCTATATTCTTCTTTTACTAAGTTCTGTTTATCAACAATTTACTATTAAGCACTGAATGTTCCAAAGATATTGTTAAAACCAAAATTACGAACTTATATTCAAATCAAGCACAGTTCTGGTGCCACATCTTATCAAACTTATCAAGGAGTGAAAGGTCTTTATTTGCACATTGAAGAACTTAATGCCTATAAGTTGCCTACTTTTGTTTCTCAAGCTTGGAAAAAAATGCCAGGATGGTTTATTTGTCTAGTTTTATTTATAATTTATGCTCCTACTCTGGTGTCTGCCTTTGACTCTTTTTATTTTTTATTTTTTCTAATTAAAAGTGTCTTGTAAGCCCATTTGGGCTGGGTATATTATTATATTATATTATATTTATGCATGACACAATAATAATCAAATCAAATCCAATGCAAAACCCATAATCCATAGTTAAATAAAACTTGGTTCCAGTATATTATCACAAGAGAACATTTTTTTCACTTCCCTAAATTCACAACATTCAAAGCTGAGACAAGTGTGCTTTGAAGGAGTTAATACCAGAATTGGTACATCAGTTTTCAGACTTCTTACCTGAAGACACCATATAGACAATTGTGTCTGCAGGATGGAGCTTCAGGAAAAAAATAGCTGCTATTCAGACTTGATGTCTATTTTTCTTCTGTTTTACTCGTAGTTCGTGAAAGAGCTGGGTTAGAGTCCAGAACAACTGCTTTCTGTATATGAAAGTCTGTGGGCAACGTAACAGTCATACACATAAAAGCATATTTATTGCAGTTAAGAGTTCAGTTGCTTAAAATAAATGTATTCACCATCCTGTAGACCTGGTATAATTTTTAACCTGCTCGCACATATTCAGTGTTTTAGCGTCTAATGAAATTGGTTCAGTATTGATTGAGAGCGCTGCAGCCGGCAGCCGCGAAATGGGCTGCAATCTAATCCTTCGGTGCAATTGTATACGTCAATAAACGTCCACTAAAAGTGCTTGTTTTTGTCTCTATCCAAGTCTCACTCAAGGAGAAGTCTCGCTCTGAAATCTTGCGAGGCGACTTGTTGCTGGAGGACAGCGGTGGAATGGCGAGTGAAAGCTGGGAGAGAGGACCAGCGGCAAGGGTTTGTTGTGTTGGAGTACAGAAAGCGTAGCTCAGAGTTATCTAAGAGATTTTCCATGCCACTGCTGAATGCAGCTGATTTTGACAATCTGGATGAGGTCTAACCTTCTCGCAAGATTTCAGAGCGAGGCTTCTCCTTGAGCGAGACTTGGTTAGACACAATAACAAACTAACAAACAAAATGTTTCTCTGAAGGTTTTTTTTTTTTTTTCTATAATCTTGTCAGACGCTTCTAATCTGAGCCTGTCAGTAGCAAAAACAAGTACTTTTAGTGTAGCCAGTTATTCATGATCTGCAACCGCCATATAATGAGAATGATTTCCTCATTTAGCAGATAAATAAATAAAGAATAAAAGGATATTAAGTTAATTGAATAAACCACTTTGAAATGAAAAACTAAATGAGCCAAAAGTCAAGTCAAAGAAGAGACGAACACTTTTTTGACCCTGGGTCTACACGCTGTACCTCAGGTTGATTGATTTGTCTGAGGCTGCTAAATTTCACGTGTTCATGATCATAATGTTGTCAGTCTTTTGATAGAGAAGGTAATTTCACCAAATTGATTCAAGAATGTGTTGAGTCACATTCAAGCGATAGGACAAGGACAAAAATTAAATAGAAAAAACTTTACAGTGCTGGTGCATCAAATGATTAAACACAAATGAGTAGCAATACCACAGTAACATTTTGCCGTTTTGCATTTTGTCTATTGCTATCAAAAATATTTCTAGTTAAGCACACACCACATGTTTCAGTCCCCTCCAATGCGGCAAAGTAGGCTGCACAAATTTTTCATGGATTCTCATGGATGCCGGTGTTCTTGTATAAATCCAGAAGTCAGAATTGTTTTAGTGTTACATAGCTTCTGTACTTAAGTTACATCACTTCTGTAGTTATTTTAACCCAAACCATGATGTTTTCCTAAACCTAACGAAGTAATTTTGTTGCCTAAACCTAGTCAAGTTGATTCCTGTGAAGACAGAAGCTTATTTTGAAAGGAATGTATGCGTGCAACGAGCAGAAATTGACGTGTTGCTGGACATTCACAAGAAAACACACAAAAAATGAGGAATTACTTTTCACAAGATGTCATATGAACTGTTGTATGAGGATACGTTGTAAACGTGACTCATCAGCTTTATCACTGAGATAATATGTTGATTTCAGTGAATCTCAAGACGTTAAAGCCTCCTATCTTCATTTGCATCTTGTCCACTGATGTTTTTTCAAAAAACTGTAGCCTACTCTGTCACTTGAGTTAGTTAAAATACTGTCCTCTGTATATGCATGAACACATCTGTCTTCACCTACTGTATATAAGGCCACTAACTACATACTCGGCATGTAAAGGGAGTGTAGATGTCAGTATTTATTTATTTTTTTTGAGAAGCAGTGGCTGCTGTGGAAGGATTAGGCGATTAGAAAGACAACGCTGTGAGATTGGCCAGCAGGCCTCATCAGATAAAACATGTTTAGAGCAAACAAAAGCCTGTCTCTGCTCTGTCGGAACATGGCCAGACCACTTTGATCTCCTCGCTCTTTCTGGCCGACAATCTCCCTGACATCTTCAGATGCCTGTCTCTCAATCGAAGCCCTGTCAGATGTGGGGGCTCATTTCTCAGGACTGCACCGGCTATTCTCAGATTCATTACTTGACAACCCCTCTGAGAGCCAAGAGGTTCTGCCAGCCCTGCAGGTTTTAACACTTCACAAATCTCTGACACCTTACACATGTAGTAGACTCTCTGCTCCGATGAGCAGTGTATTATGTTGTTGTCTCATCAGCTGGGGCTAACCAGGACTGGGGACACATATTGAGCTTTCAAAAATTTTACACATTGTGCTTAATTGATTTCTGCCCATAGAAACAGAATGGGAGTAGACATTCCCATTCAAATCAACATAACAGGATGGTCTGAGCATTATTATGCATACTGTTTCCATTGTGACTGTTGTACTGGACTAACTTCTGTATAAAATAAACCAACCTATAGCAAGCCTTGGGCTCACTGAGGTGGGGTTTTGCAGTAACGACTAAAGCATAGAGAGAAAATGAGTATGATTTAACAACCTAAAGGTACTTAATTCAGTATCAAGAGCATTAAAGCAGCGACGGGTAGAGTTGGTGCAAATATGATCAAAAGAAGTTATTTTTATATCCTGACATGCATGAGACAGGTAATCTGAAAAAATTCATGTGCCTCTGTGTCCTTCGGTGCTCCTAATCAATATCCTGTTACTGTAATGACTATTTCTCACCTCACATGTTTTGTACTGTTTAGCTGTAAAATGAGAAAATTTGTGACCTGGCAGCCATGTTGAGAACAGCTGAGGAAATACCAAGCACCACCCACCAGCTGGAGCGCAGCCAATTGGAGCACTTTTTCTGAATTGACCTGTGATTGGCCAAAAACTCCAGAGTGCAGAAGTCTAGTTGTTTGAATTTTTGCCCAATGATGCCAAAGATATTCTGCCTAATGCCACTGTAATATACTGTAGCTGCAGGATGAGAGCCTGTGAGAGGCAGCAGAAATGCTCCCAGCGACAACATGGCATGGTGGAATTAACAAGCTAGCTAACTAGCCACTTGTCCACTAGTTCGTTCCGCTAGCTTGCTAATTCCACCATTAAATTACCTTTAATGCTACACTGGTTACAGAAAATGAGCTGAACCAAGCCCCAGGAAGAGCACCTGGGCTTTGAAGCAAATTTTCATAGTGGCCATAGTTATGCCGTTGGGCCCAAACAGACTTTTTTCCATCAACAATGGGAAAGAGATATCTGTAAATCAGCATATATTGAGGTAAACCAACTTCCTAGTACAAACACTTGAATTCATAAGGTCCTAACAGTTGTGAAATGCTCTAACAGCCAAATCCAGAGTTATTTCCCTTCCTCTGTTCAGGGCTGCGAGTCCACTTTCTTCCCAGTTAGCTGTGACCACACTACTGACGTGTTGTCACTAACAATTATCAACAATCGCCATTTTCTTTTGTACTAGTCAAATGACCACAGAAACTAAGTTTGATGTCCATTTTACTACTATTCTGTTTCTATGTTTCTGCCCCTCTCTTTCTCTCCATCATTTTTCCCACTCATGTTCGTTGACGTTCTTTCATATTGCAAAGTCAGCCTTTCGAAAGGGACAAAGCTATGATTTCTTTAAAATGTGTGTCAATTCGACAAAGACAATTCACACTGGGTGTAAACTTGTTATTCAGTTTGGCAGCGTCAGGTGACTTGATGGACAGCAGTAGAGAGAATCCACCCAGCCTCTCCTGAATAACATCCATTATCGTCCACAGCCTACTGTAAATTACCCCTCAGGAGACCAGGGCTGAATTCAAAGCATCACCATGTAATTTTCTTGAGCCTATCCCAACACAATTTCATACAAATAAACCGATAACTGTATCCTTTTGTGTTTGTTTGTGCGTGCGTGTATTTAAGTGTTTGTCCTCAGGCTTGCCGTAGGAGGATATTAAGCCATTCTTTGAGCAGAGACTGATCAGATTTACAGTCGAGAGAGAGAGAGAGAGAGAGAGAATAAGACACATGGGAAATACAATCGAGCTGAACTCATCAACTGAAGTGCTTGGGTATTGTGCTAACAAACTGCATTCTCAAATTGTTTTTGCTGTGGCTCTGCAATAGCTCTCTCTCTGCGCATCAGCCTCACTTTAAGTTTATGGAAGTCGTTTTTATGTTTGCATATTTCATTCCCAAAATGGCTGCGACAGAAAACCAAATGCATTATTTATCACAATGCGGCTTCAATTAGATTCATTGCAGCCATCATCATGTAAAGATTTGACGGAGGGATATTTTGGGCTGATCAACTATAAACTCTCCGCAAATAGACTGTGATGTGAAGCAAACACAAACCTGTTGTGAACATCATGAATTTGGTGATCAAATTGGTGGCTTAGATGTGTCTAATGCTGACTGAGCCTTTTCTGGTTGTGATTTTTTGGGGGGGGGGTGGCAGATCAAGAAAGCCTGCGTATTGCATTATTTAAGTTCCTCCTCTCACTCAAAATAGTTTTTTTTATTTCAGACACTGAGGGAATTCAGAGAGAATATTACAGATGCTGTTTCATTTGAAAATCTTGACACTCCTCTCGCCGTACACTCGGAGATGACTCGCAGAGAGCCACCTTTTTAAGCTTCCTGAGACTTTTTGTTTCTTGTTTAGTTTAGTCTTTGTGTCTTTTGTGTCCAATTGAAGTTTAACTTTGTGCCCGGGGCTTTAGCTTTTTTGTGGGGCCTGCTAGATGCTGTAAAATGCTCCATGCCCTTGTCGACTTTCGGAGGTGCTCAGACAGACCGTAATGATCTGGCAGGAGTCCAAGACACCACCACACATGAGGATGCGAATCTCTGCTACTGATACTGTAGGTTGGAAATGGTTGTCCTCTTGCTCTGTCTCATCCCATAACAACCCAGGCTCCTTGACGCTCACTACTGTGCAGTGAGAGAGCGCGTAGCAGTTTAACCTCTGTATGTCCTGAAAAAAAAAACATTTCCACTTACATCTTGTAAGCAACCTTGCATGTCTGTATAAATCAGGTGGACAAGTACTCAACATTGTGACACAACATAATGTTATCAGAATAAGTCAGAAAAAAATGTTAGTGTTCATCACAAGACAATGGAAATGTGTCATAGGTGTGGCTCACCCTGCACAAGTAAAAAAAACATACAAATAGTGTAAAAAAATCACGACTCGGGTCAATGTCTCTGTGTCGCTAATTGTGTCATTGCTGTCGCACAATTAAAACATGCCAGATCATCGTCTGCTGGTAGACCATCCATAATAGATGGCTTTATTTTTGGGATAAATACATATTGTCAGCTATTGTTAAGTTTTGTTGAGTTTTCTCGAAATGTTCTGAGTGAGTTTAAGTTCCCCTTGGTAAACAGTGATGCAGTGTCAGGCTTTTATTGTGAAAGGTAAGAATTAACTGTGTAACTTGTGAATGTGGGGGTAAGTTTCCTCAGTCGTGCTGCTGTGCTCTTGTCCGTCTGCCATTTTTCCTTCAGCATAATGCATGATGGTATGCAGTACTTGGATCGAGACCATTGTTGTCCACTAGTTTTCATGATGCAGTGTGGGATACTTTGAGTTCACTTTATATGGTCTAATAATTGTCATTATTCATTCGGACAGCACTACAAAATTGCAAACTCACTATTTCACTATAGTGAGTAGTGAGTGATTTTGGACAAAGTCTCTCTCTAACAAGGGAGCAAAATCTGGACTTTTTGTCACCGGCAACCAGTGGAAACTTTAGGAAGTATAATTTGGATGAAATATTTGCCACATGACCTCGGTAAAACCACTACTTTTTTATTTTTGTACAGCTTGACCAAACAAGAAATGACATGTTAACTAGGGTAACAAATGTTAACCAGCAGTAACATTTAGAGATGCTGCTGGGCAGATTTTGTTAGTTTTGAACAGTCAGGCTAGCTGTTTCCCTCTGTTTCCAGTCTTTATGCTAAGCTAAACTAACCTGCTGCTGGCGATAGCTTCATATTAGAGCGATAAGAGCGACATAAGAGCGGTATCAATTTTCATCAATATCCTGTTTCTTTAACTTCACCAAGAGCTGTACTTAATGACATGGTGTAAGATTTAGTGGATGGTACGGTCTAGTATAGCATCATCTCAGATGCATCGCCCCATGCATCACCTTATCTTACAGTTTTTGCTGAGACTCTTCTGATTTCTTTCCTCTTCCCTTTGTTTTCTGACTCAGCTCACATCCAGTTACTGCTTGTATCTCTTGAAGGCCAGCACCCTCCCTTCATTTCTCTCCCACCCCAGCTCCTTTTGATGACACAGGGTCACAAAAGGTCAGCGAGCCCTGCTCACAACCATAATTGAATTTCTTTTGACCATGACCTGCTGTCATTTAAAGTATTTGAGAGTTTAAGCGTTCCTCTACTTCATTAGTAGGCTCTTGAGTGGAGCGCACCAGGTCAATATGACCTCAGCGTGGCTCCATTTAGTAAAACATTACTCAACAAAGATTGTCCCGTTCCGGCTCCTGTTTAGAGCTCCGCTCTAAGTTCATGACATTTAAATGAGCCCGCAATCGAACCCCTTGAAAATGGAAATGTAGCCTTTCTGTTTTCAAAAAAAGCTTTTCAAAATTGTTCTCTCAGAGGTGATTAATTGGTAGGAGGAGTACTCCTCTGAGGAAAATGTGACATACAGACGAAATTGCACACAAGTATGTTCACACATGAATGCCAGCTCACACGCATGTAATCAGGCACAGATAACAAGTACGACCTCAGGAAAATGTTTGACTCATACATCTACATTTAGTCATAAAGTCTTTCTGTCTGTCTCTTTATCACATACACACTGCCAGACTCACAACCCTGTAGTAGCTGCACCAAATATTTTTTTTTATTTTCACTGACTCTGGCTTTTGACTACACGCCCCTAGGCTCAAGTGCATGTATTTTTACACTCTCTCTCACACATACAGGCACTCAGAACAAAGGACCCAATTTTAGTATCATTGTAGTATTACATGCCTCTACTATCATGTAGTTTTCACTACCTCTACCTCCCATACTGTAGCAGGAGAGTTGCTTTTGGCAGAGTCTGAGTGTTGTAAGGGTTTGAGCTAATCCAATAACAGGGCCCTGTTTGTAGACAAGACACTGTTAAGTTGTCAGCAAGCCATGCTGCTTAAGAAATAAAAAAGCCTTCAGATGCCTGAGTGAGTCAGCAGTACACGCACAGAATAGTGCCCACAGAAAATTTGGATTGCATTCATTAGACTTTGAGAAGGCTTGAATTGAAATGAACAAGGAATAAAAACCACAAAAATGAAGTATTTGAATTTGTCTTCAGAAACTCTTGGTATACCAGTTAAGTGGACCAGTCTTGCAGCTGCAAAGTATCCTCAACGGTTTGTATGATATCTTTCGAAAAGTTGTTCTGCCGAATTCCTGGATGAATGTCCAGCAACACGTGGCACTTTCCGCTTGTAACATGCATATAGTCTTTTCAAAATAAACTGCCGTCCTTACAGGGAACAACTTGGTTTGGTTTAGGCAACAAAACTCCTTAGTTAGGTTTAGGAAAAAGTCAACTAGTTTAGGAAAAGATCGTGGTTTGGGTTAAAATAATTATGCTTGAAATTGTCAGTTAGGTTTTAGGCAACAAAACTACATAGATTGGGGTGAGAAAACTACGTGGTTAGGTTTAGGCAACATAACTACTTATAGTAGTTTTAGGCAAGAAAATGACTTAAGTTTAGGCAAGAAAAATACTTGATTAGGTTTAGGCAACATAACTACTTATAGTAGTTTTAGGCAAGAAAAATACTTGATTAGGTTTAGGGAAGAATCTACTTAGTTAGGTTTAGGCAAGAAAATTATTTGGTTTTAGGCAAGAAAACTACTTAGGTTTAGGAAAAGAACAGGCTTTGGGTTAAAATAACCCCAGAAGTAGCGTTACACATGAGGTACGAACACAAGTCTCCTGGACGAAAACCTGGTGGTCTTTAATCCACCCATCCACCCCTACCTCCTCCCTACACAGTGTTTCTTGCTCTGTATACTTCCTGGTTCACGATTACAAGGATTACATATAAATAGATTTGTGGGATATACAGCACACAAATTATTTTTCAGAAATGCATTCCAGCATTGACTTTTGTAAGTGCTCTCTGTTAGAAGTCTGTCTAGTTTTATCAATAAATCTTTGATTTTAGGAAGCGTAAATGAGCCTTCTGTTTGTTCTTACTCTCTATTGGAAAACAGCTGCTGTGCCAGCAGGTCCCTCTGCTCCAGTGCACTCAGTGCTCGTCTGCCGTCCTCCTCGTACGTTCCTCCTTGTCATTGCCTTGAAGCACTATACATTCTTGTCACCCAACATTTGAAGATATAAATGGTGCAAAGACGAAACAATTTTGATGTCAGACCAACCCATTTCGGGTTCCAGCACCTGCTCTGTTTTGTAATCCTGCAGATACCATAACGTATTCTTTGTTAAAGGTGGCGGTGACTGGCAGAAGAATGCAATAGATCACTTTCTGGAAATGGTTAGTAGACATCTTGAGGTAAACGCATATCTTTGCCATCATCTGGCCGACAGGTACATGTTCTCTCCTGTCCCTTATTCTAATTAGGGGATGTATCGACCACCTTCTTCCTGTCCTTCTTCTCCACAATGATCAGCACAGGGACTATTTCAACAACTGAGTATAATGATAGATGGCTTATGCAATGCTTTAACATTATGTGATGGCATCATAAGTGAGTCAGCAGAGAAGGTATTTAGTTACATGATTGGCACGCAGCAGCCTTTCAAGTGTTTTTGACTTAGAAAATGCAAATTCATGCACTGTTGTTATGAAGTAGCACTATTTCAAGGTCAGTGTTCAAATCAAACAAGACATTACATCACTTAGCAATGTAAAACCATGAATTACTCAAATTTACAGTCAGCTCTTTGCCGAGCTCAGTCCCCCCCTTAATCAAAATATTGCAGAAATTTGGCAGTGTGTTAGCTAGCGTCAGCTGGTCTGGATGTTGGAGAAATGAGTTTCCTTTTCATTCATCCAGCTCACATGGAGCAGTTGTATCAATATGTGAGGTCAGACATCTACACAGTTAATGTTTGGTGTTGGAGGCTGTGACATTTAAACCTGCTCAGAGAGACAGAGATTTGTAGTGATGATAACCTCACTCCACCTCTCTTTGGGAGGAATTTGAGTCTACAGGTGGATGCTGGAGTGGATGTTTGCTGATTTAGATATAAGCAGCTGCAGCGAGGATGCCGCCGTGTTGTAGTATAGCAGCATTTTACTGTAGGCAGACCAGTGGAGTGAGCTGTGCACTGAGAGCTTAAATACTCTAGATCACCTGATTTAAAATGGTGTGTTGTGATATGTGTTGCACATGTGAGTGTTTCAGTACTACCTGAGTTGTCCATCGTAACTGTCAGGCAGGTTTTGTTAATTTTTTTTTTTTTTTGTCATGTCAACTTGCTTTTTTGTCATTTGTTCATGAAGTTGAACACTGAAGATGAGTGACACTGTGAATTGTACAGTTATCTGGAATATGGAGGACATGAACTTACCTGCTTAAAAAAGCACAGGCCCCGTTTTTCTAAAATAAATACAGAAGAATTCAAGGCACACCAACTTTAATTTCATGAGGCATGATGTCAATAGTAAACACTGTAATTTCTGTTAAATATTGGCACTGATTTACACGTCAAGCTATGTTTGCGCGATGAGCGATAAAAGCAACAAAACGGGTAAGTGTGGCCAGCTACAGTGTTGCTGAGTTGCCATTGAAGTGTCACTCAAGTGCTCATTGATGTAGTTATGCTGTTAATTGTCATTCACTTTTGTAGACGGAATAGACCAGGGTGAAACAAAACCACACGATTGGTTTACGCTTCACTGTGTCATTAGAGTGCTGAAAAAACATAGAGACCAGCTCAGCTTTATTTGTGGGACATCACGGCCATCGCCCTGCAATAAGTGTTGGTCATGAATTGGTGGCTTCATGTCACCAGCTTCCATTGAAAATGACTTGTAGCCTGTTGCTGTGTCGTAGCCAACTACGTCACCAGTAAATAATAGTGGGACTGTCAGGTCCAACATGGGGGCAAAATTTAATTTTAGGAAAACATGATGGTGGAAATCTATTTCACTCTAGCGTCCCTTATTTATTTTGTGTTTATTTTTTTATATAGCATGTACCAGTGCTACATACCACAGCATTTATAGCCAAAGCTAGTTTGCAATGCTCATCCGGAGATGGAGCTTTATATGAATATCTCAACTCTTGAGTAGACATAAAACTGGGTTGTTGTCCTTCATGCAACTTAACAGAAGGTCCGTATACAGAGCACATAATTAAGTTAACCATTTACTAGTCTTCCATCCATCCAAATGACAGCAGTAATGACCACAATCGTTGCGGGGTCAATGACTAGCCGACAGTGACTGCTGCGAGGCAGGACTCTCATTAATACTAGATGTCTAGTATGGATCTGTACTACAACATATACTGTACATCAGCTGGTGTGTTAAAGCGGAAATGCATGAAGTGGAGTGCTTTACGAGGATTGTGGATACGCTACCGTCAGAGTTCAGTGTGTGAGGCACTTCTACGTAGTGTTCCCACATCAGCAAAGTACCCATTATTACAGTAAATAATGCACTTATGTTGTTAATAATACACATGTCCTTCTGTTTTCCTCAAAGCTGTTTACCTGCTTGTCATTTAAAAAACAAGAAAAATCTCTGTTTTCCTGTGTAACCAGTGAGCCAATAGAAGTAGAGACCAATTCCCTCCCCTTCTGATGGACCACCATGGGACCTAATTTTGGAAAAAAAAATATGACGAGAGACAAATAAATATTTGTCTCTCGTCATATTAATCCTGTTTGAATTGTACCATGAATCACACATGATGTTTGTTGATGGTGATGTTTTGCAGGTCAAGAAAGTGGCAGGTTGTCGCAAGTTTGTTGTAGTATTTATTTTTATGTGAAACCGCTGCTTAGTGAACTATATCCCTCTCTCACACAACATACAGTATGTCTCCAACACTAGCCAGCTAGCTAACTTAGCTATGACCACACACAAATGAAATACTATCTGACCTGATGTGTTTTATAAATATTTGTCTCTCACTGTTGATTGTCGTTCATATTTTTCCAAATCAAGGTCCCAATGATGGTCTGCCAGAAGGGGTGGGATTTCACTTCTCTATAATCTGGATAATTTCATGTCCTGCACATTTAACCAATCAGCAAGCAGTGCTCGCTTGAAACTACATATAGCATAATGTACATTATGAAATGATGAGAAGGTTATTCATGACACAATTGAACTAAATGTTTCAGCTAAATGTAAATACAAAGGCTCTCCCCTTGTGGATAATGTAATTTAATTTGTGCATCTTTTGTTGCTGCAAACACACAGCTGGCTGTGATGTACTAATGACCAAAGAGAGACAGAAATGTATCTGTACACACAAACAGCTCGGTAGACAAATATATCGGCGAGCTTCAAGGTATGGGTTCTTCTTCGTCAAGGTAATTGCACCTTGACAAAACCAGTTTTTGTTTGAGACACTTGTAATAGATTTAGCATGCAGTTATATTTTTCCCTCCTTTTTTCTGTTGAACTCTATTCTGTGCATCAGCGCCACCATGACTAAAAGCAAGATTAATTGCTTTCATATCTCTGGTTAGGGATCACAACCATTGGGACGCACATAGAAACACACACACACGCACCTAGTGTCTTCATATTACACTTTATTTTTTTTTTTTTTGCACAAGGCACAGAGCGTACCAGATCAAAATTAATCTGCGTGCATCAAAATGAGACCAGCCTAATTGACAGCGAGGCTTCGATGCCGTGCCAACACCGTACAGTATAGCATCTAGGTTGGAACCAAACACCTCTAAAGGGCGGATTAAAAGAAGACATGTAAAAGATAAAGAACCATGCTCTGTTTTAATAGCCGACAGCACAGAGGCAGGTGTATGCTGTGCATACTGAACCGAAGTGATGACTGTATTGCTGATACAGTGTGCCTTTCCATGTGTGCGAGTACATCACTCTCCATGTTTATCATAACAGCGTACAGATGATGTTGATAGGATCTGTTCATCCCTTGAAGGAAACAGAGGCTCTATTTGCATCTGACATTAAAGTGGGGAGTGAGCACGGCAGCTTATTACAAAGCTGACAGGAGGAGGAAAAAGCCGATGCATAATGCACCTCGGTGGACAGAAAACATCAGAGCGGCGAGGCTACCGCCTGCTCTCTCTTTAACAGCATCAATTCCACTTCCCCAATCACCTCTCTGTCTGACAGCAGCGATGAGCAGAGCGAAGCAGGGAGGGAGGGAGGTGGAGAAATAGATATAGAGGAAATCACACTATACTGCTTGAATATGAAATTACTTTGGCAGCTACAGTGACTGAACAACATCATCTGACCAGGGGAGAGTGAGTGTTTTTTTTTTTGTATCTGAGTGGGAGAGATCGAGATCAGGAGTGAGAGAAAAAGAGAGACAGAGAGAAAGAAGGAGGGAGAGAGCAAGTGTGTGCAGCTTTGAGGCGTTCCATCATCCACCAAACTCCTGCAGCTTCCCTCTTCCCTCCTCCTCCTCCTGGAGAGAGAGAGAGCAACAGAGAGAGGAAGAGTGAGAGATAGAGAGAGGGGGAGCAACAGAGAGTGAGAGAGAGAGAGAGAGAGAGGAGTCACGCTTACAAGCCAGCGGAGAAGAGACGTCAATAGGAGGATCTACAGAGGGAGGAAAAAAAAAATCCTTCTCTCTCTTCTGCTGCCTCTCTTCGTGCATCCTACGGGCAGCGAGGAGCAAAGAAGAGGAGCGAGGAGGATCCGGCTGGCATATTTTTCTACACTGCTGCTTCCCCGCGATTTCTGCGGCCGCATCGCAGTGGGTGGAGCGCAGGGAGAGCCGCCGAGAGCTCGATCGGTGACACCGCTCCGCAGCCGAAGACGAGTAACCGTAGAGCAGAGCCGGGATGCTTAACAACCTGACCGACACAGAGGAGGGGGACGGGGGAGCGCAGAGCCAGGGTGAGTGATGGGATGTGTCATGCAGTCGCACACACACACACACACAAGCAGATATGCATAAACAAGGGGCATTCATATGGCAATGTAAGACACACAGATACTGTACATCTGCCCACGCAAACACACAGAGGGAGAGTGAATATATGGAGCACATGAAATGCCTCGTAAAGCACACAACATGCGCAATTTAGATTTACACTGATGAGGGTGAGCAGTCATTGGAAGAGGAAGTGTGTGTGTGTGTGTGTGTGTGTGTGTGTGTGTGTGTGTGTGTGTGTGTGTGTGTGTGTGTGTGTGTGTGTGTGTGCATGTGTTACAGCACTGTACGGTGGTCGGCCTGCTTCCCTCTGCTGCTGCTCTTACTGCAAGACTGTTGTGACAGGAATAGTAATGGGCTCACTCCATACGATGGATGGAGAGTGTAAGGGCATTACAGCTTTGTCCAGCACACACACACACACACACACACACACACACACACACACGCAAACAATCAAACATGCATACACAATACAGAACGTTTTCTGTTACAGACGTTCAACGGTTCGTTCATTCTTCATAGCAAAATGCTCCCGCCACATATGGCACTCTGTGGACAGGCGGTATGGTGCACGCTCACACAGAACACACACTGGCACGCGCAACCACTCACAGTTACAGATACCAAGCCACCGTTGCTGCTGCTAATCCCATCGCCCCCAGCTGTCAAAATAAGCCCTCTGTCCAATCCCCATCGCTCAGCCCGGTCCTCAGTCTCTGCGGGGATTTCTGGAGAAAACCTGTGGGTCGCTGGTTTGTGCAGAACTGTGTTGTTGGGAGTGCTCTTATACCGGACGTTCACCAGAGAGTGCATACCTTCTCAAGGCCCAGACAAAAATTGAACCTGTTCTTCTATGTGCGAATGACAGGCACTGCACTTTTCAGATCAGTATTAAGTCTTGAATGGCCTAACAAGTCTCAGGTAACTTTCAAAGTTTGGCTACCGTTTTCAAACCCATTCAAACTGAGGATCTGTAGGAGCTGCACACCAGCAGTCTCCCTTTTCCTCTTTGCTATATGTAGAGGATTTTAGTAGCTCTACGCAGCTCTCTCTTTCTCAGTCTCTCTCTCTCTCTCTCTGTCAAGGCCCAGCTCTCTCCTTTACTGCCCTTTTCTCCCTTTTGCTCTCTACATTTGTCTCAGCTTATTTTTTTTATCACTCTTTCATGTCTCCCATTCTGTGTTCTGGTACAAATCTCCCTGATGTTGTCTTCGGGACGCTCGGGGATGTACAGCTGGAGACAGCCGGTTGTGGATGAGAGAACAGTCACTATGCTGCTTCTCCTACCTGTGAGGGCTTAATGATAAAAATAGACCAGCGCTGGGAACATGAATATTTAACTTAATGCGGGCATCTCTTTTTTTTGTGAGTGGGGGATTACAATGGTTCACTAAGAAGCACGGACAGCGGTTGTAAGAGGTTGACGACAGGGTCGATGCATGACCCCGTTTATAAGTGCGACGAATTGAAACCATCAAGGGCAGGTTAGCAAGCGTGACATAAAGCCACACAGTGGCACATGCAGGAGTGTTAAGCTAACAAGATTACTCAAGCGTTGCCATCTCTGTGTGGGTGCGCTTCTACCTTTAAGCACTGTCCAATTTACCGTCTCATTTGCATGTATGTGTATGCATTCATGTGTGTGCAGAACAGGGTTTTAAAGTTGGCATGCTTGTTCACGCTGAGCACTAATGTGTGTTAGTGTGAGAAGTGGTTGTAGCTCATCACCTCTCCTGCTTTATGTAGACGTCAGTTTCATTTGTCAGTCTGTCCCTTTTTGTCTGTTCCAGGGTAAAGCATGGACATAACCTATGCATGTGACATGCAAAGAGCCGTGTTGGGACCCTCAGAGAGGTGGATAAGTGGCCACCACCTCCTTCCAACACATCTTTCTGTTCCTCCCATTGTGTCACTCTCTCCCTATCCCTCTCTCTTTTTGTCACTCTGCAGTAGCAGCATCTCTCAGGATAAGACCTCATTCACACACACATCCCCCTCATCCCTTTCATCTGAATTGCAGCCCTGCTAAGCTAGCTGTGCAACAACCTGAATAACTCTGTTTAGTCATCAGTACTATGCGGGGCAGCTGCAGATAGGGAGGGCTTTTCGCCTCTTTACAGTAGGAATGTCAGAGGCTGTCGCTGTCCGCTCTCCCCCGGTGCTGAAAGCAGCCCCCCCCCCTCCTCCTCTCCCCCTGCCTGACTCCAGTAGTATGTACATCCAGGAGCTCAGGGCTGCCTAGCGCTGTCCAAGGTGCTGATTTATAGCCTTCATTACACGGCTGGGTCACAGCCCGGGAGAGGAAAGCACAGAGTTACACACAGCATCAGGGTGGAGGTGTTTATGTGTGTGTTTTTGCACTGCGTACCTTTTTTTTCAAGCATGCAAAGATGAAAGGCATAATTCTCAGGGAAATTTAAAAAAAAGGTTGTAAGAAAAGAAGTGGATGCATGTTGAGTCAAGGCCAGATTTGCATATTCATAAGTTTCTCTCCCACCATATTGTTAATTATCTCCAGGTTTTTCTCTTTTGGAGCAAGTGGAGTGTCAGCAGTGCAAGAAGGTGGGTTGTGATCACGAGTTGAAGGGAAGGCAAAGTTTTTAGTGATCTACTTGCAACACAGAAAGGGTTTGGAGGTCTTGTTTTTTGAAGCACAAGAGGGGAGGCTGTTACTGTCTGCAATGTGTAGAGATGCAGGTTGATGGAGACCATAGTGGAGAGTTGTTTCCTTGGCAGGTGAAGAATGATGGATGTTGTATTTCAGCTCAAGTTGAGATGAGAGTCGTGGTTTATGTCTTGCATTCTGGTGTTAAAATGTGGACAGTACCGTTCTCCATTTTTTCACGTTGTAACAGTTGTATTACATGGACTGAATCATATAAAGTTTGGTCCTGTCACCATCTGCAGGTTAAGCAGTGCTTTCTCGGACAGTCGGAGCACTCACGGTTCATGGTTCGGCGTTAAGAGGAGCTGTTCTGGGTTCTTGTTAGCAAGCAAAAGTGATTTCATGCTATTTCTTCAAATGTTTGTTACCGTCTGCAGTTTTTCTCATTTATGTATTCAGTCGCTCATTAATGTGTCTGTTCGGTTTATTCACTCCACTTTAATGAGTGAGTGGTTTTTGTAACGTGTGCATAATTGAATATTGCTCATGAGTTTGGCCTGAGCAGCCTTTGGCTCTGCAGGTCAGCCGACTGCTGAGAGCCAGCTAGATCACAGTCTGGAGGCTTATTAAGAAAACTCTGTAAACATTATTACTTCTGTTGGATAAGATGCACTTTAATGATCTCATGCAGAGAAGGTGACGTTCCACAGCAGTGAAAGTACAAGAACAAATGCATGATATTGATAAGTAACTTAAAAAAAATCATATGTATTAGATAATAAATTGTACTAAATAGCACTGTATCAATATACTTTATATCTTATAAAAGGTTATCATTTTTTGTGCATTGTCCTACGAATGTCTTGTAACTTGTGTCAATTACGCTTGTTACGTGCATGCATTTTTTTCAAAATAAACTTTCATCTTCACAGTAAACCTTCCTTAGGTTTAGAAAAAGGTTGACTTGGTTAGGTTTAGGCAACAAAACTTAGCTTTAGGAATAGATGGTGGTTTGGGTTGAAATAAGTACAGAAGTGATCCCAGTCACTTCCACACAATGAGGCATACAGCTTTTAATAATTGTCAGATCAGTACTAGGTAACGGCCGATACCTAAAGACCAGGTATTGCTATTGGTATCAGAACTGAAAACGTCAGATCGTCGCATCCCTAAAACTCACAATATTTTGTTTTAAAAACTCATAAACTTGTCGAGAAACTTTTGATGAACGATCATGTGAGCGTTGATAACATTGTTATTGCTGTTGTTGCTTCACAATAAAAACACACCTTTTAATGTGAAGCAGCATAAGTAGGAAATGTCTGGTTTGCGTCAGCGGTAACTTGACACAGCTCTGATATGACATTAGAAGAATGAATAGTAAGCTGTGAGACAGAGAGGCTGATATCAGTGAGATGAAATTACAAACAGTAAATCTGGATTAATGACATGCCTCATTTCCTGTGAATTTGTTGTGCATTTGAAGGCCATTTGAATGCCACATGAGAATGGCAGACTCATCTGCTAACAATGTGAATATATTGAATGGCTAACTGCTGACAAAAATGCCTGCCATAAATACTATCAAAACCGGGATTTGATTTCATGAGAATCTTGAGGATCATAACTTTAAATACAAAGTGGTTGTGATGTGATGTTTTTCATTTGCTGCTGTTCATCTGACTCGCTGTCAGATTTGCTTATTCAGTAACTATCTAATTATTGGGAGCTTTACATTGCTCGTTTATTTATTTATGACTGCATTTCACAGAGGAAGCAACCAGAAGGCAATAGCTTCAGTGTTACTTTACTGCAGGTAGATGCAATGAAGAGTAACATCTGTTATGTGCATGACATAGAACCAAATTGAATTTGGAGATATTGGTGTTCAATCATGGTAACTGCACACATTATCTCAACTGCAGAGTCAATCCAATCCATTCTTTAATCTAGAGCTGCAATCACAAAAAACAATCTGTTGCTATTGATTTACTGTTTGATTTGTTTTATATGACTATAAACTAAATATTTTTTTGGGGGGATATTTTTTGGTTTTGGATTGTTGGTTAAATAATCAACAAGCTACTTGAACAACAACAAGCAATTTGATAGCATCTCATTGAGCTGTGGGAAATCATAACAGGCATTTTTTATTGTTTTCAGACATTTTATAGACCAAATGATTTACACATTAATCGAGAAAATAGCGGGCAGATTATTTGATAACGAAAGTAATTATTGGTCGCATCCATCCATCCATCCATCCATCCATCTACCCGTCCATCCATTCATCCCCTCTCTTCAGCCAGTCCGTACTCTTGGTCAGGGCTGTGTGTGAATCGGGTTGTAATGATGTTTTAGTTATGGCTGACTGCATAATACTGCAAAATGCTCCCTGGGGCCCTCTCCTAGGGAGGCAGTTGTTGTGCATGCTCAACGTCATTATTCTCTGTCTACCCGCTCTGCGACTTATCCACTGTGAATGGAGAGAGATAGAGAGAGAGAGAGAGAGAGAGAGAGAGAAATGCACTGTAAGTGAGAGAGATTGCTGGCTAATACAGAACCACAGGCACTTGTTACTTGGGAAGGTAGCTCTCCGGCTGCACACACACAAAAAAATGCATTTTCAGTAGCTTAGCGCTAAAGTGTATCATCTCCACATGAGTAGACAGACACATAGGCCTGTTGTAGCCTGCAGTATAGCGCTCTATAGGTCAAGTTCAATACTTTATTGCCGTGTCAACTAAGTTAATGGCATAGCAGAACAATGCTGCACCTCATTAGCCACACTAGTGTTTTTGCATTGTGCAAAAATACTTTTGACCAATTTAGTATTGCAAGTTGCACTATTAGCTACTTCTAGCTATTCTAGCTACATTTTTTGCTCTATTTTTAACCCAATAGCGTACTCGCAAAAATCAGCTGCTTATGAGTCAGAGCCATTTTTCATCAGTGTACCAGCCTCAAATGGCTCCCAAAGTCCAAATGTAGATTATAATTATGTATCTGACTTTAATAAAGGTAGGTATTAATGAAACATTGGCTCACGTAACGACGGGGCAGGTGAATTGGTTTTCTTGCTAATTAGAGTATGGTTACCATTAGTAGTGGGTGTCCATATATAATGGATGGGTATTCATTCATTAGTTTGTCAATTAATAAGCAGGAGAGAGTATAATCAGCGGTGAAGGGCTCTGCTTCCCTAAAGCTTGACTCATACTGCTTTTATGAAAAGCTCACACAAAAGCATGGATAAACAGGGGGCTCATGCACGCACAAACACACACACACACACACACACACACACACACACACACACACACACATACGTTTAAGAGACCACCATTAGTCATACACGCTCTGCTTTCCTACATGTTTCGTTTTTCTTTTCTAAAGGATATTTATTCAGCATTTCACCACCATTAACTATCGTGGTTTCTAAGGATCTTATGTGCAATTTCATTATAATTATTATTATTATTGGACAATGTAGTTTTATTGCATTTGGTTGAATTTGAGACTCAAAGGCAAAAACCAAATCACCGTCTTTCATTTGGAACACATAAATAAGTTGATGATTTTAGTGCAGTAACAAAACCAATGGTTGGAACGTACTGGCACCAAAGGGTTTCTGAGATAAAATATCTGAAATGGATGGATGGTCTCAGAGAGAAATAGATGGCCGGTTTTATGGAGGGGAAGAGGGGGTCAGTGGAAGTGAAGGAAAGAGATGAATCATGCAAGAAGAAGCTCAACCATGCTGAACATGGGAACTTTCGTCTGCTCTCTCACCACTTAATAACAGCGTACTGGAAAATTGTGGCTTCTGTGGTTGTCTCTGCATTATTACCACTGCATGAAATAACTACACAAGTCAAAATATTTCATCCATAAATATACTGAGTAAGACTATTTTTTTCACTAAGGCAAAATTAATGAAAACCGGGCATTTATACATTATATGATATATGAAAGATGAAAATATTAATAGAGGAGCAATAATGTAGAGGAAAAAGCAATGCATTTGTAAGCAATTGAAAACACCCAAGGACAACAACAAATATTAATTTTAACTTTAATACCAAACACCAGATCTGAATTAGTTCAGCGTGTATACATATATATATATATATATATATATATATATATATATATATATATATATATATATATATATATATATATATATATATATATATATATATATGCCTTCCACACAAGGCATTCAGCTTTTTTCTTGTATTTTTCATTTTGAATGCATTACATACATTACAATATCATAACCTGACAATTTAACACTTTATCTGCAGTAGGAGTTTTCCTTTAACGGCCTTAAAGATGTGCTTTTCCTGAATGTTTGCAGTTTCCTTATCAAAAGGAATCCATTGGGTTCAGGTACAACACTGTGTGTGAATCTGCACACAGCAGATAAAGTAAATCAAAACGAGTCTAGTGGAGCTGCTCACTCAACGCTCCACGCCGGCAACGCATCCTCGCTTTCCCGCGGCTCGTTATTGAAGAGACCGAAGTCCTTGATGAGTCTCTCAATTTCCGTCCTATCTGACATTACTGCGAACCGACCTGCACTAGGAGATGGAACCATAATGAAAAGCCACGTATTGATTTGCTCTCACTCGTATACCTATTTGTGATGATTTAGCTGGTGTGTGGTCGAGACCGGCCGCAGAACCATGATACCCACTCAGCTCTGTAGCACAACAATCAGTCGTATCAACTCTGAACATGAAGACTTCATGGTCTGTCACTTGAGAGAAAATAAAGGCCAAAGAACCTCTGTTACTATGTTTCTGTGTGTGTGTATGTGTGTGTGTATGTGTGTGTGTGTGTGTGTGTGTGTGTGTGTGAGAGAGAGAGAGCCTGGCTTCATCCCATTATATCAAGCTGTTTTCCTTTGGCTCAGGAGAGGAAAATAACCAAGTAGGTAATGTGGATTACCATGGTTACAGTCTGGGCGGTTGGAAATGTTCCATATATTTGCTAAATATGAACCCTTTATACTGAGGTTAAACATGACAAACAAAATACTGCTTCTCTTTTGCCATTCATGTTTCTGCAGGTGAATCATAGCTGTGCTAGATTCACTTTCATAAGGAATATACAGTATTTAAGTTTGGGACTTTCCCTGGTGGGTAAATCATTTGCATTTCACAAAGCGCAGAGTGAAGTCACGTTTCCCTCTTCAAGCATGCACGTTTCCTCATCCCTCTCTCTCTCTCTCTCTCTCTCTCTCTCTCTCTCTCTGAGGAAACAATCCTCTCAGCTCTATCTTTAATTGCCTAGGTAACCACCAGCCAACTGAAAAACAGTTTTTTTTTTTCTTTCATCTGAAGAGTAGTCACTATACAGTATGCATTTCGCCATCATGTGTGTACTTGGCCCTGAGTGTATGTGTGTGTGTGTGTATACTGTGACTCTCATTCATATGAATGTGATCTCTAATGTATGTGCATGCTAACATTGGCACAAGAAATAAAAGCGACAGGACTCACAGGAGAAAACTGCCAGTGTTGAAGTCAGCCGGCGGCTGTGGAGAAACTCATTATTGTGTGTGCGGGGTGGGGCGATAAGGATGTAAGTTTTCAGCTGTGGAAACCCCCGTTTGTGTGTGTGACGTGTGTGGGAGGATGTTGTACAGCATGGCATTGTGGGATTGCTGTGTCTTTTAAACTAGAAAGAGGCTTAATTGGTGGGTATGAGTGGGCAGAGGGACTGCGGGGCCAGCGGTAGAGGTTTCTGTAGAACCGAGAAACGGCGCCCGGCCGCCTTGGATGAAAATCAAACACACAGTCTTGTAATTGGGCAGGGGAGGGCTGTGGGGGAGGGGCACAGAGGGGGATCAATCCCTCACTAATTCTGGCCAGCAGTACACTAGACTCGCTACACACACACACAATGTTTGAAATGGACTGGAATTGCTAATGAGGCAGATGGGCACGGCACCAGCATCATGCTTCTTTTTCAGTGCACAGACTGAAGTTCAGATCATGCAAATGATACAGCCTAGATGATGAAAAAAGTTACCACTGATTAATTACTAACACAGTGTAGTGAACAAGTTCAAGTAATGAGGCAACTCTTAAAAGCAGCGGGAACACACGGTATGGCAGGGACATGTTGGTGGAGGAAAAAATGAAAAAAAAAATGAAAGCAAATTGAAATAATTCTCTCTTCCCTTCATCATAGATTCAGACATTGAAACTAGTTTTCTTCATCAGTGAAAACAGTAAATCTGCAGTAAGGTGATTTCATCCTAATGTCCACCTTAAAATATATCCTTAAAGTGGACAGAGTTTATGGTCTTTTAATGCTAACAAGCTAAGGGGTGGGAGGTACACTGTTAGAAAAATATAGACAATGAAATACAAATTTAAAAAAGCCCATCACAGGGTGGGAAAGTCCCAAAACGTCTGTAAATGTTTTATTTTGTCCAATCAGCAGTCCAAAACTCAAAGATTTTCATCGTAAATGATGCAAACAAAAGGGTAAAACAGTAAATCCTCAAATGTCAGTAGCAAACATTTAACATTTTTGTTTTATTTAAAGACTTAAATGATTAACTGATCATCAAAATCAAGGAGTGCCTGCATCAATTTGATGAAATATTTAGATTTTTCAGGTATTTACTTTGAAACAGACATTCCTGTGGTTATTTTATTCAATAACAATTTCTTCATTGGTCCCAGAAAATGTATTGTATCATGATAAATATCAATATTGGGATATTAAATTAGATTAGTCAAATGTACCTGCAACTGTACTGTAAAACAAGGACAGAAGCAAAATCAATATGAATTAGATAATAAAAAATGCAGTGTAATGACAAAGTTGGTCCTAATGTTTTACATGTTCCTTTATAAAGTACAATGCTTTATCTATTTTATTTTACTACCTGTTACTACCACAGTAATCAAAACTGACAGGGATGTTTCCCCTGATATGGTAAAGGACCAGTGCCTCTCATTCATTGCAACAGCCTGCTGTCCAGATGCCCCTGTCCTGTAAAGGCCAACATTGATTATAAATCTCTTCATTTGCATGATTGACCACATTAAAGCTCAATGGTCCATGTGAAATTTTGGCTTTAACGATGAGATGGTGATGAAGCTTTAGCTTTTGCTGTCTTTCCAGTTTTCCTGTTAGTCCTTGGCCATTAGGATACTCAGAGCGTCGTTAGAAGATATTAGAGGGTTTTTTTAGAGGAAATGGTTTGGCATAATGAAATGTCTTTTTCCAAGGCTTATACTGCAGATAACGGTGGGGAGCCTCAGTTTGTTTTTAACTTGATTTTAAACATCCACAGGCTGATTTGAGGCTGGCTTTTTCAAGAGGAAGGATTATCTATTATCCATTCCAAGAGGAACCGTTATCTTCTCTACTCCTAGCCAAGTAATTAAATTATTTTTCATACATGTGTTGATAAACAGGTAAATCCCAATATTAATCTATATATATATTGTATATATAGTCAGATAAACAGTTGTATTAGTTAATAATGTACCCCTTCATACTGCTTCCCCTTCATACATTGCTTGAAGTGACAGATACATGCACAAGGACATTACTGGATTAGGGCCATTATGACTGGGACACAAAGAGCAACACTATAATTTGAACATTTTCAATAGCAGGGCTATCAGTGGAGCTGTTTGGGAAAATAGTCATTCATTGTAGAAAGAGGGCTCTTTTTTCCTCCTTTTGCCAGAACAAACTGTAGACAGCTAATCTAACTATAAAGCAGGAACCTCTGTCTGTCTATATGTTATAGGTGGGTATGTCCCTCGCATATCTTGACAGTCGTTCATTGGATCTACATCACAATTAGCAGGGTATAGCTCAGGGCCCGTGGGAGTAACTTGTCAAATTTGGTGCAATTTGGACACGTGACACAGTCGATATTAACAGACTATAAATAAACACAGAGATGCACCTGATGGAGGGGGAAATGGTGTCAGAGCCGGACTCAGAAATTGTTAAATGAGGATGCGAGAAAATTTGAAAGTAAAAGAAAGAGGAGTAGTAATTCAAGTCACTGAGAACTGAGGAGACATAACTTATCAGGACAAGAGGTTTGACAAAAACAGACGGGATTTTCAAGGTGCCTGCACTGCGAGGGAAATGAGCATGCAGGGTCAGCACGGTGTCCTCGGAGAATGAAGGAGCTGAAAGTGAATAAGATCAGAGCAAGGCAGGGATTGTCATATACTGAAGCTGCCTGGAGACTGAAGAGAAAAAGCGAAATGGTGGCAGTACAAGAAGAACCAGAGCAGAAACGAAATGGAGCTGATCAGATTATCTCTATGCACAAGAAAGGTTTTTTTGTCATTTATTGCCGCGGTTATAAATTGTGTCATTGAAATACAGGGGAAGTTGGATGGGATTAAAATGGTGCTGGATGCTGCCAGGAGATTCTTGAACATAGTGGACATATCTGGAGGAGATCTTGATACCACACTGAAGGAGGGACAGGGTCTGACTCATAGAAAGGACAGTGTTGTGAATGGGATCACTTTGGGTAGACGCTGCAAATAAAACTTCCTCTAAAAAATATAATGGATGTTGGCTGCTTAAAACCCCAAAGAAGAAGAAGTACACGTTGCTCTGTGCAGCAGTGGGGTTGGGGCTTCAGGCCTCTGTGAGTCCAGCATGTCGTCCAGCAGGCCTGATTTACAGTCACTGCATACTAGACAAGTCCTGCTAACCAGTAGCATCCATATGGATGGATACTGGATAAAACGTTACTACCAGACTCTTAGCAGATAGCCAACTGGAATCAGAATTCAACCAGAGTGGATTTCACTGGTGTTTCTGACCCGCGACCAGGGTGACTTTTCCCCTGTGAGTAAAACTGGATTTTCCCGTTGTAAGACTTGATACTAAATTATAACTGATAACATTACTGCTAATAAAATACCTCTGCAAATAAAATCCATGCTATACTTTATAATAGGGGTTTAAGGAAATATCTAAGATATCAAATATCGTGATATTATGTTTTGATACTGTATCGACTCGAAAAACACAGCATAAATTCTTATTTAA
This sequence comes from Pterois miles, assembly GCA_947000775.1. Classification (NCBI taxonomy): domain Eukaryota; kingdom Metazoa; phylum Chordata; class Actinopteri; order Perciformes; family Scorpaenidae; genus Pterois; species Pterois miles. The sequence goes on along the minus strand of CAMQGK010000355.1, from coordinate 9,613,146 downwards.
TAGTTTACGTGCAATGATTAACTCAGTGAATACTTAATTTAATTTGGAATAAGATGTGCCCTCTTAGTGCATGGGCCCTCTGTACTGTGATAAATCCCATTGTTCTGATAGCATAAAAAAGTTCACTTTTTACTCAGATTTTATACATATGGTGGTGTGTTTTTGTACAATTTACAGTTATCCTAAAATAAGATTTTTTTAAAAAAAAAATCACGATATATTGCCTTGCTTACCGTATCGCAATATATCGTAATATATTGAATCATAACCCTTGAATCATGATATGTATCTCCAGATTAGGTTATTGGCTCAATTTCGGCGAGGGCAGACCAGATTTTACTGTGCAAGGGTTTCACTGCCAAAGATAAGACTAAGATTGATGACGCGTGACCCAGCCTCCCTCCTTCTCAAACTTGTCAATTGGCAGAGATGTTGATGAAGTGCAGAGTATGGCTGTCATTCCGCTGAGGAAATGGTGAGTGGACATGATAAAATACAGGTAGAGGATCCACCAGCATTGTTTCACTCTGCTGTGTGGGAGCATTACAGATTTGGTGTTATGTGTGACAGTGATGGGGAAAAAAGTGGTGGCTAAAACGTCAACTGTGTGAGCACTGTGCAACACATGTGGCTTATGCTAGTGGCAACACTTCCCATATGATGAGTCATTTACGAAAACATCACTCCGGTGTGTCTGTTGATAGCACAATGAGGAGAGAGTCGGGGAGGAAAGAGCAACTCCTTCTCCCAGCAGCATTTAAATAACCTCTACATGCAGACTCAGACAGAGCAAAAAACATAACTAAAGCATTGGGGATGTTTATAGCCAAAGATATTCAGCCTTATGCAGTCATGGAGGACGCTGGATTTCAGCATATGATTAGAGTACTTGAGCTGAGCTATAATATGCCGTCTCGCAGATACATAAGATACACAGTAATTCCTGAACTGTATGAACAGACACGATGAGGAATTGTGAAAGACACACACAGACCAACACAGACCACGTAGCTCTGACTACAGACGGATGGACATCCAGCGTGTCTGAGTGTGGACAAACTCATCTCCTCACAGAAGAACATGAAAACATAATGAACAGAGCAGTGTTTGGTTTATGCTGCACTTCATGTTGATGGTCTTAGCCTCTGTGTTTTGTTTTTATTATTATTTAAATATCAGGGAATAGAAAGCCATATGTCACTGTTATTTAAAAGGGTGTAGTGCTGGCTGCCCTGATGCACTTTTTGTTGATGGCCTGAGTCTATAATTAGTTTTTTATTTATTAACTATTTTTAAATAACACAGTGGCACTTGTTCCTTATGTTGGCCTTGTCTGCTGTTGTTCAGGCAAACAGCTGACTTATTTTGGCAAATAAATGAAAAGCCTTTTAAATTGAAATTGAAATTGGCCTCCTTGCTGCTCCATAAATACCGTTTACCGCTGAAGGCTCCCTGTTTTCCAGGTATTTCACCGGTGTTCTGAACAGGCACGATTTCTATAAAACACACACAACAAACAGATTACTTATCGTCTAAATGGTCCACTTTGTTTTACAGTCTGTGGTGCCGCTACAGCTGTGTGATGTCTGTACAGCTGTGGTCTTTCATGTCAGAATGCCATTTGATGATGGTGTCCTTTGTTAGAAATCAAACAGACAGAGAAGATAGAAGAGATGTGCAGAGGTAGACAGACTGTGATTGATACTGCGTTATTAACTAATACACTAACTGAATTTAACACACACACGCCGCTGTATGTCTTGTCATAAGAGCAGTGACACTAATGCACCAAAACACTTCCAGCGTGGTACACATGATTTCAGCTCATTTAATAATTCATGATACTTATAACCACTTACATTCATATTTCATTTTATTTTATAGAATTTCATCTTTCTCGCTCTGACAGAAAGCAATCAAATGCTGCTCACACACCACAGCGCCACTGTTTATGATTCAGTCACTGCCTTCATCCCACCACTTAAACACAGCCCAGCTAAGTGGACACATAGATGTAAAGCATAATCTCTTATCAAATTTTTATGTCTAGGTATGAATTTCATGCACTGTTCCCCTGAGTATAGTGTCGCCTTTGGCTAGGCCGATCACTTAGCTCACCGCCTCTCTCTCTCTCTCCCTGTCTATCAGCCTCTCTCTTTCACTTGGATGACAGCTTAGTTGACATGTCTGCATAACCCTCAGTCAGCCAAGTGGCTGGGGCTGATATGCCTGTATGAATAGTATTTCCCATTTCGCCACGGCCCAGAGAGCCTATCAGCATCCTCAGCAAATGGAAATAAACCATCTGTCAGCCGGGCCCCTCCACAGGCGGCAGAGAGCCGTGCCACTTGCCCCATGTCCCATCTCGGCCCTCAATAGGAACCCATTTAGCTATTGTCACACAGGAAATGGAGCAACTTAACTGGAGAGCTCTGGGATTGCTGTGGTGTGTGCCGCAGCGTAAATACGGAGGATTTCTCCAGGCACTCTGAGCGTTTGATGTTTTATGTTCAGCAAGCAGGATTAGAGGATATTCGGTCTCTATGGATTCCCAATTTACAGAAGCTTTCTTAATTTTTAGGTACATGACAAGATGAAATTTCTCACATTTGTGTCTCTGATTTGCTTTAACAATTGACACTTCAGTTCACTTGGAGGTAATAACAATGATAATAATAATACATTTTATTTCTATAGTGCTTTTCAAGAGACTCAAAGGTACTGAAAAGTATCGAAAACTCAGACGCACGGAGGCACGCTTTGGCAGCAGTATGTGACGAACCAGGCTTTTAGCTAGCGCCAGTATAAACTCAGCAGCAGCATTATTCCATGGTCAGAGCAAGTAACGTAGAGAGTCCACTCAGGGTGGGTGGATGGGTCAAACAAACAAAAGACAGGAAACTGGTGTTTGTGTTCCTGTCAGTCCCGTGAGTCACGTGAGTCGTTAGTCACGTGAGTCGTTAGTATCGTCAGCTCCGCGAGTCACTAGTCAGTGAAGTTAACAACCATGACCACTTCCTAACCCAACCAAAGTGATTGTGTTGCCTAAACCTGACTTCCTGTGAAAACGGACATTTATTTTGAAAGGACATTATGCATGTAACAAAATTAATGCAAGAGGGTTACCCTGTGCATCAGTCTCCTATGACGACGGGCACTGACTAAGCGGCGGTATTGACGAGTTGGGAGTGAGAATGTGTTGTTCAGGTTCACTCTCACCGCTCTCATCAACCTGGTTTTCTACACTACCTGCCCAGCACCAAACAGCTGACAGACGATGTTAGCAACAAGCCGGTGACCACAGTGGCGCATTTGGCAGCTAGAGAAGCAGATGTTTCCCTTGGTGGATATCAAAAAATAAATAAAATGAGAGTAGTACTTATATCTTGCCAGGCGGACAGAAACGATCGCAGCTCGTTTCTTCTGGACGTGTAAATTTGCAGCCGTTGGCTACTAACCTGTTTGTCATAACAGCTTTACAAGGTAATAAAATGCCAGTGTTGTGTTTGCAGTTCTGCTGTCCCCAGGCCACCAAGGAAATCAATTCATTTGATGAAAATTCATGTAAAAAACATGTTCCAAACAAACTGCACTCCCAAGTGTATTCATTTTCTGTGATAATCAATTGAGACAACACCAGCAGTTGGAAACATTGACATCACCAATACAAAAATCTGAAAATAGTTGTTAAGATGATTATTCTCCTGTCTTGATTCGGACTATCAGAAAGACATATCATGGACTTTGAGCTAAATAGATCCTAACATTGCAAGATACCTTACGTTGTCTATCTCTGTCAGTCTGTCTGTCTTGATGGGCACAAACAAATTCACATTGTTTTGTAGTTTGCATTTTATTTGAACTCGACTGAAGTATTACAACAGATCTCCCAGATGACAGAGTTTCGGTGCTATTCTCAGCTGTACTGCGAGACTGATTTGAATAGATGCTGTCTTTTTTTGTTCGTGTTCTTGCTCCTCCCATTCAAATGATGGTAGTGACACTTTCCACCACTGTGACTCCCCTAATGAATGCATTTATTCTGGTCTTATGGTCTTTATTATTCAGTAATGCAGCTTTAGACTTATGCTAAGGGACATAAAAGCCTCCAGCTTCTTAAAATAGAAGCCCTTATGTTCTCCTATTTTGCCTTATAATTCATGATCCATCAGCCCCATAAATTCTATGAATGCTTAAAACAGCCATCAGCAGCGGTGCTTCACATTTATATTTTTTCATTTTTCAAGAGCTGTCAAGTGAAGTCTTTGCCCTCAGCTCTCGGTCCATTTGCTCCATGTCCATCTCTAAGAAAGAGATTTCTACATGTATGCTCCTGTCTGCGAGAGCGAGCGCGCTCCGTGACCTCCATCCAGTAATCCTTGGACCTCTACTTACACACTGTGCTGATCCCTCCTCATTTGCTATCTATCGTCTTCTTCCCTTTCCCACCCTGTCATCTTCGTCCAGGATATTAAACACAACACGTTCTAATCCTCTCACTCCGCAGCTGCCTCCCAGATTGGTCATCAGGCCGCTACTTTTTTTTTTAGCTTAGCGCAGCCCAGGACCTCGGCTCAGCAGCTCTTTATCACAGCTGGACCTAGCCTCGAGACCTCTCTGCTGCCCAGTCAACTAAGAGTAATCGTGGTTTTAGATCTGTTGAGTTGCTAATGATTGTGCTGTGTTAGCAAAGAAGCATGCTCATCCTCTTACTCTAAAGCTATGAACAAACTCTCTTTTGAAGTTCTTCTCGTACTAATCGTCTTCCGTCATCCTATAACCTTCTCTTCCCCGTATCCCAGGCAATAAAAAAAAAAAAAAAATATCTTTTTTTCTTCCCCCGAGGGAAATTAATTTTTTTTTTTTTTTTTTTTTTTATATTTATAAACAAAAACACACCCACAATTAATGAAGAGATTTAAATTGTTGGGGCCCTCCCAAACCCCCCCCAGTTTGGGGGTTTTGTTCCTTTCCCCGGCCCCCCCGCACCCCCCAAGAAGTAAACTCCCCCCCCCCCCCTACCATTTCACACCCTTTTTTTTTTCCTTTTCGGGATTTAAACCGGTCCCCCCCCCCTCCCCAACCCAACCCCCTACATACTGAGCTACTGCCCCCCCAATATAGAATATTAGCCTGTCTCAGAAATATCGTATCAGCGTATATGTTATCCATTTTTTCTACAAATATAACATGGAGATAGCTGCTTGGGTAATTTAGAAATTGTGTCATCACATAGTTAATCCAGCAGAGCGCACTCTTAAAACGCGACTTAAAACACTGTGGCAAGCAGCAGCGTTCTACAATGTCAGTCCTTACGTCATTCAACCCGGAGGTTGAATAACCAAAGACCAAAGTCACTGTAGCAAAATACAGCTGGAGTCGAGAAATTTAACAATGACCTTACTAAAGGTTAAAACTATAAACCAGCACAAATATGACAATTACCAACAGATTGGTGGTGCGGCAACTGTCACGTGACTCACAGTTCAGGCCCGTCGTGTTTCGTGCTCGACGGGTCGCACATTATGCCTGATTTCCATCAACATACTGAGGGGAATAAACACTCACCGCGACACCTCATTCAAAAACAGCACCAGAGAGGAATTGCTACCCGCGTTGAGGAAGCTAAATTAACAGTGACCATGCGACCATCAGCTACAACGCATGCTTCCAGCGACGTGAGGGATCAAGAAATGGTGGCTCATCTTTTCCGTTTCTCTCGTTTTCGGCCCTGTGTAGAAGGTAACTCTCAAATTACAAAACTCTCGCAAAATTGTTGATGTTAGGCATTGACCTTGAATTGTTAAGGTTTGGATAGGTTGTTGGGCAGCAAGTCTCTGTTTTAGCAACTTGTGGGTTACCCTCTCACCACAACCCTTCTTTTCTCAGCAGTTTACTGTTTCAGTGTACCTGTGTCATTTTGATGTCATATACTGTATATGACAATATATAATAATAAGATCGTGAATTTTTATTCTCCCTAATATCGATAGCAGTATCGGCCACAAAAATCCAGTATTGGTCAGGCTCTACTGGGCGGGGTTTGGACTCATCGTGGACATTATTGCTGCAGTTCGTCACACCTTTACTTAAAGTCATTATCATTGGTGTTGCAGGAGGAAGCGAAGGAGCCTTTGATATTTAGGAGGCACAATGTGCAGGGAGAAAGAAACAGAGGGGCTCATGGGATGGGGGGGCTGCCATCACTGCTCCGGCACATCAAAGGATTCCTCAGCAGATGTCTCTTAACAAGATGGCTGCCAGGTCAGCTCAGTCAATTACCTCAGTAATAAGAACAGGTTGGTGTTTATGCGGCGTGCAGTTGTTGTTTTCACAATCTTTGCACTTGTTCTGAGCTTTTTGAATCCAAGTGATTATATTTGAATGGATTGAAGTATCTTGTGATCACACGGAGGGAAGTGAAGAGTATTTGTCATGAGGGGCCAATGAATTAGTGACTGCCCCCTGCTTGCTCTCTCCCAGACAGACAGATGAAGAAACAGAGTTAAAAAAGCATGCCTATGGCTTTGTTTTTTGCCTCTATGGCAGCTGTCATCCTCTGTTTCAGAGGAGGAAGCAACAGGGAATAATCATCTGTGCTTGGTATGGTTCAGGCCTGAAGGCCTGACAGGCCTAATGGTACATGGGTGGCCAAACCATGTCTGACTGAATGAGGCCATTAGATTCATATTTGGGATTTTAGTGCAGGAGGCTATAGATTAACATGTTCATGCTGAGGGGACAGTCAGCTAAAGTGTTGAGTCTGTGAACATATACTTGTTCATTTAGAAGCCCACAGCCTCGGTCATTACTGCACCCTCGCTGCGTATGCGGCTGTGCCTCTTTCAACTCATGAATATGGACACAGATGGCATCAAACAAAATGTTACGCAAACATCTCTGCAGCCTCCAGGGTTACTAAATCTAAATGTTGGTAGGCCCCGAAATCTTTCAAGGCTCATTTACTGATAAAAGACTCTCTTGCCGACTGAGAAGTAAGCCTGTTTTGTCCTAAGAACAAACGATTATTACAAGTATCAATGTAAGTATTATTCTTCATGTTACATAGTACATATTGCCGCAGTGAAAATATTTTTTTCTGAGCTCCACTGCTGCTGTAGCAACCAGCAGTCGTCCTGGCTCCATTATTCAACAACGCTGGCACTTGCCTCTAGAAATGATATAGGCAGCAACAGCGTCTCATGCATACAAATGGGAAGGTTAGCATGTTATCCATCCTGAAATGGATCACACTCTCCGGGTTTGGCAACAAGAAAAACATCGTAGTGGGAGATTAAAGTGCTCCCTCACCCCCCTTTTGTGATTAAATGTGAAATGACACAGTCAGATGGACAGTATACTTGACGTGTTATCTCTTCACCGAGAGCATAAGGAAGCTGCTCAGATGGTCAAGCGGCGGCTCTGCTCATATTTCTGGGATGAGAGAGGGAGGGAGAGAGAGAAGGAGAGAAAGGGACTGCATGCAACTCCAGCCTTTATCCTCGGCTGCATGGCTAGTTGCTATAGCAACATGACTTCGCATTCCTTTTCACCTGCCGTTTTTGATCAATTCTCACTCTTGCCTCTCCCTCGCCAACCTTCCTTTGTCCTGAAATGCCTCGCCACTGCGGCTGACTTTCCTCCTCTGTTTCAGAGAGGGCTGCTGCCACATTTGCTCTGATACTTGTAATTTTACAGTAGCTTTCCCTATGTCCATTAATATAGCCTGACCGCAATCATGGCGTACTTCATCCTCATACATACCAGTGCCAACTTCTAAGGAATGGCACATTTACAGCGTCACAGCTCTGACCACATTGCTGTGAATTTCTCCACTGTGGGACCAATAAAGGAATATCTTATCTCTTATCTTATCTACACCATCATTATCTCCCTCCAACGCTGACTAGGGCGCTCCGTGTGTGGCAACGCAACTCCTACAGAGCCAATGACACCCCGAGCTAATGATTCATCAGGAGCCAGGAGTCTCTAGAGTGTCCCTGGACCACCTCAGCCGCAGTACAGTCCATCATGTCCTCATCGACAAATTACAGAGGTGTGTGACAGAACCTAACCAGACCGCCATTAGACATGGTGACATTTATGAAGAATAAGAAGACTGTATAGCCAGAGGTGACCAATTATATGCTACACACACACACACACCTTTAGCATGTATTTGAACTGTGTCACTGCTTCCATCATTTGAACTGTGTTTTCCCGGAACAGTATTGTGCTAATTAGACGTTTTTTAATCAGGCAAGTGAAAAGAAGAGCTCTGTGCAGGGTCCTGCGTAATGGGTATATAGATGGATAGTGACAGTCAGTCCTGCATGAGGAAACCAGGCGTGCAGGGAGTGAAGCCTGAGCTGGAGGCACTGAGGCGTGATTACTTGGCTCTCACGTAAAAGTACATTTCTACTCAGTGATGTCTGCTTATAGCTCTGTACATATACAGTACATACTAAATATCTACAATGACTAATGTTTATGTACATTCACATTCACCTATAGATGCAGACGGCATGTCCACATTGATTTAGCTGATTAATACATATATACTGTATATTCTTCTCTTTCTCTCATACAGTTACACAGAAACACACATGCAGATTTGTGAAATGAAATGCATTCATTCGCATGTTCCTCCACTCTGCTCCTTGTGTGCAGCGCAATCATGCAAGTGCCTCTACTAATCTAATGCATATAAGAATTTCTGCAGAACTGCTGGTCATTAAAATGACACATAACTGAGGAAAGTTTTTTTTCTAAAACCTTTCTGATGACGTGGCTATGTGGACAGATAATTTGACTAAATTGCACTGCACAGGACTGTGTGTAGAGGTGATTGCACTGAGCATTTACCGAGGGAGGGAAAGCAGGAAAAAAATATCAAGTGTATGCACATGATTTCCACTAATGTTGAAAAGTGAGAAAGGTGAACTAGAGTGCGACATCATAAAAGTCCTGTGTGGTTACAGGGCGGAAAAACAAACAAAAAGGAAGCTTTGTTACTCTAAATTAATGTACATGATATGACGAGGTGACACTAATCTCCTGGCTCATTAGCACAACATCTGGAGTAAGTCACACAATCCTGCCAGAAAGCAAGCAGAGGAAGTTACAGGAAAATGCACTCTCGCGTGTACCTGGAGAGCTGTAGTTGTCACCGTACACATATGCAGTCTTACACAATCTGCCTGCAGTTCCCATTGAAACAAATCAAATTGTGCGTGATGCATGTTCGACTGTGGGCTGTGACTGACACGTGCAGGTACAGTGAGAAAACACAACTCAGCAATGTCTCCTGTGTCACCTGTACAGCACCTGGGTTCCCCAGAATGAGTTGGGTGATAAGCCTGAATCGTGCAGTGTGTTTGTGAGCGTTATTCATTAATCCCCCTCTCGGTTTAACATGTGTTTTTTCTAGAAGCAGTATAGGCTAATGTCTGAAGAGATATACAGGGGGAAAAAAACAGTCGAAGAGTCATTTGTTTTTCCCTACCTAATGAACCCTCACTTCTGTGTGTTGCCATGTGAACAGAGAGAAACAAACAGGCCTGGGTCAAAAAGTGGCTGGAGAGACTTTGTTTGAAACAATTTGATGCCCGAAGGGACCAAATAGTGAGTTCCAGAAAGTTACGAGAGAGTTTCTCAAATTAAGGTCTGAATACTGGGTCACTGTAATTAACAACTATCTGAACTCTGACTGAACTGGCCACACTGATCTGGTTCTTCAAGCAGGCTGCAGAAAACATCAGCAATGTAAAGGATTTTAGTCCAAAACCATACGTAGCTTGCCTACATCCTCGATTTGTTCAGCAGGTTCGATGGTTGATAGGCTTTGCAGGCAGGGTTAAGCATATACTTCATCTTGTTAGCTAGCTACTGTATCTATCTACATTCATGAAATATAGCAAAATATAATAGTGACAAGTGTGTATGTTGTGTGTGTGTGTGTGTGTATGTATGGGGGTGTGGGGGTGGGGGTGTGTGATTGATACAGCATTTTATCATGATAGTTTGCGTGGCGACAGAGGTTGTAGTGAGCTCAGTCTTAAAGCTAGAAGTGTGACTAGCTTGTCAATATAACGCTCCAAACTTGTGCTAAATCTTAGCAAGGAAAAATTGCAGCTGGGAAAATGGTACATTTAGGTACTTAACAGTACATTTAGGTACTTAACGATACATTTAGGTACTTACAGGTACCTTAAAGGTACCTTTAGGTACTTAAAGATACCTTAAAGGTACTTGATCACAAGCAAACTTGTGCTACATTGTAGTGAGGAAAAACTGGCATTGCCATTTTCAAAGGGGTCCCCTGACCTCTGACCTTAAGATGTGTGATTGAAAATGGGTTCTCTGAGTACCCACAAGTCTCCCTTTTACAGACATGCCCACTTTATGGTAGTCACATGCAGTTTGGGGCAAGTCAGCACACTGACACACTGACAGCTGTTGCCTGTTGGGCTTGAGTTGTCACTGGTTTGTGTTGTTAACTGATTTCCAGTAATAAACATATACACACATATTTGCCCACTCCCATTTTGAGTATTAAATATTTGACAAATCTCACTTTAAGGTACATTTTGAACACAAATATACAATTTATTTGCGATTAATCATGATTAATAATTTTACTGGACTGACAGCCGTAATCATAACGCGATATTCAGCATATCACAAGATGTTTAAAATTGCAATAAGATCGTATCGTGACTTCAGTATCATGATGATATAGTATTTTGGGGCCTGTGGTGACAAGCATGGATGACCTTGACACAGCTGTAAAAGATGCAGAGCCCTTTTCTTATAAGAGAATAGATATATAGTCGGTCTATACAGTATATTCATATAGAGATAAATCTTGCTATTTGCTCTCCTGCTTCTCTCTTTGAGAAAACACAAGTGAGTCAACTCATCCTCAGTTTATGAAAGCTTTTACATTTTTTGTTCCAAGCACACAGTTTCTGACAAAACTTCTCTTCCTCATATCAGAAGCAACACTTTGTCAGCACCAAGGCTTTGTTTGGGATAAATAAAGGACATGTGCAGTTAGCATTAGCAGTGATAGCCCGGCTGATTGAACAGACACTCACAATAGCTACCTACAGATGGACGTGCAAATGCGTCCAGCAGATTGCCATTTTCAGGCCAAAGAATCTAACAATAAGTGAAGCTAAATGAAACAAGCTACTTTCAGTAAATGATTTACCTAATGAGGAAAGCATCTGGAATTACACAGAAAATCGTCTCCAAATTGGTTGTGAATGAAGATTCAAACGCACATACGATGAAGTAGTGTAGATATTTCAGACTGTGCAATGAGTATTATTTTCATCATGCAATAATTAGTGTGATATTAGTCAAGTATGGTGGATATGTGATTTTGGAGACAGATGCAGGGTGAGTGCTTGGACGACTCTTGCTTTTTCTATGTCTCTTGGTGCTTAGTGAGTTTCTGTTGGCAGTGTTCATCGTGGGAGCCTCTCTGGTGCCTACATCACTATGCCAACTCTCAACCATGCCAGTCAGCAGCAGCAGCAGCAGCAGTACATAGCTAAGTAGGTCACACTGCAGTCACACTGGCTCCCCAGCTAAAGAAGGAGGAGAGAGATAGACAGGGAGAGAAAGAAGAAAGGTACAAAATAGAGATGGAGAGGGAGGCAAAATAGAGGAGGGTTTAAGAGAGAAACGGATACAGAAGATAAAGGAGTGAGGAAGAGGAGGGAGGAGCCTGAAGATCGGGAGAGAGAAGAGATATAAGCGGCTGGGGAGAGATGGCAGCTAGCTGGAAACGAGGCAAAGAAGTCACGAAAGGAGAGGAGCTGATTTATAGATGTGGATTTTTTTTTTCATGTTAAAAGAAACGATGATTCAAGATTGCAGCACAGAGCGTCATTCAGAGGGAACGAAGGTTGAGAGTTGATGAGGCACACAGTCAGTGTACATAGTATAAGGCGATGGTGAGGCAGATGAAAGGAAATCTTGCACATGTACGCCCCCGATCTGCACCAACACGACGATCCCATCATGCAGATGCACTCTTGGCTGGATTTTTATTCTACTTCTATTTATTCAGCAAACAGCAATCTTAGAGAGTGTGCCTCGTGTGCAATTGAGCTATTTAGTGACAGCTCACGCCACATCAAGACACTGTGGTGCAGTCATTTCTGCACTGTTCAATTCCAAAACGGTCCTTTTTCTTTTTTTGCTAAAAATCATCTAATGAAAAAATGTATTTTATGCAGGATTTAATGTTCGATGAATCGTCATTTTAATATGAAGAAACATGCAAGAGTTTGGTCACAAAAAGTGAGAACAGACTTGAAGTACTGGGGCTTCATTTTTGTACATCACTCTCTGCTGAGAGCTCATTGAGAGCCTTTTCATGCCTGCATTGGTTTATTTTGGTGTCACTTGCAAATAAGCTACATGATGCAATTTTGGAGACAAGGATTACCCTGATTTCCCTTGCCAGCTCAGAGTGCATCAAAAGCACACAGCACAAACCAGTCAGTCATCTTCTTCTAACTCTGTGGCTTTACCCAGCAATGCACACATAAAACCGACCCACAGTCAGTCACTATAACCTGTGCTCACATTTAAGTAGAGCAACAATCCCTGTATTTGAAATTTGACCTGTTGAAATAAGTAGTAATAAATCCCAAATAAGTAGAATGCTGCAGGAATGTGTGCTAAAACTCAGAAATGAGTCTGTGGTTAACACGAGCTGAAGAGATTTTCACGTTTTGTTCTACAATACAAAATATGTCAGTAAGTCGGGAATTTTGAAGCTTTTCTCCATCTTCAAAAAGGTGGTTGCTAACACAGTGGCTAAATGAAGACTACTTAACACCATTATGCCTTTATCTTAGTGGAGGTGACGCAAAGTCATGCGACTGTGGACTATTTTTACTTCTGGCTATTGCATTCATGCTTCAAAAATCATAAAAGGGGTGTACATTTGTGATTATGTTGCTGAACAAAATCATTGACGGTTGTTTGCCTCAGAGATAATTTTCTGTAATAATTCAATACCCAATGGAGAAATCCCATTGGGTTTTTGTGGAAGGAACCAAGGTGATGCCAACTTCTGGATTAGCCGACAAAAATATGTCATCCCTGCACCACTCTACCACTGTACTATTTACTTTATTATTTTGGTTAGAAAGCTGGCAAATATGGACATTTGAGAGGCTGCAACAAGTGAGCTTTTGCCCTTTTTCCTTAAAACTGACAGATGATTAACCTTACCAAGCACCCTTTTTTCTGAAAGGTAACTCTTTGGAGTTTTATTAAAAGTCTGACTTAGTCTAAGTGACACTGAAATAAATTTACAGAGACACAAATGTGGTAATATACTTTTTATTTTCCATTTTACTGCTCTGTATTAATGCACTCCTGCTACAAAATGAGCAACTCTTGTCCTAGTTGTATGGTAATCTAATGTCACCATGTCCATTAACACAACACAGCATCTCTTCTCTCTCCTTTACTTCAGTATTTCTTGCACCATATCTGTTCGGAGCATCTTCACTGAGTCTTGCTCAGGACGAAGCATTTGAGAGCGCACACACTTACACACACACGCACACCGTGTTAACCAGCACACTGTGACAGTTTAACACCCTCATTATGTTATTAATACCTGTGGCCGTGTCAATAGCCTCTAATGCCAGTGTCAACGCCCTTTAATGGAATCACTCACCTCCTCCCTCTCCTTGAACTGATTGCCATGCAGAGGGTGTGCCGTCCTCCAGCCCTCCTGCTCAGCTAACAGCAGGGGGAGGATGAGGGAGAGAGTGACGAGGGCAGGAGGAGAGGAGAAGACGAAGAGAAAAAGAGCTCTGACACATTTTGCAGATGTAGTATGGATTGGATAAGTCATACCGCAAAGGTGACTATGGTTTTGTTGTGATGTTTTGTTGAGGTGTGGCTATCTGACCTTTTCCTTTTTAAAGATGCCGTCAAACATCCTGTCTCCTCTTTATTACCACCCTTATTACTACTGCATCAGAATAAAAATAAACTCTACAGTGTTGTAGAACAAGACTCTGCTAATCAGTAACCTATCAGTGTATTGAAAATGCCATGGCAACAGCTGCACCGTCCTCCTCACTTCCCTTCTAGTTCATCTGATTAATCTCTGGCCTTGAGCCTGCTGAATCTCTGCCAAAGACGGTGACGAATGACGAACTGTTTACTTCCGTTCCACAGCAGTGGAACACCTTTTCTCTCTGTGATGATTATTACCACTGTGATACCATTCAAGGCTGGCAACAAATCCACATAAAAAGACCATGACGAGCCTCTCATGAGTCACCCGGATTCTCTCTTCGCCCTAACCATCTGGATTGACAGCCGCCTGAGAGATCACGAATAAGAGAAGGAGCTGTACAGCATTCAAAAGTCGATCTTCTGACCTTTCTTGTCTTTTTCACCGTCTCATTTTTGGAGCTTCATTGTGTGCAGATGGATCCAGTCAAGGCAGTGTCTGACAGGCCAGCACCCTCCTCTTGCAATTCATACATAGCGTAGCACCTGGGCTGCACCTCTCTGCATGCTCTCGCCTTGCTGTCTTCCTTTTTAAGTGGCCGTCTGAGACAAGCACGGACGTTTACCTCAGCCTTCACTCTATCCAGCCCACCAGTTTGTTGTTGAAGCTGACACGTCTGATTTGGGTGTAGCAGCTGTCTCATCTCAAAGCTCAGCCCAAGAGCTGGAGCCAGAAGTTAGCTTTGCAGGCAAGATGGGGCTGAGCTTGTTTTTTTTATTGTGGAGCAACCGTAAGAATCAGGAATATTTAAGCATCCAAATGTGTAGCCGACCAGGTAGGCTCTATTTTTCAGCCGAGTTCTCTCAACAAGAGACGATGGACAGGTGGAAGGAATAAACCAGCAGCCCTGTTCCTCACTGCTGGTCTTTCCGCCTTCCAAACCTTTCAACCTTCATCGTGTCCGGAGCAAGAGGAGGATGACAGCGTCCCATCTGTGCAGGCCTACATCCAGTGATGCAGAGGTAGATAAAGATGCTGACGAAGACGCTTGCCAACCTTCTTTGTAATTGGATCCCCCTAAAACTAAAAAAAAAAAAAAAACAGGCCTGATACTTTATTCTCTTTCATCCTTTTCCATATGCACTACATTCTTACCACATTATTTGCAGCGTGTACTGTGGTGAGCTGTTGCATGTTTCAGCTAGTCAGACTGTTATCAGGTAATTAAATGTTGATTATCAGTGGTTCTGAGCCCTATAGATGTGGGTCAGAAGGGGCCTGCTACATCCACAAGTAGGTTTTGCCATGTATTCACGTGGGTGATCACCAAAAGAAGGAATTAAAGAAGACGACAGCAGCCTCTAGCGATCTCAGTAATTATAACAGGAGCAGAAGTCAGGCGCCACCGTATAGATGCATGAAACTCGTAGACTCTTTAAAATTTTGAAGAGCCGTTGTGAAGCTCAAAGTGGGTGGCTCTGGCTGTCGCCATCTTGGCAGTGACGTCACAGCCTAACTCCTGGCTAATCCAAAAATGTTCTAAGAGGCAGATCGT
Organism: Pterois miles; assembly: GCA_947000775.1. Taxonomy (NCBI): domain Eukaryota; kingdom Metazoa; phylum Chordata; class Actinopteri; order Perciformes; family Scorpaenidae; genus Pterois; species Pterois miles. The sequence continues at coordinate 9,597,592 of CAMQGK010000355.1, read as the reverse complement.
CAGGGTAGCTGAGGCAGGCCGGGGTGACGCAGCACAGCAGACAACTAGCAGCTAGAAACCTGGAATGGCATCCACCTGTCGTGGCCATGCCTTCAATTATGCCAAACTTTACACCTTAATATAATTTAAACGAGTGAGTTATATAAAAATTCTCCCACATACAGTTGTCATGAATGGGGATATTAGCTATAGAGCACAAAGCAGGCTGTAAACATGTTTATTTCTGCTGTAAAGTCAGGCATTTTAACATGAAGGTCTATTGTAGATATTCAGCTGCTTTTTCAGCCAGCCTCAAGTGGCCATTCGAAGAACTGCAGTTTTTGGCACTTCCATGTGGGCTTCATTTCTCAACACTGGAGATTGCCGCTTGGTGAAACCAACAATGTGTAGTTGTCTTTGTATACCCTTAAGTTTCATTTTTACTCTTTAAATATAGTTGTTTTAAGCCAAAACACAATTTTTTTCTAAACATAACCTAAAGACGGTATAGTTTTGTTGCCTAAACCTAAAGAAGTGGTTTTGTTTGTGTTCAACAGGTAACGTAATTTGGTTTGACAACATGTTAAAATATGCTGTTGCTTTTTAAGTTTTGTTTTCACTTACAATGTAATCGGTGTAGCAGGTCCCTACTGACCCATATCTATGAGGCTTATAATAATTGACAATGCACATTTAATGAGCTGACTACTGTCGGATCGGGTGCAAAATGACGGACAGATGGGAGTAATTTGCTTGGCTTGAACTGGCTTGACTGGCCTGGCCAGAGGCAGCAGAATGTGATGGGGGTTGTAGACTTAGATATAAGGAACATTGTGAAAAAAACAAATACGGTACTCTGAGTCCCTTAACATGGCAGGCGTCCTGCTGTCACCAAACTCTTGGGATCTATTCTTACACAGCAAAAAACTTTTGAAGTCACAATGTTCTTCTCCAGTTTGAAAATGTAAGTAGAGACGACATGTTGACGCATCTCTTTTTAATTAGAGAGTGGTCGTTGACACAGGTATCTAAAAAATGTAAAACGATGAAATATTTATTCAGACCTCTGTTGAGGACAGAGCCTGTCTGCTGGATAGGACGAAGCTCGGAGATGAAACGAGAAATGATGTCTCGTTCACTTATTGCTTCAGTCACAGACACCAAACCAGGACAGCCCAAAATAGCACAGTCAAGTCTTTTTTACCATACTTAAAAGTTAAACTTGCGTGTCTTTTTGATCACGGACGTGTCATTTCTGCAGACGTGCTGCATGTGTGCGCATGCGATCGTGTTTGCATATGCTTTTTTTTTTGTCTTTTCCTTGATGAATCGTATAGATGCCACTGCAGATAGAAGACAACATGCTTTTGTGTGTGTGTGTGTGTGTGTGTGTGTGTGTGTGTGTGTGTGTGTGTGTGTGTGTGTGTGTGTGTGCGCTTCGTGACTTTCCTAAACGGTTACAGACAGTAAACTGTCAGTAGAAGCAAACTGGCGCAATTATTCTCCACTGCTGATTGATGACACAGCGAGCTCCATCTAATGATGAGACTCCCCTGTACTACACGGCCGTATGCTATGTAGTCAACACACACACACACACACACACACACACACACACACACACGCATTTTGTCAAGAGCAATGAAAATGCATCCAGCAGTAACTTGTTGGAACTGGGCATTCAAGGGTGATACATCAAAATCCCCTTCAAATGCAAACACTTGCAAAGCCGACACGTTTCATAAATCACCTGAGGAGGCAGAGCTGGTGTGTGTGTGTGTGTGTGTGTGTGTGTGTGTGTGTGTGTGTGTGTGTGTGTGTTTACCGCTGTCCTCCTCCTCTGTTATCCTCCTTCAGGAAGTGACCTCTATTTACCTGTCATACACCGTTGCCTCCCCCAACACACACACACACACACACACACACACACACACACACACACACACACACACACACACTCACTGCAGTGCACTGCAGCAGCAAGTCATGGCTATTGAATCCAGTTGTGTACAGTGTCACCAGCTCAAAACAAGAGGGATTGCTCTGACAGGCGATGCGCTAGAAAGAGATTGATGAGGGAACAAAAAAACGTTAGAAAGAAAACAACTATCCGGCAGGAAATTTGGAAGTGAAAGATTGTAAGACACACTGCTTTCAAAAGGACGCCTCATACAGACAGGCAGCAGGACAGGAAAGTGTAGCTTTCGAATCTGCAGCATCATAGAGACTTAAGTCTATTCCAGTGCATTTTACTGCACTTACAAAGGCATATGCATGCATGCAGAGACCCACTACACATAAACACTCATACCCACATGGTCTGGAGGAGGGGGGTTGCGTAACGTGTGTAGTTACAGGGGTAGAGAGGGTGTCTCCGCCGAGGCATCGGCCTTTGGTAGTTGAAGAGCCTCGGAGCGGAACAGATTCAATCCCGGCGCTTTGAGGTTCGGCTGCACCCGGCCCAGCCTTTGAACTGTGCACGCGTCCGGCCTTGTGGCCCAGGATAATTATCATTTCACCGGCATCCATCTTCAAAGGTGGCGGAGAAAGCAAGGAACATCACACACACACACACTGTTCATATCAAAAGGGTTCCTGTCCTCAGCACAGAGGTCTAGTGTCACAGTTTAAAAAGCTGCTGCGGTTAAATGTTCAGTGTGCTCAGGTCATTCAACAAAAGAGACTTTACATTGCGTGTATTAATATAGACAGCTGAAACAATTAATCAATTTGGAAAAGTACATTGCCAACTGTTAAGGTTATGTATGGATTGTTTAAGTCATGTTTTAGTTTGGAGGATGTGTTGGTGTTTATAGATTTACATCTTCAGTAATGAATGGGCTGGGGGCAACAGACAGGGAGGGGGAGTTGGGAGGTATTTGTCACGGTCCGGGGTTTTGGTTGTAGTTTGTTTCCTGTTTTATTTTGATAGTCACTCTCCTCTTGTGTCGTGTGGTTTAACTTTTCCCACCCTTCTGATTGTCTGCCCCATCCTGATCAGGTTCACCTGTCCCTCATTAGTCCTGCACTCACCTCACCTCCTGCTCACCTGTTCCCACTTCCCCAGTTAGTCCGTCACTACAGTATTTATACCACCTGAGTTGAAAGCTGTTTTGTTGTTAAATCATTGAACTGCACAAGTCTGCCTGTCGTCTGTGTTTGAGTCCTCTCTGTCTGTTCTGCTCTCCAGTTTGTGACAGTATTGAGAGATGGACTAACAAGTTGTTGGCTTTTTTTTATCGGCTTTGTTGACTTGCGAGAAAAATACAGAATAATGCCAGATTTGTCTTTTAACAGTTCCTTCATCAAGCAAAAATAAAATAAAATTACATGAAATAAAATGAAAATATCTCCCGTTCTTTTAAACAATCTGATGAACAAGATGTTTTATGTTGCTTGTCACTTTTCTGTTTGATTCAAGTTAGAAAATGCTTGATTAAAGGTTTCCGTGCATCTTATTTTTGTCAAGGAGCCAGCCTGATCTGGTGTCAGTGCCCCTGCAGTAATCAGTTGGCCCGGTCAACCTCCACTTTCAAGACTTCCGATGTCAGACGTGTACTTAAGTGAAGCTGAAGTGTGCTTAGGAGGAGTGCGCTTAACGGCAGCAGCACATCTGCCAAGGCTCAGTAAGAACCAGCGGCTCATCAGTAGGAATCCAGCTGTTTATGAAAAACAGGAAGGGGGAAAGAGGGATGAAGGGAAGGAATGTGAGACAAAGTGAATAGGAAAATAAGGCTAGGACGCCGACGCAAGGAGGTGGCAGGAGATTTGAAGAGGAGGACCAGGTCAGAGGGAGCAGAGGAGATTAGACTCAGAGAAACATATTGGAGAGATGATGTTGTCTTATCGATGTGATGAGGTTAAGCTGAGTGAGGCTGAGAGACAGAACATGGCGTACTAGGTTAGTCATAAATGACTCAGCTGTGCGTGATGTTTACCTCTGCACCACACGGACGAGATCATCCACTTCTAATAAAGGGTTTGCGTATTCTTTTGTTGGCTGCATATGCATTAACCATCCCTGAGGCGATGTGGTTGCGGAAAGAATTGAATTAAGCTGGCCTTGATATTCCTCATAAACGTATGTACAATCCCTTCCCAGTACGCCTTATTAAACGTACAGGCGCATTATTAGTTCCACTTCGAGGATATCTATATATTCTGTATGTTTGAAAGATGGAGATGAAGCACATTAAAAGCTGTAAACAAGCAACTTTTTTCTGCTCAGCTCAAACCGATTAAAATGCTAAATATTTCAATGTAAACTTATGAAGGAGCCATTGCATGCACAACTGTCTCATCATCCGGCGGGGGCTTGTGTCTGCTGACAGCGTGTCTGAATTCATGTTTTATTCAGCTCGAGTGTGTCTCCCTCCCATCACTCAGACAGGCTAAGAAGATGTGCTGTGGATAGCCAAGCATGGACATGCCATCAGTCAGCGCCTAACTTAATCCACACGCAAGCACCCACATGCACGCAGAATAAAAACACACAGACACACACTCAAGCCAGTACAGTTTATTCAACACTCAGTATTCAGAATACGACCACAGATGCATGCATGCACACACACATGGTTGGACGCTCAGTATTCATAAGGGGCGCAGCAGAGGGATGCGAAAGATCTCAGCAGTTACGACAAATCACTGAGAAACTAAATTCATCTAACAGCCCCACCTGCCTTACAGATGGGAGAGAATGTGGCAAAAATGGAGACATGACTGTCATCCAAAACGCGATTATCACACCCAAGGTTACCTCATCAAACATTACGACTGTTAAGAGCAGAACGGACGCATTTCAAGCTAACTCACAGCTGCTTGGTATTTTAGGGCACTTTTTGAGCATGCTGGGATACCTCAAAAACAGTCCAATGAAATATTAAGGAACACTGTTCCTGCGGACATCTTAAAATCAAACATTCAAAGAACAACAAACATATTCCAGTGAATACTGTAGTCTGTATATAAGAGGTGAACGTAGTCACCGTGACATCACCAATTGGTCTGTGGACTGCCGTTTTAGGACCCTCGCCATTTTGACCATCGACATCTTGATTTATGGCAACCATAGGTGACACAAGAGGCTGGAGCTACTATCAAATGCTGAATAAGACATTTTTAGGTGACAAAAATGGTTATAATATACTTTCATGAACTGAAAACAAATTGGGAAAGGGTTGAAGTTTTAAGACAAAAACAGAAACAACTCCAAGATTGGACAACGCTGTTGTAGCAACCTGTCAATCACAAGGTAGCCTCGCCCTAAAGCGTCCCCTGCTTTATGGTCTATTTGACTCTAAATGGGACCATAATTTACTAAATAAACATCATGCTGTATTTAAGAAGACTTGAAACTAGCGAATGAGACCATTAACTCATGTTTACAATGTTTACTGAGGTAATAAATCAAGTGAGGTTCATTTTCTCATAGACTTCTATACAAAAGGAGTCGCCTCTTGCTGGCTGTTAGGAAGAATACAAGTTTAAAACACTACCGCATTGGCTTCACTTTTCAAAAATGGAGGTTGCTGCCTGCTTTTACCAGGGAAAACCCACTAACAATAAGTTGGTATTGAATTCAGCCAAGCTGTGTCATCATTGTCTATAAAAAAGCAAACATTGATAGATTGTTGGCACTGACATGTAAGCAATTCCCAGAAACAACAAGGACTACCCAAAATGGCAACCTGGTTTACTGCCTCTTGTTTGGAGTCGATTCGGTTTCTCTGAGGGAGGCTCACAGGCGACTGTGCCAGTCCTGTGGCTGGAGGATGGAGGCTGGCAGAGGTGGCTTGTCAAACACTAGACAATACACACCACCAGGGAGGATGGGGAGAGATTAGCAGCCCGCTGGCTGGTTTGCGATGTATGCTGCTGCTGCAGCCGGAGGAACATCAGTCACACTGGCAGCCAAGAAGAAACGACTTTGATCATGATTTTGTCTTTTCTTGTTTTGGCCTTTTACATTTCATTTACATTTCACTCTGATATCAACAGCAGTGCCACCTGGAGATCAATCTGTACAGTATGACACTGTTCAGTTTTTGTTGCCATCAGTTAGTAAGAAGACCTTATGTACTTTGATGTACAGTGGTGTTTTCAGTTTGGGACTGGTTGTGTTTGGAGGCTGTAGGGGAGAACGGGGTTGGTTGGAGCCACCTCTTCTAATTAGGAAGTTGTACACAGCGTTCTCCACAGTATTTAAAGTTACTTTCAATACTTGAGAATGAACCAGGTCTTTAATGAACTATAATGAACAGCGCTGTATGTGATGCTGCTGAAAGCCTGCTGTGTTTGTGAAGATATGTATGGATACATACACCAGTAATCCAGTTTTAACCTGCTATATCTGATTTCACTTGGAGGAAAAATGTCAAATGGTTGCTTATTTACACATCCAGCAGTTGTGGAGCATTATCATTCATTTAGACTCATGTTTCTGTCCACCTGATGAATATAAGTCTAATATCATCTCTCCTAAAAATATCTCCTCTTTTAGCTCTGTTTTTGGTCTCTATCAACTCCTGAGGGAAATATCTGTCTCTGTAGTCGCTAAATGCTCCACTATGTTCACCAGCTAGTTACCAATAACACCTGTGTTTTGTTTGGTGCTGTGCAGGTAGTGTACAGTGGGTTTTCAGCTGCCCTCTATGGCTGAAAGCAATGCCATGAGAATGATGAGAGTGCACCAAAACAGTAAAGTTGCGGGTCGGACAGCTGAACAATTAGCTGAAACCCACTCTAAAGCTCCATGGACCGAGGGATGCTGCAGATGAGGGTGATAATTCTTTGTAGAGTCACCACTACAAGCAACCCCCCTTCCACATTGTTAAATTATTTTCACATTATTATTTAATACATTGGTATTATAGCAGTATCACTGTATAGCTGTTTGTATAGCAACTGTAAAGCTTACGCTTAAATTAAATTAACTCAAGGTCAAGTAGCCTCTTCAGAAGCTTTTAGCAACCTGACATACTATTATTCTCTCTGCTGGTAAAGATTCAGGAAGCTCTGGAAAAAAAACTAGTGACTGGATTTTGAGTCAAGATTTTTCTTTTAAAGACCTATTTCCAAGGTGAAGAATGAACTTGGAGGCTGACTGTATTGTTGATGTTTCAAACATCTCAGAGCAGGGAGCGTATCATTACACCTGGAGATTTATAGGGGCTGTATCCCTCTGGAGGATCCATAAAAGCAGCCAAAGGAGATTTGAAAGGTCGACGTGATGAGTAATAAGAGAACAGAAAATAGATAAGATGACTCTGTGGTGGTGTTATGAGGAAAATCAACAGCGAAGATGCACCCAGCACAGGTGTCCACATACACATATCACATGAATATTTAGCTGGCAGCTGTACTGAGCCAAGAGACAGTATAACCATAATTAATTTAAAGAGGACCGATAATGCTCATTTTCATACTTACTAGAACATCTTTACGTGCTTTTTTCTCATGACAGCCTTTCTCAAACTAGCCACCAGACAGGCATTGTGTTACTTGGTGACACCATGTTGTGGAAGAAAAGGCGAGACTTCAAGCAAGGTTTTTCTGTCCCTCCTGGAGCGGCGTTTCTGTGGGTCCCTTTAGCATGGACCCTTTACATGTACAAAAAACATTACCCGCGAAAGGGAAAAAGCACGATAGCATAATGGGTCCTCTTTAACTGAACCTTTTGGGGTTTTTTTAAATTGTGATTGCAAAACGAGCAGACTATTGTTACGTGACAAAATGCTGTCGATGCAGATGATCTGCTCCTGCATGCTTGAAAAGTTCAAATAAAGCACAAATTTTTAAATGACGTAATATTTAACCCTCACAGGATTCAACTTGTCTTGTTGTCCGTTTACTCAGCTTCAGCCAAATGGTTTCTGTAACTGTGCAAAGCAGCATTTTTATGAAAGAACAGCAGGGAAGTTGTGTTGACCAAGCTCACTGAATCTCTTCTGCATCAGTGCTTATTGTAACCACATATGTGGCCCTGCTTGTGCTTCATTAATTTTGGCCTGTGTGTTTGTAAATACTGAGAAATTGTGTATTTCCTAGGTTTGTTTGTTTTGTCACCCCTGTCATATGGTAAATTGAGCTACAAGACCAATGAGTCTACAGGAAATCATTCAAGTGTAATAAATCCAACCTTATTTTTGCAGTATGAGGAGAAAATATCCTGAAAAAAGTTCTGAGTTGCTTATCTTAACTTGTTCTCCCTCCCGTTGAGACTGGAAAATGCGAAGCATGGGAGATGGTGAAAGCGAGGACAGGTGCGTGGAGGATGTTCAAACCCATAACAGAGTGAGAGGGCCCCCCCACTGAGCTGCTGGGATGCCTCACAGGGCTGTATCTTGAAGACCGTATCTTTTATTCAGAGTAAATGCGGTGTGGGCTGAAGAGACTGGTGCATTGTGTGTGAGATGGATGGATCCCGATAGCAGCACAATGTCAGTGTGAAAACCAATGTCTGGACTGAATGGATTCCCTTTGTTGATCTCTTCCTCAATTTCTATCTCTGGTCTCCCCCCCCCTCACCTCCACAACTGTAACAACATGACAGTCTCCCTCCAACCTTTCTCTCTCTTTTTTCTTTATCCCCAATATATTTCTTTTCCTCTGTCCCCACCCAGTGAATATCCTGTGGGCACAGAGATACTGTAGAAAGGGGGGGGGGGGGGGGGGGGGCTGAATGCATCACATGCTATCTTGTCAGTAAGAAGTATGACCGTACAGCTACAGTGTAAAACCGATGCATATTTCAAAACACCCAGCCTTCCCCATTTGTCTATATGCACGGCTCCATGCAGTCTCGGGGGATTTCCTTGGCCGTGAATGCAGGGCTGTTCTAGACTCTCCCTAATTTCCTGTTCAGCAGTGGAGGACTCCTCTGTGCCTGAGAGGTGTTATGAGACAGGAACGATGGATGGATGTGGTCATATAACTGTGACAGCAGCAAGGTCACTTTATAAAAAGTTATGACCAGAAGTGTTGCACTCGATGTGAACTTGGAAGTTTGCACCTGGTCAGTCGTGATTCTCACTCTGATGGAGGAGAAACCCGTGAATGAAAAACCATCTCTGGCACTTGCTTGTTTTTTGTGGTTTCCCCCTAGGAAGAGCTACTGATGGCAATTAGTACCGCTCTCCAGTGTGTGACACACAGGGTGTGATAAATGAAAAGACACAGTGCTGATACAGCCTAAAGAAGGTTGGTGGTGTGCATTTAGATGAAATGACATATTCTTTCTTTTTTCAAATGCATTGTTGAACTTATTAAGAATAAAACACACCTTTGCTCATAAATATGCTGAAAGGTTTTACTAAAATAGTCGAACTTGGTCTGGTATGACCAGTAGCTTATAATGTGATCTAGTTTTGCATAACTAGATCTGTTTCTGTCACCGCTGTGTGCTAAAGAAAGGTCTGGCAGGCTAAATGTTAGCTAACATTTGCAAACTTTATATGTTGATGTGTAACTGACATCACTCAGTCAGTTTGCTGACTTGCACTACTTTCACACTACATTTTAGCATTTACCATTATTTGCCTCTTATCAATACAATTCAAGAGTCCAATAGGCTCGTTTATAGTGCCGAGTTTAACTATAGAGTATTTTGTCTAGATAAAGGGACATTGACGTAATACCCAGCGACCTGTTCACATTCCCAGAGCGTTAAATACCGATGTTTTATCACACCACTGGACATGTGATGCTGACGCACAAGGCAACCTTGAGCGGCTGCGTACCAGGATTTGAAGAAACTACAATGGAAATCCTAGCGAAAGTAGTCGGGAGTGTGGTGACATAGGGTTAAGAGCAAAAAAACATGCATAGAGCAAGCGGGAGCAGTAATTGATGGACACCCAGGAGAAAGTGTTGTTTTTCTTTTTGCTCACATCATCAAGTTTAATTTTCACTTTATAAATTAACTTAAAGCGAAACCATGATGTGTTTTTTTAAACCTAATTAAATGGTTTTGTTGCCTAAACCTAAGTAAGTGTTTTTGTTTGATGTGCTGGGCTATCCTGTGTGTTACAAAGTGATGTCAACAGGTCCTGACCAAGCATCAGCATGTGATGAGTTGGGATGAGAACGTGTTGTATCCAGACTGATCCCAACAGCTCATCAGACAGAAAGTAAGTAGAGAAAAATGAGGCCCGGTAGCAAAAACACTAAACCACAACATGGTACTCGAAAAAAGTTTTAATTACCTACAACAGAGCGCAACATCTCGTGCTATCATGTAACCAAGTTTGTTAAAATAGGTCCATGATTCAAACCGGCCTGAGCACAGAAGCATACGTCACACACACACTACTTATGTTGCATCCTGATGTGGAAAGATAAAACCTTAAATGAGTGCTTTGTTTTGGTTTACAGTGTTTTTATGAAGCAGCTCAATTTGCTGCCCCGTTTCTGTCTGACAAGCTGGCGGCTCACCCAGATTGTTTCCGACCACAGGATCTGTAGACTGAACTCTCCCTGTCTGTACATCGATATCCCCTCTGGACTCACCATCTGATGTCAAAACTAGAGCCGGAGCAATTTAATCCATTTGTCAATTGACCAGGAATTATTTTATCTGGCAGAAATGAACAAATATTCCTTATTTCAGCCTCTGAAATGTGAAGATTTTTCTTGTGTATATCATTGTAAATGGAATATCTTTCTTTTTTTACTATTATTTGAAAGTCTAGAATTTAAGCAATTAAAGTGTGTACCAGTGTACCGCAGACTCAGGCTACACCCTGCGTGACTTAATTAAAGTGCTACAGTCTGTTTGACCTTCACAGTGTTCAGAAGTTCAGGCGCAGATCTCTGACGGCCGATGAGAGATGAGAGAGTAACGAGGAGACAAGGACAAATATCAGTCACTCTAACCGAGTTTCCATGTGTGTATAAATGTGTTAGTGCGTGTCTGCGCGAGTACGCCCAATTTTGTGTGTGTGTGTGTGAGGGTGTGTGTGAGTGTGTGTGTGTGTGTGTGTGTGTGTGTGTGTGTGGGGCTGGTAGAGGTGAGAGTCTGAGAAGGGCGACGCAGTATCAGTCACTGTCACCAAACGCTGCAGTCTCTGGCTCATCTCCACGTGCACACACACACTCGGAGACACACAAACGGACACACACACACACACACACACACACACACACACACACACAGAGACACACAAACGGACACACACACAAAGAGAGCGGTACAGGATGCATAATTCATAAGAGTAATCAAAGGCAGACAAAAGCCACAGTCTTTGAGTCTGCGGACCCACCAGGATGCGGACAGACGCACACACACACACACACACACAAACGCACACATACACACACATACACACACACATACACCAACCCTATTCAAGTGAGCAGAGCTTCCCAGCAGCCAGGCAGCAGTCTACAGAGGGTAGCAGAGAGAGAAAAGGAGGTGAAAAAGAGCGGATGATTTTTAAAACAGCCCCTTCACTTCCCTCCTCTGCCTAGAGGCCCTCTCTTACAACTTCCTCTCCCTTTTTTTTTTTGTAAACTTAAAAATCGTTCTGTCTAGACCAAAAGACACAGTAGAGTGGAGATAAACTCCCCAAGCTCCCTGGCTATAACTTCCTGTTTCATTTGCCCCTTCTCTTTCCTCTGTACATTATCTCCAGAGTACATCCACTGAGAGAGGGAAGTTTAAAAAAGTGTCTTCGGCCTCATTAATATTTTATAAAATGCAGATGACTAGCATGGATGAGAATTTGATAAAAGGCCATGTTTAGCATTGACATTATACTGTGAAATGATTTAAGGTGTGCATGTTAAAGAGGCAGCCCTATTTCTGTGTGTGTGCTTACGTATGTTTGCATGGTGCCATGTTCTCTCTCTCTCAGGGCACAGCTGTGAAAAGCTCAGCTCTTAAAGCTTTCATCTCTGTCTAAATCCAAACCAGTGTTCCATTATTTATTTATCTGCCCGAGACCAGAAATATCCGCTAAGATCTGCCAGGCTTTGACAAGATGAGCCTCGGCCTTGCGGTGGGTCTCTGGGCAGAGCGCACACACACACACACACACACAAACAAACAAATACGCACACAAATAAATGGGCAAACGAGCACACAAGTGTTAGAAACTGAGATTCACACACACACACACAGAGGCACGTATACTGTACACTATCAGTAAATGGCTGAGACTGTGCTCAGCCGTCCAGGTAATGCACCTGTACCGAGGCACCTGATAAATCCCTGAATGCTGTAGTCTTATCTGCCCAGACCAGATTGAAGAACAAGGTTCTAATCTTTTTGTGTGCCAGCTCCGTCTGTCCGTCCGTCTGTTTGTGTCTGTCTCTCCGCCCGCCTGCGAAAGTGCTTCAGTCTGCAGTCTTTCCTGAAACCATTACTTTTCCCGTTGAAGTTGATAGGTTATAAACCCTCCTCATTATGGGTGATCTCTTGCTCCCTACTGCTCCCTTGCTTTTTTATTCCCTTTAAAATGTCAGGTGTTTGGTTCTGATGCAGCCTCACACATAGTTGAACACAAAGCTGCAGCGCTAATCAATATTTTTATATTAACAATGGGTGTAAGATGAAAAGCGTCACCTGTAGTGACAAACCCACAGAGAATGAGCACTGGACTCTATAGTTACCCTCAGGTCTATGGAGCGTTTTATCATCTTTCAGCTCATTGTTTTGGTCTTACAACCCATAGCTTGACTGTTTTGGTTCCCTAATCTCAGGATGATAGAAATAGAATGGGAGTAGAACGGACATTCCCATTCAAATCAGCATAGCAGGATGGTCAGAGGGGCGGCCGTTATGTACTAGCAATGAAAACCAGAATAAATGAGTACAATTTAACAACTTAATGCTTCATCCACTCTTGACACAGCGGAGGAAAGCACACTGCTACCGCCAGATGAGTGACAACTTTGTCTGGTTTATTTTCTGTAAGCTGTTTAGCATTAAAGCATGGTAGAATTAGCAATATAGCTAGCTAGTTAACTAGAGGACAACTGACTAGTTAGCTGGTGTGCTAACTCCACCATGCTCTAATGGTACATGGGTTTCAGGAAACGAGCCGAACAGCAGGCTGGTGGCCAGTGAGCCAACCATCAGTCTCTGGAGCTGCGCCGTTCTCTTCTGACGTTTTCACCGTAACAACCAACAATCAGCATTTTCTTTTGTATTGCTGAAATTACCATGTAAAACAGGTTGATATCCATTCTACACCGATTCTATTTCTAGGTCCAGGACCCTCACACTGCTGGATCAGTGCAAGTTGAAACCGTTGTTCATCACGCTTGAACAGGGCTGAGATTGAGTTGGTTGCACGAGTTTTATGATCCTCTCTGCTCGCAAATCAGCTGAATTTATGCTGTTCGTTCCTTTTGCAAATTGGCTTGATGTAGATGTACCCCCCCCCCCCCTCAGCCTTTTCGCCCCACCATGCCAGCTTGCCTTGACTTTCAGAGATGATGGTGAAATGTTTCATTGAAGTTATTTTTGGCCGTGTTACATAATGAGTCTCTCTTTCTGTCTCCTCACATGAAGTGGTGCGATGCTGCACACTTGGCAGACGAGTCAGCACTGGAGTACTAATTGTGGTGTATCACAGAGATATTTAAGGATGTTTTAGCTCCAAGTCACCAGCAGCTGTCGGTCAAGAATATTATACAACTGCTAAAAAAAGCACTTTTGTGAGAGATGTCTACAGTGCAATAAATGTGTGCCTGAGTGCTGCTTTGCTTTATTTTTTTTTTGGGCAGTTGGTAAGGCTTTACCAGGCCAGTAGAGGCAGACACACCATCTGGGTTGTGGAAGTTTTCCCAGTAGGCGAGTCGACCTGTGAACCAGAAGTGGGATCAGTAAACACAAAAAAATCTCATGCTGTTTGGTGGATTTGCATTAGATTAACCAGCCAGCTCAATGATTATGTTCTGCATAAACTAAGACAAAGTAGATCTGACAAATTAACATTATGCTGTTTTTAAGAAACCTCAAAGTACAACTTCACCTCACCTGAACTAAATAGACAATACAATAAATACTTTATAATAGAATATTGCTTCAATCTCAAAGTTACTGAATGTGACATACTATGTATGGTCAGAGTATGTGTACTGGCAAGTGGAAGCCACGAGATTTGGCCATTGCCATCTTGTTTTTTGCAATCATGCAAGAGGATGAAGCTAAGTATAATCATACACTGAATAAGACAATTTTAGGTGACCATACTGTTACAGTTAGCTTTCATGAACTGAAAACACTGTGAAAATTAAAGTTGTAAGACGAAAACACCAGACCGTGGCAGCGACCTGTCAATCACAAGGTGGCCAGCATCCCCTGCTTTATGGTCTATTTGACTCTAAATGGGACCATAATTTGCTAAATGAACATCATGCTGTGTAGAAGAAAACTTGAAGCTAGCAATTGAGACCATAAAGTCATGTTTACAATGTTTACTGAGATAATAAATCAAGTAAGAAGTAGGCTCAGAGGAGTCGCCCCCTGCTGGCTATTATAAAGAATGCAAGTTTAAGGCAGCATTGGCTTTGCTTTTCAGACCAGGAGGTAGCCCTCTGGCTGCAACATCATTGATCAATCTGCCAATTATGTGTTCAATTCATTGATTATTTGTTTGATTTAGAAAATGTGAGAAAACAGAAAAATGCCAAAAACATTTATTTTACTATCACATACAGTACAACAAAGTCAAGCAGAAAATCCTCACAATGGAGAAGCTGAACAAGGAATGGTTGCAGGTTATCACGAATGATATGAAAAATTCATGCTCATTTATTTGTTTGTAACCACAATAATCTATTTTTGTTTTAATTGTGTCTCCTTTTAGTTCTCATCATTTTTCTCATGGGTTCATTTTATTCCATCTCTTAGTTGAACGGCGTTTCACCCCAGCGTGTTAGATCGGCTCTCTGTGTCCACGGCTCTGCCTTCCTGCCTGACTGGCTTTATTTTACTAGAAGAGAGAGGACTCAAGGGGTGAGAATAAGGGCAGAAAGGAAAGAAGTGGGAAGGAGAAAGAGGTGTGGGAGAGAAGAGACCACAGGGATGTGGTATCGCACTTTAGAGGAGGAGAAGATGAGAGAATGAATTAAAGGAGGAGAGGTGCTGAGAGAGGAGAGCAGGACGTGCCCTCCCTCTGGTGTCCTCCGGGCTTTGGCTAGATTGCTTTCTTTCTGATTTGGACGTCCAGGTGGGGTGAGGATGGAGAACATGGCCGCAGCCTGGGGAGGGCGGTCGGTCAGCAGAGAAGACACCCAGGTGTTAATTTGCACCTCGATTCACACCTCCAGCATTCCATCAGAGGGCCAGAAAGCTTCAGACCTGGCTGAGATGATAGCCTTGTCACCTTCGATCAGACCTAGCCATCGCATAAAACATCCCTGCCATCTAGAGGACTTTGCTGCAGGCGATTGGATCCCGCCCCCCAACCCCCTCTCTTTCTCACTTTTATCCCTCTCTCTTTCTCAGATTCTGACTCAGCCAAGATACCTCTCTCGTCGTCCGGTCTCAGGCTGCTGAACCCTGTTATAGGACCCCCTTGTCCCAAAATGTGCCAAATGTAATAAAAGTGTGATAGCGCTTGGCTTCACGTCCGGACCTGGCACTGCGAAGGAAATTATGTTTCCGTGTTAAATTGGTTTCCTGGCATGTGATAAATTGGGGTGAATTTTTAATCCATGACCTCCATGAAAATATGTCAATCTCCCAGCTGCGATCGCGTCTCCCATCCTGTCACCTCCCTCTTTCCCACCTGCTTCTTGCCCCTGTCTTCTTCCTGGGCTCCACTGTTCTTAAAAAAGTAAAAGATAGCAGGTGTGGGACACCTTTGCTCCTCTACCAATTACCTCACCAGTGTATAATCCTACCCTCACCTCTCTTCCCACTCAGTCCTTTTCCCTCCCTGCTGCTCTCACTCCCTCACCTCCACCCACGCCATTCTTTTTATTTATTTTTTCATCTCTCCACTTCATCCCTCCAGCCCTGTTAGGCTCCATGGCTCACCAATTACAGCAGCAGTAGGCAGCTACAGCTACAGCTACTCCCACAGGCTGTCTTCATGCATGCAGGAGGCATGCAGCCGACCGACATGACACAGGGTGTTCTCCCATAGCCAGCCCACCACCTGAGGGAGGCTGATAGCCGGGCTCTGCCGGGGCTCTCAGTGTTACTGGCTTTACATGGCTAGCCATTCGCCGCACCGCCTGACACTTCTCTTTCAAGTGAACATGCTGAAAAGCTGGTGGACAGGCGAACAAGCCAAAGCATGTCTGCGGAGAGCAGAAGGGTTTTAGTTTTTAAAAGTTTAAACGCTGATGTGCCAGCGTGTAAGCAAATTTGGGTGTGAAATGGAGTAATGGGAGCTTTTGAGAGGAGAGTGCGTGTGTATGTGTGTGTGTGTGTGTGTGTGTGTGTGTGTGTGTGTGTGTGATAGCTATTTTCCCTGAATGCAGCGTGAAAGCTTTAGCTTTGGTTTCAGAAGCTCTGTAAAGTCGAGCTGAAGCTATTTTGATATCCAATTAATGATTTAAAAAGCCTCTTCCAGCTTCTCCGATGTGAGGATTTGCTGCTTTTCTCTGTTTTACATCTCTGTGAAGTGAATATCTTTTGGTTTGGGACTGTTGGTCAGATAAAACAAGACATTTGAAGACATCACATTGGGCTCTGGAAAATTGTGATGGACATTTTCATTAAATTATGACATTTATAGTTGAGACAATGAACATCAATGAATTGAGAGATTAACTGGAAGATCAATCAATAATGAACATGACTGTTAGTTGTAGCCCTACTATAAAAATCTGCATTATTAAAGGACTATACCTGTAAGCACCTATAATTCTTTGATAAATACCAGTATGTAATAATTAACTACTTTTACCAGCTTTATTTTTTATATTTTATTTTTGTTTGGTTTAGTTTAGTTTAGTTTAGTTTATTTAATTTTGTTCAATTTCAGTTTACTTTAGTTTTAAACTTAATAAATAATATTATATGTCCATATTTACTAGGGATGAAAATCATAAAGTCTGCAACCAATTATTCGATTCAGGGGCCTGTGATCAATATGAGATGATATGTCCATTTAACACAATCCTCTTCTAGACATTTAAATGAAAAACAATCTAAACTCTTTAATAAAAATGATAAAAAAATACACCTACTGTTCTGAAGGCATATCTTAAATATGATGATATGTACTGATATTTTCACTTTGCGTCTATGATAGTGGAACATTGATCAGTGAATCAATATATCGATCCAGATTGAAGTATCGCTGCACCCCTAATATTTAAAGAGCTCTGTCTTTTATTGCATTATCACTGAGTGATCAGTTTCAGTGTCTTTTCGGAGAATTATCAGTAAATAAAAATGAATTTGATTCTGAAATGAAGGTCAGTCAGATGAGTATATTAACATTTAGATTTCTGACCCAGAGATACAGTGAAAGATAGTTGTTTACAAATAATATAAAGAAATAATCAAAATTGAAATGTGAAAGTATGATTCTGAGAAGTGGAAGTTACAGCAGACTAAAGTTTATGTCAGGGCCACCGTTTTTTTTTTTTTTTTAATGATTTTTTTTACAGCGTAGCAGCAACTGTCTTTATGCCTGCCAGCTTTCTATTCCCTTATCTGATGTATAGAAATCCAAAACACTTTAACAAGGGTACTAATATGTTTTCTACTGTAATCTGTGTTTTTGTGTCAGATGGAAAAAGATTTGTATCTATTAAATATTCGCGCTCCAGATTATTGAACGCTATTCTGTCATAATGTGAAAACAGAAGCGGAGGAATAAATTGAATTCTGTCACAGAACGATAAGAGTTTATTGAAAAAAGTATCCTTATGATATACAGCGAATAAAATTCTCAATCTGACTTTTCCCGGCATCATTTCGTAGCTGGCAGTTGTCACCTCTCAGCAACATCTGCGAATCTTCCTCTGTCACCATATTCCTCCGGTCAGCCGCTAGTTGCAGGGAGTAACAAATAAAGGAGGGAGGGATGGCTTAGATTCATTTGCCTGTCAGTCTCCTCCTGTGTACAATCACCTTTTACGCCTGATGTCAGATAGAGAGGGTGCTGCTGGGAAGCCATTGCAGGGGCCCGTCATTAAACAAAAATTAATCCTGACGTGCACAGCTAGAGGCCAGGCAGCGGCAGCGAGGGGGAAATTGGACCAAACCTACACATTCATCATCAGACCGTGACACGTGTGGAGGCCCGGTCAACATGCTAAGAGCTGCTACACGCTCTCATGTACATGCACAGGCATCCTCCTGCCTCCCCTCTGCTTTCAGCCAATCAGCTGCTGTCAGCTCAGGAGCCAATCAGGCACGAGGATCTCTGCTGGAGATGCTGAGGAGCTGAAGAGAAGGGACTGTGTCAAAGTCGTACCCTGTGAAGCAAGGCTGCATTAAAATTCATACTGAGCTGAAACACCAGTCTGAATACTGATCAAGGCACAGGTCCTGTCCTGCAGCACCGCTGAGGAAAAAAATCTACGTAGGTATCCACACTTGTGTGTTCCCCACATAAATATAACCGTGAAAACACATCATGTGAGAGCAGCAGCAGCGGAGAGGAAGGATAAAGAGAGTTAGATTGAGGAGAGTGGGAGAGGGAGAGAGAAAACACAGAGCGTGAGATCCCGTTATACAAGGCTGTTGTTGTGTCTCTGATGTGGTGCCGGAGCCATGATAGGAAGAGAATATCTATTTATGACCGTGTGTGGGGGCAGATGTGGGCGTGTAACCATACAGTATGCTGTTGCTATATTTTCCTACATTATGTTTTTTCAATTGAACACGTGTAAATCACTTGTAAATGCAGCATTTTTAAAAGCAGGTACTTTCTCACTTCTTCTAGCCTTTGTACCTTGATATATATAGATCTCTGCAGCTGGTGGAGAACGTGATCAATGCTTGCTGTGTCATAAACCTGGCATCTGTGGCATTTTCAATTTTTTTTTGATCAGGACTTTAAACAATTTTCCTGACTTGGTGCTGAGGGAGGCAGTATATATTTGGGTTCGATCAGTTGGAAAGGTCAAGCCAATTTGTAGTTCTATAGCTGCGCAATGATTTAACATTATCATTTATCATCGTTGACCTTTATCGAGTTGTGACGATATGATCATCTTTTGTGTTGTTTTGTTGTCCAGAAAATAAAAGAGAAAATTGTAACTACAAACTAAGAAAATAAGCTCTTTAAGTTGGAACAATGAGTCAATTAATTGATTAACAATCAACAATAAAATAATGTAAAATAAGTGTTTTGTTAATCAGGTGTTTGTTTCAGTAACTTATCAAGCAAAATGCCAAAAATTGCTTCTGGCTTCTCCATTTTTTTTTTATGTACCGGTAATTGTAAAGTGAATATTTTTTAATACTTGTGCCATATGACTTTAGTTTGTTCAGATTCACCGAAGTCACAAAAATAGCACGAACAAACTAATCGACTGAGGCAGCAGTAGACCGGCAGCCCTCATGCTCTGTGAGGTAAAATGACAGCTTCAGTTCCACACTGGAAAGGGCTGTCTCACACCAAAGTATAGCAGTGAAAAATAAAACATACACTTAAAATTATGTTGATATGATTGATTAAAATACGTTTTGCTGCTCCCACCATCTAGCGTGCCGACCGTCATCTACTGTAGCTAATACACTGACTCTAATACAATATCTCATTCAACCCCACGTCAAAACACACAAACTATCCCTTCAAGGCTAAATAACTATTAAACATTAAAGAATAGTGAGACAAAAAAATAGTCAGAAAAAAGTGAGGAGACAAGTGAAAAATGTCACTTGATTTTGCATATTGTACATTTGCATTATTTTGATATATCAGTATTGGAAAATCTTTTTAAGAGATTTCAACCACATCACCCCGCCCTGCATCTTTATAGCTGACATTTATATTAAACTGCCCTGTAACTGAAAGCAGTGTCGGCCCATTTTAGGCAAACTCTTTTTTTTTCCAGAATTGCACATGGATATGTTTGGGCTGGGCACATGTAAGTCACTGTCAATCCTGATTTGACTGGAATTTAGATTAAAGTGACCTTAATCCTTCACCTGACTCCACCCAACATCCCCCAACAGCCGAGAGAGAGAGAGGCCTCTGCCATTGATTGCCCGACGTGAATTACTGTGGTGACATTTGGAGGAGACGAGAGACTCAGTGAGTGAACTCGTGACCCACTCGGATTTGGCGAAGCACCAAGCAACAATGGCGGGGAACAGAGCCAGGAAATCCAACTCTGTCTTTCTTAATTGTTTGTTTCCATCCCACTAATTCCATTTAAATTCCTCGCTCTTCCACCAGATAAAGCATCTCTCTCTGGGTACAAATTAAATGTCCCTGTGTGCTCATGTACTCACTGTTTACTCCACTGTGAGTCTGACTAGCAGCCAAGCAGGATCGTCTATATTTACTTTCATACATGAAGTAGCTGTGAATACATTTTGGACGTGTATAAAAAGCCTTATTTTTCAGTTATTATATTGCATATTATTTTTAACGTCTCTGGGCAGACTAAGATTAGTTGGACACATCCGTTCTTCTGCTGCTGTAGAGCACCATCAGTGGGGTCTGGTCCAAGCATATGCACCATCACATATATACACACTCACACTTTCATATGCCAAATCAACAAGTGGTCCCTGAGCCTCTGCTGAGTCACCTCCTCAACAATCAACATCTAGCGCTTTTGCTTTTTCCCTTCAAGTCGGTCTGCAGAGAGAAAGAGCACTATGTGACACAGAGCAGAAAGAGAGAGAGAGAGGCAATAACCGTGACTGTCGCCACCTCGCCATCGTACAAGGAGGATCAATAAAACAAAGTCAAACAGTCCTCACCAACTAATCCTCTGTGGCTTTGCTCAAAGATCTGCTGGAAAACTGTGAATTGTCCGAGTGAGAGCAGTGGGCTAGGCCTCCACTCGTTATATTGAAAGTTATATTTACTCCCAAAGACTGTGGCTGGAGCTCAGGCTGGGCTACTACTGTAATACACTACAGTGGAGCAGCACGTCTGACAGTGCACCAAATCTGAATATTTTCTTCAACACAATGTATGATCAAACTTATATTTCCCATCATTTTTTTCAAATATATACTCTAACATTGTTCTCCCGTTGGGGCTGCACGGTGGTGCAGTGGTTAGCGCTGTCGCCTCATAGCAAGAGGGTCGCAGGTTCGAATCTGGGCTTGGGACTCTTCTGTGTGGAGTTTGCATGTTCTCCCCGTGTAAGCGTGGGTTTTCTCCGGGTACTCCGGCTTCCTCCCACAGTCCAAAGACATGCAGTTTAGGTTAATTGATGACTCTAAATTGCCTGTAGGTGTGAATGTGAGCATGAATGCTTGTCTGCCTCTATTTGCCCCGCTGGCTGGCCTGGACCTGTCCAGGGTGAACCCTGCCTTCGCCCCATGCCAGCTGGGATCTTTGCCTGTGCTGCCGCTAAAATTACAAAAGCTTAATTGTGCCTTCACATTAGATGGTGGTTGAAAAATATCTCAAGGTTACTGCTGATGTGGAAAGTTAAATCGCTACAGGGCGTCCGATTAGAGCTGGCACAGTCACTGTTTCATAGTGGAGGACTTGAATCACACTTTATCTTTCTTGTTACCATACAGTATATACAGGTGTGAAGGACAGGTCGTGTGGATCTCAAACAAATATGAAGGAAATATAAAGCATATTGAACCACAGTCAGTAATAGGCATTTACTTGTTATGAAGGAAATTATCACTGTTTCCCTTTCTTACTTGAATGAGAAAATTATAGCAAAGAATAAGTCCACACAACTATCATAATCCAGATTATTCAAAACCTATCATGGCTCCTATGCACAGCATGAACTACAACTGCGGTGGATAATAACACTAATAATTATTTATCAATGGTATTATATAGCAGAGATTTTGACTTGTTATAGAAGGAAAACCACAGGTGTTACTAATAACATTAAGGATAGCTCCCATCTTATTCAAGTGTTCCATCTTATTAATTACACCTGTAGTGTCGTCTTATTAGTAACACCTGTGCAGCGCAATCATAACAATTCTCAGCAATTAACTGCAATCCTTCCCATAAATTCCTGTATGCATTGCATGAAACAACTCCAAAAATTTTACCAACTAAACCACTACATTTTACAAGTAATTAAAAGCTTACAACGTTCCCTTTTAACATAAATTGGTAAATTACTTCTCCCCCTTAAACTCTGACATTTCGAACAGAAACATCAGTCATTACTCCCTGTCAAGGAGAGGAAGCACACAGTGTGCTGCACTCTGGTTCCTTCTCTCTGCCCGCCACAAACAATAATTAATTGACAATAATGTGATCGTGTAGCACTTTCGCGTCACAGCAAGAGCTTGAGACTCCTCTGTGTGGAGTTTGCATGTTCTCCCCGTGTTAGTGTGGGTTTTCTCCGGGTTCTCCGACTTCCTCCCACAGTCCAAAGACATGCAGTTTAGGTTAATTGATGACTCTAAATGGCCTGTAGGTGTGAATGTGAGCGTAAATGCTTGTCTGCCTCTATTTGCCCTGCTGGCTGGCCTGGACCTGTCCAGGGTGTACCCCGCCTTCGCCCAATGCCAGCTGGGATCGGCTCCAGCCCCCCTCGCGACCTGTAATGGATAAGCTGGATAGATGGACGGCGTCGTATGGCGTCATCTTGTAACGTGGTTGGTGTAGCTAGGTGGAGCGCTAGCTAGCAGCACGGAGCTAGTTAGCAGTTAGCTAGTTATCCGTGATAGCCGGTTAGTTGACTGATGGAAATTTCCACACCGTTACTTTATCCTACAGTACTTAAAATCGACTATACAAGTTAGCTAGCTTGTGGATGTCGGCGGAAGTAGTAGCGGCGGTAACAGGTGTGCAACTCTCTGTACAGAGGCACCACCTTGTGGAACCATTTGGTATTACAGTAATACCACGATTGTCCGCTGCATGTGATTGGTGGAACGAAAACTGTCCGCTGCACATGATTGGTGGAACAAACGTCAATCAATAAAACAACCAATAAGAGCAATAGAATGTAAAACAGTCCTGCCTCCTCAATCAGTGGCCGTTTTATATCCGTGGTGGCTCTGTGGGTACATAGAGGAATGAGTACTAATAAGAGAGCTATAACTAGCCTGCACTTTCATGGATGACATGCAAGCTACAAAAACTGTAATTAGTCAGTTTGGGCTGGGTTGTCTGTGTGTACATTTGATTATTGTCGAGACAACATGGAGGAGGTTGAAGAGATGCTCTGTAATCTTGTTTGTTTGTTGTTTTTTTTATAATGACTGTGATTGAATTTGCACATTGAACTCTAGCAAAGCAATTTACCATCTTATTTTTTGATTAAATCCACAATCGTTGTCTGTAAAATGTTATAAAAGTCCCAAATCCTTCACATATTTAGTTTCATCTGACCAGCAGTTCAATCCCCTATGATATTCAGTTTACTATATTATGAAACACAGAAAAGCAACAAATCCTCACATATGAAAACATGGAAAACATAAATGTTTAGGATTTTGTTTCCTAGATTGATTAATAATTAAAATTGGTGGATTAATTGACCGAATGTTTTAGAGAATAAGAGAATGTATACATGAGTATACCAGGAGCAATCATGCAATCACCATGAAAATGAATGCATCGCCTTTACTCTTCTTTTGCACGGTGTTAAAGAAGAGCTACGCAGAACTATACTATAAATCAATCCCTACACTGTAAACAATGCAACACCATGACAAAGATGGAGAATAATGGTTCAAAAATGGATGGTAGCACCACATCCTCATGTGGATCCAGTAAAAATCATGTTTGTCATTTTACACCTCACTGTTTCGAGGCTTAAGCTTCGATTAGCCACTTGAACTGCTTTCTGACCAGACGTTTGCTCTTGTCTGGAAAAATAATTGAATTCACGATCACTTTGTTCACCAAGTACATTGAAGGTCTTGGTGGCAAAGGCCGCATAGAGTAAGCTGTCTTATTTGCGCCTTCCACTTGGAGCATCTCTGGAGGGAGACAGCAGATTGCTCTCCCTCTGGCTCTCGGTCCTGTCTTGGACCGAGCACCAGGAGACCAAGTTATTTATAGCCGGGATGCTGCAGCCGTGTGCCATGACGTCGGGGCACTGCTAACAGCCGGCACACTGTTCTACAGAGACGGAGCAATAGGGCCACTCAGACTGGGACACCGAGAAAAAAGGGACTGTGCATGAAAAGAGCACAAAGACAGAAGCAGGCGGGGGAGAAGTTAACACAAAGAGATGGAAAGCAAGAGAATGAGGGTGGGGATGAGAAGATGGAAACAGACACAGATAGATGGGGTGAGAGCGAATAGTGACAAGGAGCGAGATACGGCTCAGACAGACAAAGACGAGGCAGCCAGACCTGAAATGGGAACCCGCAGAGGGAGAGAGGCAAGAAAGGAACACACACTTATGTCTCTGGCTGTAAAATGTAAAAGCTTCTGCTGCACTTAAGGTTCAGCTCACTTTGACCTGCAGGTTAAAACATACACAGACGGTAAAAAGGGAAGCTCTTGCAGAGGGGTTTTCAGAACAAGTGTAGAAGAAGTGTATTATTTAGTTGTTTGTTTAAAACTATTTTTACCTCTTCAGTCCAAGTGAGGACGATATGCCTCTGTGATACAGGAGTGCTGCGGGCATCTGTGGAAACGAGTATCAGGTGCTGTGCAGTGTGGATGAGATAAACATCTATGAGCATAAAGGGAGACGCACTGTATCCACTAATGTATGCACACACTGAAACCACTTGCTACATGCTGCGTTGATACTATATTTATTTTGTACCATTTGTGCCCTTGACCTAATTCAAAGCACTACATCATTTTTTTTTTAAATTCAGCTTAAATCTTTATTACATCCATCATAGTACATACAGGTACATACATGATTACATGATACTTGGGGTTCAGCGGCTCACTCAAGGACACTTCAACATTTGGAGAGGAGGAGCTGGGGATCAAAGTGCTGACGAAATTTGTGTTTCACATGACTGACTTGACTTCTAACATCTCTGTTGCAAAAGAGATCTCAGTGAGGCAAACTGAACAAAGAAACCTGAACTAATTAAACTAACAATGGCACAAATACAGATACAGACACAATTTGCTTGAAGGAATTTATTATTTACATCAAATGTTTATACAGTTAAATTTGTGGTCAGGGAGGGAGCTGTAAGTGCAAAATACGTTGGCATGAATCCGCAGAGTAAGAGTAAGTAAAATGTGACCGCTCTGTACACCTGCATGAATATGACTGTATGTTACTAGTACCACAGCTGATGGATGTGGTGAGGCATAAATGAAACAGCTGATGCTAATCAGCTAATGCACACACAGGTGAACTAAAACTATGCTCAGTGTGAGACTACACTTGATGGTAGGAAATGATTCATAAGTGTCTGACATCTCCGTTTACTACTTACTAGATTAACCTATGGAGTGAATAGTGAATGGGTGTGTTCAAGCATCAAAGTACACACACACACACACACACCAGACACACAGAGCACTTCTCAAAGGATCAAAAAGGACAAGTGATCTTAGAGCGAATACACACACACGTACACACACTGTTGTATATCTGAAGGGCTAACACCCGAAGACAACTTCTCTATCCTATCACTTATCTCTCCACGGCCCATTCCTCCTCATCGCCCAATAATTAAAACCCCACCATCAAAGGAATGACGGATACCCCCGTTTTGGAAAAATGACAGTGCCTAAAAGAGTTTTGCTCTGACCGCATCCCCCAAGCAGCTTATCCCCCTTCAATCTGATGGGATCCGTCCAACAATGGCTCTCGCTATCAAAGCCTCTCCCTATCTATGGTCAAAATCCAGAGCTTTACTGCTCACTGAGCATGCGATCGTCTTCCAAATCCTCGGCAAAACAAAAACACCGAATCTACACTCTCCTCACATTTTCTTCTCCTAGACTTTTTACAGTTTACTGTGAATATACCGAATCTCATACTTGATGCGCGGTTTCATAACCTAGTTAATGTGCTGGACTGTATGGATTAATTTATTGCGCTACTTGTGCTCACTGGATTATTGTTTAATATTCAAAAATAATTGCAAGGATTATTTTCACTGTCATCACTATGATGTTCAGAGCAGCTGTATGAGCTACAGCAGCACACACTGCCCTGGTTTTCTGCCAGGTTTGGCAGAAAAGTTCAACCAGCTTTGACAATAGAGCTGAAATGAAAACTCCATTAAATGCATTTTAACAATTTTGATAATCAGTTGATAAGCTTGCCAAAAAAAAAAAAAAAAAAGGCAAACATTTTGTGGTTGCAGCTTCTTAAATGTAAGGATTTGCTGTTTTTCTCTGTTTGGAGGACAATCTATAGGATTTACCTTGAGCTCCGGGAAATATTGATGGCCATTTTTCACCATCATACACTATTACATTTTATTGACTGTTTCATTGATTAACCAGAAACTGAATTTTTAACCAAAAAAAGTCAATATTAGGGTTGCAACTAATGACAAATTTTATCTTGATTAATTGATTTGTCTAAGAAATGTCAGAAAGTATCGCATAAGACAAAGTGAGAAACCTGAATTACACAAACACAAAACAAGATTATTGATCAAAATAGTTGCCGATTCATTTTCTGTTGATTTATAGATTCAGAGGTTGTACATATTTAAATATGGAGTTAATATAGTGAGACTTTGAATGTTGTCACTTATGTGACTCTACTCTTCTATCTTAAAGGTGTCTTCAGAGGGAGGATTGGGATGCCAAATTTTATACATAAATGTAATATTTACGTAAAACAACAACAACAACAACAACATTGCTATTGTTTTCTGGTGTAGTCTATAGACTCTAATTATATCAGGTGTATTTGTAAAATTTTAATGCTTAGTGCATGCTCCACCATGCACAGTTTGACACATGAACAATGGGAGAACATCCATCCATCCATTGTCAACCGCTTATCCCGTTAGGGGTCGCGGGAGGGCTGGAGCCAATCCCAGCTGGCATTGGGCGAAGGCAGGGGTACACCCTGGACTGGTCCAGGCCAGCCAGCAGGGCAAATAGAGGCAGACAAGCATTCACGCTCACATTCACACCTACAGGCAATTTAGAGTCATCAATTAACCTAAACTGCATGTCTTTGGACTTTGGGAGGAAGCCGGAGTACCCAGAGAAAACCCACACTAACACGGGGAGAACATGCAAACTCCACACAGAGGAGTCTCACGCTGGAATCGAACTTGCGACCCTCTTGCTGTGACGCGAAAGTGCTACACAATCACATTATTGTCAATTAATTATTGTTTGTGGCGGGCAGAGAGAAGGAACCAGAGTGCAGCACACTGTGTGCTTCCTCTCCTTGACAGGGAGTAATGACTGATGTTTCTGTTCGAAATGTCAGAGTTTAAGGGGGAGAAGTAATTTACCAATTTGTGTTAAAAAGGAACGTTGTAAGCTTTTAATTACTTGTAAAATGTAGTGGTTTAGTTGGTAAAATTTTTGGAGTTGTTTCATGCAATGCATACAGGAATTTCTGGGAAAGATTGCAGTTAATTGCTGAGAATTGTTATGATTGCGCTGCACAGGTGTTACTAATAAGACGACACTACAGGTGTAATTAATAAGATGGAACACTTGAATAAGATGGGAGCTATCCTTAATGTTATTAGTAACACCTGTGGTTTTCCTTCTATAACAAGTCAAAATCTCTGCTATATAATACCATTGATAAATAATTATTAGTGTTATTATCCACCGCAGTTGTAGTTCATGCTGTGCATAGGAGCCATGATAGGTTTTGAATAATCTGGATTATGATAGTTGTGTGGACTTATTCTTTGCTATAATTTTCTCATTCAAGTAAGAAAGGGAAACAGTGATAATTTCCTTCATAACAAGTAAATGCCTATTACTGACTGTGGTTCAATATGCTTTATATTTCCTTCATATTTGTTTGAGATCCACACGACCTGTCCTTCAGTCACACCTGTATATACTGTATGGTAACAAGAAAGATAAAGTGTGATTCAAGTCCTCCACTATGAAACAGTGACTGTGCCAGCTCTAATCGGACGCCCTGTAGCGATTTAACTTTCCACATCAGCAGTAACCTTGAGATATTTTTCAACCACCATCTAATGTGAAGGCACAATTAAGCTGTTGTAATTTTAGCGGCAGCACAGGCAAAGATATTTATTACCTCAGTTATGTGTATTACAATAAGCAGCTGCAGTTATAAGCCATTAGCCAGTTCTAGGATAAATATACCTGTTTAAAATGTCCAAAAGTTCAAAGGTCCAAAACTTCCAACATCTATTAACCCCAGCTAATGAAGCAATGAAGCAAGATGTGAATTCCTGTCGCTGCTCTGCAATAAACAGGATTATTTGCTGGAGGGCCGTTACTCCACAAATGGAAAGTGCTTCAGAAAGTGTTGAGTTTGCATTTTCAGCATGTTAACATCGAACAAGGTTAATGCTCTCAATCTCTCGTTCTGTTCAAAAAGAAAAAAACAAACAATAATAACCCGGAAACAGAAGTAAGAGGAGTTTTTTGTTATTGCTGCTGCACATAGTATTAGTGAAACAGACATACTGCAAAGTGTTTGTTTGTGATGCAATTTTAAACCTCAATTGGAAATCAATGAGCTTGTCAATGATCTCTCCCAAGAGTTGTACGCTGCCCTTCCCACATTGTTTGTTTTGGTGATTTGCGTCTGTGCTTTTAGACTGTGAACTTGTGCACAGATGCTTCTTGATGGAGTCATGATGCCTACAGCGAGCTGTCACCTAAATAACATCACACTGTTTCTGCTGCTCTGTGTTTTGAGGGTAAAAGGCTGCCAAGCCTTTTATTATTTCTCTGCGTTAGTGTTCAAACTTGTGAGCTCCTTGTTTGTCACTGTAGTGAAAAACTGATTGAGATGTTCCAGTTTGCGTTCTTCCTCTGGCCATATGGAGTATATAGCATTGCACATATTGTGACTACACACTCCATTAGTTGTGGTTCTGTTCCTTTTGCATTTCTCACTGTGGGTACTTTATGGGGACGAAAAGCCTCCTCTCCTCTCCCGTCCAATAAATGTATAACTAAACATTGTTCTGGTCTTGTGTCTGGTTTAGGCTGTCCCAGCATCTTTGTGGTCTTTTTATTTCAGTCCAGTCTAAAAGGGGTATGTATGTGCTTCTGTTTCTTCCAGGTGACAGTAACCCCAAGGAGAGCAGCCCCTTCATCAACAGTAGTGATGCTGCCGCAGAGAAGAGCCAGCAGTATGACGGCAAGAACATGGCCTTGTTTGAGGTACAGTGCCATGTTCTGCGCGCACATGCACCGATTTGTTAACACATACAATCAGGCATAATCGTAAGAGGCAGGATACACTCAGTCTCACAATTCAGTGATTGAATAGGGGCTGTGACATCT
Source organism: Pterois miles (assembly GCA_947000775.1). Taxonomy (NCBI): domain Eukaryota; kingdom Metazoa; phylum Chordata; class Actinopteri; order Perciformes; family Scorpaenidae; genus Pterois; species Pterois miles. The sequence continues at coordinate 9,568,166 of CAMQGK010000355.1, read as the reverse complement.
ATTAATGAGGGTAATTACTGTGTGAAGGGCATGTTGGAACCTCAGGTTAATGCAAGCAAATATCACACTGTTACAGGAAAGAACTTCAGCGAGGCGATTTGCCACAGCTCTGCACAAATGTATTTACATTGTGCTCTCAGTGGGATTTCTAGATTAAACAAGAAAATAGAAATCAGGAAGAAAACAATTTATTGCGTAAGCACTTTTTTTTCCAGATGGGTTGGAATTTACAAAGCCAGTGTTGCGCAGTACCTGAAATAATAAATTGTCTTCACATACAGTACTCTTAATGTTAATTAAATTAAGAATTAATTAATGATGCACTATCTGGTTCACCTGGCTGTCTGAGAAGGTTAAAAAGCACAGCTGCACCAGAGATGTGGGCTTCTTCAAAACCCTGACGAAAACAGTGACTCCAGCCCTCCTGTTTGTGTTTGTATCGCTGCAGGAGGAGATGGACACCAGCCCCATGGTGTCGTCTCTTCTCAGCAGCCTGGCCAACTACTCCAACCTGCCCCAAGGTAGCAAGGAGCACGAGGAGGCCGAGAACAACGAGGCAGAGTCATCACGCAAGAAACCCGTCAAGGTATTTGATAAAATGCATACGACAGTGCACACAACAGTACATACATGTATGCTTACATCCTATGTTGTGGAGGTAACACTGTTTGACTTAGTATGTTAAATTTGGCTGTAGCAGAGGGTTTTGTTGGTAGTTGTGATTTCAATCCCCAAATCAGTAATTCATAAGAATAATTATTGGATACACAAACAATGTTTTAGATTTTAGTTTTAATTTTCCAAAAGTCAAGGAATTTATCAGCTATTTTACCATCAAATACCTAGGCTATAGCAATACAAAATTCTGGCAAAATCACTTGGTAGTTTAATTTGTTTCATGTTTTTATTACATTAACTTTGTGGTTTGAGTTGAGAGGGGCAGAAGTATGGTACAACAAATAAATGTGCTCTGATCTAATGTGCAGTCTGAACAAATGGCTGCAGATAGCCTTGCAGTATGCATATGCCCAGCTTAGGAATGACTTTGATTATAGTAAACGTGTTTGTATGAACACACACACGTGCACACACACGAGTACATATACGTATATGTAGAATAATACTGTAAGTAGTATACTAAAGTCAAACTAAAAATAAGTTCTTTCAGTTCATAACTATACTGGTCAAGTTCTGGTTGAGGTAAATCAGACATAATGTGGACGACGTGGGATGTGAGGTTGATGCTGCCTGGCCTTATACATACCAAGCAGATCTCCGCTCGCCCTGAGACACCATATTATACTCTATCCTTAATCCATGGATCAATCCCCGCACATAACAACAAACAAAATGCAAGCACAACCATTAGAATGCATGCATATTACACTGTACCTATTCTTGACTGAAATACATGATATTATATATACCGGAAGGTTTTTATAAATGCTTATCTATTTATTTTCTGGCCGGACGACTGACATAGTTCTGAGGTCAGTCCGTCAATGTCTGGCTGAAGGTCTTGTGAGGTAGCAATCCATAAAACAGCATGGAGGTCATCATCTCTGATGCGTGATCTGTCTTTTTTCTTGTTCAAATTCACGTTTGTAAACATCTGTTCGCACAGGTAGGTGCTTCCAAACATGAACAGGACACGGAGCCTGGAATTTTTCCTCTCAGGCTACTGTTGCATTGAAATTCAGTTAACTCCATCTGAAGGTTATGTGGTGCACTCTCAACGTCGGTGGTGAAAGGACTGGCAAAGTTTAAGTGCTGTGCTTTAAAGTCAGAATAACACTGATCAAATTCATTAATCAGCCGGTTCACTTTGGTTGCCAATCGAGCGTATGAAAAAAACACCGGGGACTGAGGTTGAGATGCTCTGTCAGACAGGAAAGTAGGCAACACTATCCTGTTGGAGTTGGGACTTCCAGAGGCACAGTTTCAGCTGGAAAGCTGTGATCGCGTCGTACATCTCTTGCAGCCCTGCAGCCTCTCCTTCAAAAATAGTTGGAAATGATGGTGATTCAGGCCCTGTGTCTGAATGAATTTCACGGTTTTTGTGACTATGGTCATTAAGTAATCCAGTCCCAGAATCTTGCCACACAGAGCTTCTTGGTGGATATTGCAATGGTGAGCTGTCATGGGTGGTGTGGCAGTTACATTTTCTCTTTTACCAGTACAATCAAGTCAGTTCTCTCACCACACATTGCAGGTGTGCCATCGGTAATAAGCCCCACCAGCTTTTCCAAGGGTAATTTCATTTTACTTATGGACTTCTCCACCACATTTAAGATGTCTCTACCTGTTTTCGTCCCATGCATTATGACCACATCCAGGAGCTCCCCACTGACAGACAAGTCTGCCGTCACGCCTCTTAAAAATGTCTAGCTGCGCCACATCAGTATTGTCAGTGCTTTAGTCAACAGCTAATGAAAATGCCAGATAACTGCATGCTCCTTCAGCCAGCTGTTTTGTCAGATTTCCCACCAGCTCCCTGATTTGGTCTGCGATAGTGTTTCTTGACAAGCTGACGTTGTTAAAAGCCTGTTTCTGGTCATGGCAAACCTGCTCGCATACCTTCAGCATACACAGCTTTAAAAATGCAAGTTCTGAAAAGCACTTTGAAGATCGGGCGTTTTTTTCAGCCACAATAAAGCTGGCTTTCACTGCTGCATCATTGTGTGCTGTAAATTTTGTGAACATATTCTGTTGAGTATGCAGGCTGCCTTTGACTTTTTGTTGCTTTTCTTGGTGGCTAAGGCTAGCATACTTAGCTCCATGTTTGGTGTGGAAGTGCTGCCGTAAATTGTATTCCTTTGGCACTGCCACTGCCTCGTAGCAAGAAGACCGGCTCGTCTCCATTAAGCACAAACGTGTTTGCTTTTCCATCTGTCATTAAATTCTTCTTCTCTCTGCATCAACTTTTCTTTTCTTGGACATTTTGATACTATTTCATTTTTTTATGACCCCATCACTCAGCTAGAGTGTCGCTGCTGGAAACTGCTGATATTGAGACGCGCATGCAACAGCATCAAGATGTATTGTGGGACATCGTACATCGTACTTCTGTAAACCAGCATGGACTGTATGATAAGCAAATTATATTCTCTGCACACTCTTGCGCGCCACATTATATGATGTGCCGGGCCGAATTCGGCCCGCAGGCCTTGAGTTTGATACGTGTGGTGTAAATCATTTGGAGGACCTAATTTACTGTAAACTAGGTCTGTGTCTGTGTCTTCTATAGCGGCAAACAAATCCTCAATGCTTGAGGACGTACAATCTGAATAAAAATCAGGTCCTGGCCTGCTCCTTTTAATAAATCCTTGTATTCTTCTGAAAATCAATAAGAAGTGCAGGAGATTAGTTTAAAGAGTGCTGCAGTAAAAACACAAGCACTAATGGGTTTTCTGAGCTCATTGTGTACAATAAATAAAAAGGGAAGTGCTTTCTATTATGCATTGTGATATTGACATTGTTTATCATCTATTTGTAAAAACATTTAAATATGCTTAAAATGTGCAACTCTATGAGAAATGTGTGCTGCAGCTTTCCAGGTTGAATAGACTAATTATTACACAATATAAATAGTAATATTCAAGTGATAGTTTAAGCTGACTGCACAGAAAGGGCAGGTATTTAGTTATAAAAAAATCGTTCTTTCTAAAACACACTACTGAAATCAACGGACAGCAGTGTGACTCCTTCCTCAGTGTGATGCAGCTTGCATCGATGCATCACTTTGCTGTGGATGTACATTTGCTGTAATACTGTTTATTGCACGCCCTGGACAACTTGTTCACCTGAGGAAGGGTTGTTGTGCTAAGTGCCAGGAGATGGTTATTAAATGCTACCAAATATAGATTTGTACTCCGTTACTTCATGAATCCCTAATAGCAGAGTTTATGATTGTTTGGTTAACACACTCACTGAAAAAAAAAGGAAAAACTCCACCAGTTTAGAACCTGTCAATCACTCTCTGTTGATATTATAAATCCCCTGTTTGTGTTACTGGATTGCATCTTAAATGCCACTCACTAATGAGTTCTTTCCACATCATCCCCTGGTATTTTCTGCTGTTGGGTGTTGAGATGCCAGTAGGAAGGAGTTTACTTCTCAGCACTTGATAGACAGACAAGCAGCTACATTATTAATCCTGTGGGAAATGGTGGTTGTAGCAGCAAGGCGAGATGTGACATTGCAAAGCTGAAATGTGAAGAGCTTATGCTTATAATGATGACGATAATGCAAATAATGAAAGAAGTTATCCCAAATTGTCCTGACAGGCTGGTGGGAAGTGGACTGATTCATATATTCTTAACATGTTTCACTTAAAACTCTGTAACTCCATCCACTCCAGCATGTGAGGTAAAATACAGTTTAGACATGTGAGTGGCCACAGCAGTGACAGGTTGACAGCTTTTCTGTGACCTTTGACCCAGTCTGTCTTCCTAGGTGCCCAATCAGCCTGATGTTTTTTCTCCCATTTTTTTCTTGTTTTTTTTCTTTCACTCAGTGAGGTTTACCTCCTTGTTCGTCACCTTGAAGTAAATAACTGATGACCTTGGATGCCAGTGCACCTGATCTGATATACAGTACTGTCTAATTTTCTCACTGTGAATCCAAATGAGTCCTGTAGATATACAGTAGATCCTCGGTGGAAACACATTTCAAACAGACAATGGAGATAAGGTTTCTAAGAACAATTAACCTCATGGCTGTATTGATTTCTGCCTGTCTATCTTTCTTATACAAAGTATAGTGATTAAAAACAGCATGAACAGACAGACATGCATAAAAAAGGAAAGTAGTTTCTTGACAACACAACCACATCTCATCCACAGATGGAGTTTGCTCATTTGTCAGTGAGATAGTATAATTGTTCAGTTGTTATCACGTGACCTGAGTATTGTATTTTTAGCCACATGGCTCTAGGCAACCGCTTTAGTCCAGATTGAGATATATCAGCTGTGGGATGAGTTGTAATAATTTTGAGCAGACATTCATGTACCCCAGAGGATGAAGCCCCCTGACTTTGGTGATTCTCTAACTTTACATCTAGTGCCACCGGCATTTGTGGCTGTTGGGATATTTCACTCAAAACCACAGATCAACAATCTGCAATCAATCTGATGGACTTGAAAGTGGATTCAGGCATTCCTGTCAGCCTCAGGTTGTTATAACTTTGGTTATCCTCAGATTTTCCATCTAGCTCCATCATCAGAAACCATCCAAATTTTATTATGTCCAGTGAATATCTGCAAAACTAATGACATTCCCAGCCTCAGCTGTACTTTGTGTTAAGTGCTAATTGGCAAATGTTAGCATGCTAACAGGCTGAACTAAGATGAATGTGGTAAACATTATACCTGCTAACATTTTCATTGTGAGGATGATAACACCTTGACATTAGTATGGTACAGCCTCAGAGCTGCTACCACGACTGTACATTTGTTAAATAAATGGTTTCAATGACAACTGAGCAAACTGCATTTGCTGATGATGAATGCTATCAAACCACAGTAACAGTTCATATTCAAAAGGTCAGTTAACACAAACATTATAATACAATACGTTTCCCCTCCCTTCTGGTGGTGCATATAGATTTGGCTTTATTTATACTAATAGCAGAGTTTATGATTGTTTGGTTAACACACTTACTGGAGAGAAAGGAAAAGCTGAGCAGTGCAGTGTATAGTGTAGTGGAGCAGATAGATTTGGCTTTATTTACACAGGTTTTGAGATTTCTGCCTCCAGCTCAATACAACTCAAAATTACATTTGAAAACATTAACAGCAACCTCTCTTTCCAGAAACTATTTCTCAGTCCATCAAGATAATCCACAGACCTTGCTGTGAACAGTTTTCACTGGAACTACTTTCTGTAGAGGAGATGGTCCTTATGAAAACAGCTGATCGTGAGACGGGGACACTGTTTCTAGAAAGAGAAGTAATTTGGGTGCCCTAAGCTTCTGTCTAACCTACTCTCTGAATCCAAATACTGCAGATAGCAGCAGTGTCCATATGGGAGTTCAGCATTGGTTCAAAATGTCTTCAGTGTTTGCTCGTGGTATATTCCCCCATTATCCCACTTATCCCAGATGTAAGGTGTGTTTGTGTGAGTCCCCACGGCTCGGCTAACCCTGGGAGCAGGTCTAATCTTCCCCCTGTCACCACAACCCCTTCAATACTTTAATTAGTCTGCATGCTACACCAAGCTGCTGCTTCTCCAATCAGCAGCCCATTCCACAGGCAATCTCTCCATCGCCATGAGAGGCTTTTCATTAAGGCAGCCTGTGGCGTTTTATTGCTCACACAGCGACCTCTCTCTCTCTCTCTCTCTCTCTCTCTCTCTCTCTTTCGCCTTCCCTCTATTTCTCGCTCCACTCCCCCTCTCTCATCCTCACTCTCCATCTCCTTCATCATCGGTCCCTGGAGCGAGTGAGTGAGTTGTGAGGGAGGCAGAGCGAGGGAGCAGGCTTTCTTTGTCGCAGTGTGAAACCCAAGATTAGAGATTTGGTTGGCATGTAACATGAGGGAGCAGTCTGGAGGTCACGCAGGTTAAAATGGAAACCAGTCTTTGCTAATCTGCCGCCGATTTTCTCTTCCTCTGACATTACTCGTTTAAATCTAACCTAACAATGCAAGTCTATTTGACTAGCATCTTTCAAACGCAGGGGTAATTCAAATGTTCAATGTTACCTAAGGCAAAGAAATGCATCAGAACAAAACTGAATCAGTATTTTTTATAACAGTGGATTATCAATGAACTCTGCAGTTCCTCGTCAACGTCTGTGTAGCATTTTTAGCATCTTTCAGCTCATTGTTTTGGTTTCTGGACTGCAACTTCACTGTTTTGATTCACTGTTACTGTTCTCACTAGTGTTGCTTCTGGCAGCAGGCAGCTGTTTTCAGCAAAAACCTCTTAATTACCTTCCAAGCTATACCTACAAAGCACAAAATAGCAGAGACACAAAATTGACAACTAGCCAGAGAATATAGTGGATATTTTAGCAGCTAAAGAACCAGATACAGAGCAAAACAGAGGTTGAATTGTGGACTTGCACTATACTACTGCTGCTCTCAATCTGAGTAAATAGTAACTCTATTAGGTAACAGTATGTCAGTGTTGTTTTTACAGCTTGTCACACTCCCCCCAAGTGGCCAGACAGAAATCAGTAAATGCAGTACAGTTACAATAAGTTCTCCAAATGTAATAAAATGAAGAAGTTGCAGGCCGATCCTCAACCCAAAATAAGGCTGTTACTTATTCTGACTGTTGCCCAATAACCATAAGACGGCATCTGCAAGAGAAGGGCTTAAAGAACAAAAAACGTCTTCAAAGTCTACGCCTCCGTCCATGCCACTAACTTGCCTGTTTGGACTTTGCAAGGGAGCACCAAACATGGGACATTGAAAGGTAGGAGAAAGTTTTATTCTTTATTATTCTTAAAAACGTAACCTGGACGATCTTGATGGCTTCCAACATCACTGGCATTACAAGGAGATCCCACTGGAGATGTTTTCTACGTGGCACAGTGGCGGTGGCTCCATCATGATCTGGGGTGCTTTTTCCTTCAGTGGAGCAGTGGAGCTTCAGGTTGTGCAGGGCGTCAATGACTGGGTCCTTCAACAGAACAACGCTGCAGTTCACAACGCCCGCCTGACAAAGGACTTCTTCCAGGAGAATAATGTCGCTCTTTTGGACCAGCCTGCGTGTTCCCCTGATCGAAATCCCTTTGAGATCATTTGAGGATGGATGGCAAGGGAAGTTTACGAAAACAAACGTCAGTTCCAGACCATGGATGTCCTTCTTGAAGCTATCTTCACCACATGGAGCAACGTTCCCACCAGCCTCCTGGAAACACTCGCATCAAGCATGCCTAAACAAATTTTTGAGGTGATCAACAACAACAGTGTACCTACTCACTACTGAGTCCTTTTTCAACACCTTTAGTTCAGTTTTGTTTTGTTTTTTTCTAGGGCTACGGTCTTAAACTTTTGATCAGCTGATGAACAGCCTGTTTGAGTTTAAATCAGTTTTCGATAAATTCTATACTGTTTATTTTTGTCCTGTTTCTTGTTTTTGCATTTTGAAGCTTAAAAAAAAGATACTTAAAGAAGAAAAAGATTTTGTTCAGGAGTGTATTTTATGTTCAGTTCCCCTGGTTCTTATTATCAATCTGGCAGCATCTTCCTGAATATGTACCTGTTGTCTAATGATCTTTATAGGGAGATAGGACAAAAAACCATCTGGCTGGAGATGAAAATGGTACTTCTCTAAATCTTGTCCTGATGTGAGACCTCTTATTCATGCTATTTGCTTTAGATGATAAAGTGCTGTTTTAGTTATGGTCTTGACATGGGTCCTGAACCTAAAATCTATGTATAGAAATGACAAGATTTGTAACTTGGCCTTCATTATTTGCTCTATAAAGTCGTGTGTGTCGACCAAACTTACATTACAAATCATAAACTTCTTCAGGACTTTTATTCAAGTCATTTTCTAGAAGAGTGCTCTTGCCAAGAATTACAGGAACATTATTCCATACGTGCTCTGTCCCCTTTTCTTAACAGCGTTATGTTTCCTCATATAAACGTGTCTCCCTTGTGTTTTATGACCCCTGCTCATATCTTTGCCCTCACCCTCCCTCCTCTCACACCTCCCTCTGTCATTAGACTGCTGCATCATATCAGTATTCACATAGGCACCCTTCTGAAGGATGTATCTTGATTAATGTCAATTCCTGTTATATATTACAGCAGCGTGCACATGAGTTCACAGCGGAGCTAAACTGAGATTTCACACCTCATATTTTGTCCGTTTAGCTAAGACACCAGGCTAACGAGCTCAGAGGAGGTTTTTGTTCTATAGTGCGGCAGGGATGCAATTAATATTTTTATGATTGATTATTATTTTAATAATTTTATTTTTTGATTAACTGAAGTAAAGATATTCAATTTATAGTCAAATGACCATGTCCAACTCATGAATTGATCAACTACAAAAGGACAAGAAAGTGATAATATTTCATTTCAGGCTCTTCAGTCTTATTTTTAAAAGTCTTGTAAAGCACCATTTGCATTATATTATCAAATTAGATATGAATTGAGAAGCAAACAATCTGGCTCTATGAACTTTTACCCTGAACTTCTGAAGTCTGTTATAGTTCATTTTAACAAGATGACTACAGTACGTTTTAGATTGGCTTGATTTCCTTTTTCACTTCTCTAACTTTTTACCTTATTGGCAAATGTCTTGTTTGCTAGTTTCAAATTTAGGTAAGTTTTTACAGTGTAAAACCCATTTTTAACGCACCTGTCCTGCTTTGATTCAAGCCAGGTTACTGCTGACCTCAATTTCAGCAGCACACGTGCATTAATGGATGAGGAGCCTTGTAGCCTTGAATCTGATAGTGCAGCTAAATAGAGGTTTCACAACTGGGGGGAACACATGAGGCTCTGTAGAGTTTTTAACCTAGAATATTCTAGTAACATCATGTATACACTATTTCATGGTGGTGAGCCTTCAGCACCACAGAGCACATTTAGCTACAGCAGTCAGTGTTTTACACATGGATGGTGGCTAACGCTTGTACACACACACATGCGCGTGCACACATATACTGCGTGTTGACCGCTGAGTGACTGGTTTATCCACAGCTGGTCGGGGAGGCTGATGTTAGCTGGCCTCTCCTCTCGCTGTCTATTTAATAATTTAGCACACCTGAGCAGAAACACATTTGCCCTATCAGCTCCTGTTTGGCCAGCGGAGCGTGGAGATGGCGTTACAAGCTCCCAGTCTGCCTCCCTCACTGTCATTAGCCTCCTCCTCTCCCTCCACCTCACCCGCTCCAATTCATGCCTCTTGTCTCTGCCTCCACAGTGATACAAGTGAAAGTGTGCATGCTCTCCTTTCTTCTCCTCCCTCCTTTCTTCAATTCTTTTCCACTCCCATCTTGTTTCCTCCTCTTTCCAGTTCCCTCCTCATCTCCTTTCTCCTCTCCTCTCCTTTCTTTCCTCGCCTCTCCTCTCGTCTAGATTCTTACCAAACTCTTACCAAATCAGATTGAAAAATGCAACACAAATGTGTTACATAAATGTGTTGCGTTATATATGCATGTCATGTTATATATGCATTGATAATATATTGTATAATATTGAAAATCCATTGATCTACTGTGGATAACAAAGGAAGACAATTTATATGACGTTGAATTTGATGGTGTGGTCCCACAGATGGCCTACAGGTGCAGCTCCAATAAAGGATGAACATTCGACCACAGATCTTTATGGTTTTCAATGTGCAGCAGATTCTGGTCCTGCTAGCGGGCATAAAATATTCCTGTAAGGAGTGATTTAAAAGATGACACTGATTTTGCCAACCTAAGCAGGTTGGCAGGGTGTCCCAGAGCCTTAGGGCCTGGACGCTTCCCTTCCTCTCCCCTGCAACTCCTTTCAGATGTATGTAGTCTCCACTTACTCTTCTGTCCTCTTTCATTTTCTTTCCCCTGCAGCTAGCCAAGGATGGGAAGTTGCTTTCACCTTCCCTTTTTCCAGTAACTCGTCTAACGTGTAGTAGAGAAGATGCTACCTATGCTAACCTCAGCAGTTCAGGAGATGTCCAGTTGAGGGATAAGATTGGAGGCATATGAGGAAAAACAAGGAAAGGGAAATTATATTAATTCAGTATGTGCCAAATAATATACAGTATGAAATATACAGATTTTTGGATGAAGGAAGTATTATTGAGTAAATAATTAATAATTGTGTTTTTATCGACCTTAACCACAGTCTTTCTAAAGTGTTTTAGTTGTCAGACCATACAGAACCATATTTTATTTGCCATAACCATGATCTTTCCTTAAACTTAATTACACCGTGGTTGCTACGCACATGTATTGCATAATGCAAGACAAGAAGTCATCCTTTTCAGATCCTACAGTCTAACCTCAATGCAGTATTTGAAATTACTAAGCCATAATCTTTCCTATCTATTTTTGGTGAAATCATGTAGCCTTAGGTAAGGTGTTAATGCAGAAGTATAAATGAGGTTCAACCCATGGCCATACCTTTAGCATATCGTATTTACCATAACCACAGTTTGTCCCTAACCTTACCTCATGTCATAGTCACATGCTTTGTTGACCCCAACCGTCCACCACAACGTCCTTCCTCCTTCCTAATTGGTTCTGTGACATTTCAACAACGTCACATTTGGCTACTCTGAGAGATAGTAATTACACTCTAAACTGCAAGTGACTGCTTGTCTGGAAGGCTGAAACGTGTATGGTTTAAATATTTAAACAAAATATTCTGTGCTAGTGTTTACTGATGAAGGCAGTGTCAGATTGCGGAAGCAAACAGCGTTTTTATGAAATGCAATAACATGGTGTTTGATTATTGCTTCAGTGGACTTCAGAGCTCAGTGGATCATGTGAATAAAGTGCTCCTGATGGATGTAGAGGCTAGAGAGGCAGAGAGCGAGAGAGACAGAGAGGTCCAGCCTGGTGAGAGGCTAGTGGTAAGTGGTAGGGCAGCAGGAGGCAGTGAATCTGAAGTAGGTGCCACGGCAGATGTATTGAAAGGTCCTGTTGTGCATCTAACACACCTGAGCCATCCATTCAGTGGGTTCACCACACTTCCCAGGGGGTCGGTGGGCAGCTGTTCCTTCCTAGTTCAGTGGTTCCACGCTGGCCTACCTGTGGCTCTGCAGCAGTCAGCGCTGCCTCCGCTCGCGGTGGCCCGCTCTCCGGGGAAATCATCACTGTGCTGGCTCCCAGCCCATTAAACAGACACTCTTTCTGTGTGTGTGTGTGTCTATCGGAGCAGACGCTGGTTGGGACTGCAATCCCAGTCCACAAATGAAACGCCAATTGAATGAAAATAGAAAAGCGGCACTTTCAATAAACATTGAGCCTTTTTCCCCCAACAGGGTCATTGATTCAATGCATACACAAGTGTTTCATCTCTTTCAGGCAATTCCTCAATATGAAGTCATTAGAAGCATCTATTAGTTCACATGATTTTTTTTGGTTTGTTTGTATTTGTTTGTTTGGTGGCTGTTTACTAAACCCACAGAGGTGCTTTATCATGCTTAGCTTGTCAGAGTCAGTGTAAGCTTTCTCACTATCTATTATCTACGTCTGTACATCTTATGTAACACCCAGGATTTCTAGCAGATGCACAGTTTTTCCAAGCCAGCCTATTGTTGAATAAGGATTATAATTTATCACCCAGCTGCTGCAGACACTCATACAGCAGGCCAACATACAAGGTCTGCTTGATTGTGGTTCTCCATTGTGTGGGGGAGCAGGCGGGGAAAATGACATTTAGCAGTGTGGAGAGGGTTATTGCCTACTTTCGGTTATGTTACCCTCCTGTGGAGTATTGTAGGCTATAAACACCTTTGTGTTCTGATACTGAATAGTATTTACACACCTTTTAGGGCAGATTAGTGTAATCTGCAGTCATTATTTTCAGTTACTCAGTCTGCAGATATGTATGAAAACCATTAAAATATACCACTTCATTTTTAAATTTTTTTTACAGTACGGTTAAAGCTTGTCTGACGAATTATTCTGCCAAGACGTTATCTGTTTTGGATCCCACAATGTAACCTCAATGTGCTGTTTGAATTTACAAAGCCATACTTTTTTCTTATCTATTTTTGATAAAAATCAACGGTCTAGGAAGTTGCTATCGTGGCTGCAACTATTTCTTAGACACCTCTTTTTCTATTATGATCTACCGTGAAGGATTTTTCCTAATAAGGAGGCAGTGAAATGTGTTTTTGACTTCAAATGCCACTAACAAAGTCATTGCAGTTTTAGAAATCCTTTCAAATTGGAATCACCCACCTTGAAAGGACTTGACAGAGCCTTCATCCTCTTCAGGGTGTTGTGTCTGCTGTTGTAAATGCTCACAGGTCTTCCTCTAATAACTTACCTGTTATTACAAACTGACCTCGCACCACTTTCTGCAGCTGCAGCAGTTTTAGTCTAACAACAAAGTGCTGATGACAGGGTTACCTTTCTGCCTGCAACACCTGACTAATGTACATAACACACCAAGTCCCTGAAGAACCTGTCAATGGAAATTCAGTATTTTTAATTACAGCTTTGTTCCTGGGTGGTAGAATCAGGACAAGAAAAGCATTTGGAGGTAAATAGATGCAGTGAACAGTGTGTTCAGAAATTATCCATGTACGGTAGTCTGTTTTTATCTATGTAGTTCTTTATTGTAAACCTTATGAATCACAGCTGCTCTGACGGGTTTTGTTTTAATAAATCAATTTGACAACTTCTCTCGTGTGCCAAGCATGTAAGATTGCTATGGTGGCCAACGCAAAAATGCAGATGGCCCTCTCAAGAGCCAGTCATTGTAAGAGTATTTGGAGTATATAGCTATGTGGCAAGTGAGTAGTGAAGCAAGACAGAGAGAGTAGCGGCAAAAAGAGTGAGGAACATTATCAACTCAAAGTAAGTATGAAGAGCTTATTCTAAGGTAACAAAAACACAACAGCTCTTATTTTCAGGAGATTATACACTAATGAAAATATATGTATCAATATTATATTCTATGTCTGCCAGTAGATCCCCGTAATTATTAGGCTTTGGTCCTTTAACCAGCCAGTAGCCTAAACTGCTTCGTCACTTCATGGTACCATGCACAAAGAGCAAACATATTCTGCTAAATGTACACATTGCTACATAATACAAATGCAATTTTGAAGCTAAAGGCCCAGTTAGGATTTCAGTATTCATTAAAAAAAACCTTTATTAAGACCCTCGACAAGCAGATGATGAAAAATCCTCTCCGCCACACACTGAAGGGCACAGTCACAGTGAGTCACAATCTGATTTGCATTAGCTCAGACAACAGACAAACTGTGCGAATCATTATCATATAGTGGGGGAGGTGACGGAGATGGACGAGGTTTGCTGTTCCCTCCAGCAACCTGTGGAGGCCATGATGTGGATCTTTGATTAAAGCACAATGAGGCTGAAGGTTGAGAGATTCCCTGCTGCTGAGAGGATTAAGTTGTAAAAGAGGCAAGGTTGCACTTCGGCCCTATGGCGGGAAAACTACACACACCTTGACAAATGCACGAAACATGTAGCTGAAAAGAACATTAAAAATATAAAACCTACAGAATATTAGCAACACAATAGTTTAGATATTTATTGTTCCTCAAAAGGAAATCCTTGCAGAAACAGAAATACAACTGAGACAATTATAGACATCAAATGGTGCTACCATTTTGTAAAAGTAAAGTGCAACAGTAATAACAAATAACTGAGAAGGTCAGGGCTGATTCTGTAAAACAGCACCTTCACCTTTCAGTCAACACTAAAAACATTCAACCTACCTTACACAGAAGATATAGTCACCGTTTCTTGTATACCGTCGCAGTTTTCACATCAGCTCTTGTTAAAGGTTCCCTGTTGAGTTTTTGCCCATTAGCGGTGCTATGGAGGAATATTTTTCCTTGTGGGTTCTCGTTGTATTTGACCTTGTGGAAGCATACAAGGACTCACATGTACACAGGTGACACTGTATGCAAACACTGCTTATTTACATAACATATCCGAAGTACCATAGTACACTGTACAATACCTACAGCTCTCGACAGTTTTCACTATTCGTCTTTTAACAATGGTCTGAGAAGGTGGAAATAATGTTTTCAATAACCATATACTGTATATCATTAGTTTGTTCAACAGTGCAGAACTTGTTAAGATGCTAGATTATATACTGTAAACTACAGTAGTCTCTTTTCATCATTTTGGTGCACAGTTCATGTATATGATAAGTTGCTTGCATACATATGCTACTGTAAGTAAGTATGCACTGTACACGTACAATTTTGACCTCATACTGCTGACTTGTACTGTACTTGAGTATAGTATTTATACTTCTACTTTAATGTTCTACTTTTTAGTCCACTATATTTATATATACTTATACTTACTTATATTTGCTGAATTTAGTTATTAGTTGCTGAATTGTCCATAGGTGTGAATGTGAGCGTGACTGGCTGTCTGTCTCTATGTGTCAGTCCTGTGGTAGTCTGGCGACCTGTCCAGGGTGTACCCCGCCTTTGTCAACTTAATCATATTAACTACTACACATATGGTTTACTTTAATCATATTTGCTGCATTTCTACCCACTGCTGCTTTAAGTAAATAATTGGGGTACTTCTGCCACCACTGACAGTATGTCACTTTGTGTTAGTGTTATGTCACACAGTGAGGTGATACATTTATGTGATGCAGCATATGTGCACGTAACACACATGATGAGATATTATGATCTGATCTGCTATGACATGATGTGATATATGATAAGATTCAACATGTTTATAAGGCATGCTTCACCACCAGATTGAGGGTTCACAGCGTGATAAGCTTGCTAATTAGAGTTCAGAGTGTGAGCTCTTGCTCTGTTGTTTATCTGAAGGAAATTAGAAGATAATTATATTTGTGAGACCTGTTTGGACTTGTGCGCGCTCGCTCTCTCTCTGTGTCTATGCTTCACTCTCTCCTGCTATTTCTCTCTCTTCTCCTCTATGCAAACAGTACATTATTAATGCTGGGAAGTGAGCCTCTCCAAACAAATCACATACTGTAGCATCAGACAATATAACTCATTTGATGTCAGCCACTTGTCAGGATGATTTGATTAAAAGTCTGCTTTATGAATTCAGCATCTGCTGTCTCTTCCCAGTTCAGGGCTTCTTTTTTAAAATCCTCCATCTTGTGTAGTGTCTATCCTGTTACAGCAGCTTTATTAACCACTTTGAAGAAATATATTAGTGGCCATCACTGGAAACCAAGCATTGCTCAAAGGCACGCAAGACATAGTGGAGCTAAAGAACAGATTACAGCTCGACCAATACTGGACTTTGAGGTTGTTGACAGATGTAGGAGAGTTTGAAAGAGTCTGATAATGAAATATTGGCCCCTTTTCACATTAACACAGTAAAAACATAATAACCCCTTACATTTAAATAAATTTGGTTGTGAAAGAATTGTGACCACAAGGACAAAAAACTTGGTGACACTGTTTCCAAATGACCAGTTTTCACTTACAAAATACATCCAAATATGCTAATATTAGCGAATATATCTAGCCAACTAATTTATCAGTCCAGCGCTGGTTGACATTTATGGAGTTATGTTTACATTAAGTGTTTCTCACTGCAAGGTGTTGTATGTATACTTGAGATCTAACAAACATGTTGAACGAATAAGAAAGCAGAGAATAGTGTACACGCCATTCAGACACTTAAACATAAATATAGTAGAGTAGATAGGGAGTGATTTCTGACAGCCATTTCTCCATAGAGCTACTCCACAGGGTAACATTAAATACTGTATACCATCGTCAAATAGTGTCTCATGAAGCTCATTCATGGTCATTGTTACCCTCACTTATTTGCACTAGTTAGAAAAACTCTTACACTCTGCAGATTTACAGCCGTGCGATCAAAAAGAAAAGCAGCTAGCCTATAGGAGGTGCATTTGGCTCATCTACATTTGTAGTTGTAAACTACTGCTGCTGTTAACTTTAGCTGCTGGCTCTGTGTTAGGATGGGGCTGGCTGGACCTCATGTGTTCTTGTTTGGTGAAAAGATATTTAATTGAGGGATAAAGCTCTTAGGAGTTTTATATCCAACCCTTTTATCTGAAATTTGTGTCTGTTGGCATTTCAAGATGCAACTAAACTGTCTTATATGATTTAGTAGGTCTCATTCTAAAAAGAAAAGTAAAATGTATTGTAGTATTTGCTAGACAGAACAACTCTAGTATATGACAGATGTGGTCTAATAGTTTGTAATCCTTATTTTGTTGAAATTGCTCATGTGAGATGAGTTATCACCCAGCGCCATTTTGCTTCCAATCTGAGGAATATGCACCTTTTTTGCAACAAATCCTTGTGTGTAATAATATTTTTACTGGACATAATCCAGAGCTAATCAGCCCTCCATTCATCCTGTTTGTCTCTATTTAAGCACAGAGATGCAGCAGCAAAGCTTTCTCCATGCGTTATCTGCGATGTAATGACGTGGCGGTTAAGGTCTGTGCTCTCACTTGGTAAAATGGGTCATGGCTGGATATCGGCATAATTGCCCTTCATTGGCCAAGCTGTCCTTGAGCAGGAAATGAATATTTCTCTATTATGTACAGGGTCAGCTGATGTGTCCTTCAGATTTAATACATGCCATCACGTTGGTGCAGACACACACATGCAGGACACATTCATACGCAAACAAATAGGTGCGTACAAACACACACAGACAGCCACACACACACACATCAGGAGCATCCCAAAAACCTTCAGGAAAAGAAACCTCCTATTAATCAATCTGACATGCAACAAAATACATCTTCAGTCTCCGTGTGTCAGTAATTGCCTTCAATGGAACAGCCTTGAAACTGGTTCCTGTGCTGTATAAGGGCGTACAGAGCAGCTCTCTCTTTGTCCACTGATCCACACCAGGGACAGCACTGCAGCAAAACCAAGTGGAACAAATCCACTGCAATAAAGGAGCCTGTAAAGAAATAAAATAATCCATCCATCCACTGAACAGATTGGTCCCCTGGCTGCCTCCAGATCTCAAAGTTTTCTTTGTGTCCTACACTCAAAGTAGTTATTGTACTGGAAATCAACAAAGAAAGCAATGTGGGAAATCCTTAAATTAAAAAAACATCAACTAAGGCGATTGATGAACTTTTAATAAATAACAAATAACAAGCAAACATTACTGTTTAAAATACATGTTAAGCAGCAAAAGTAACAAGGAGGAGTAAAGTTAACACTGACAATGGAAAACACAGTAAATAAAAATAAAGACAATAATGTGACAGCTGCAGCTATTTCAACCCGAAGCACCGTATTACAATACAAATTGGGCCTTTGGAAGTAATAACCTATGAAATCATACAAGTAATTGTCTGTTTTCCGTTCATGGAAGTATGACCATCTCCAGTGAGTTTTCTTTTCATGTGACCCTCAGAGAACAAAAAACACAACAATTTGCACACAGAGATTCCCAGCATGCAGGGCTGGTGTGTTTCACTTTCACTGATTCATGCAGACATCCAAAGTGAAGCAGGAGTCATTCAGCGAGTCCTTCACATCTGGTGTGTCAGGCTTTTAGCAAATGAACAAGAGACGATTAGCTTAACTTTCACCTTTTGTAGTCTGAGATTCAAAATGATACTATACATAAAGTTGTTACTGGAACTTAATCTTTAGCAATAAATTACAGAAAAAACTGCGTCCCAGTGTCGGCCAACTGATGAGTTACGTCTGGGAAATGAGCACTTATCAATCATGTTACAAATAAAGCTTACTAATTAACACTATTTAGAGTTAAATTACAATAACTTCTCCCCTCGTCCTCTTTCAGGCCCCCCAGCTCGGCACACTGATGGGCGTCTACCTGCCATGCATCCAGAACATCTTCGGAGTGATCCTCTTCCTCAGGATGACCTGGTTGGTGGGAATCGGAGGTGTCGTCGGGACTTTCATCATCGTCTTCATGTGCTGTTCCACAGTGAGTGTGTTGCCTACTTTTATTTTAGCCTCATTAACGAGTGACCTTAAACTGAGGAGCAACATATTAAAGCATACGTGGCAGCAGAGAGTTTACATGTAATAAGACACCAGATGTTCACTATTATACCATCAGACAATATCAATTTGTGTATTATGACAAATTTAGTTATCATTTATACTGCGGTTGTCACTTTTAACACTGTATCTGTGGCTGGTTTAGGTCATTGTGGGCACAAATGTGATGAAGTACCTTGATTTGTCAGGTATTTAATTCACTGGATTAGCTAAAAACATCCATTGCCAACTGGTTATTTTATCCATTAATTGTTCCTGAATTGTTTAACAAGAAAATTTGCTATATCATGAAATATATGATGGCCAATATCTTTGTCATAATTCTCTTCCCTCCCACCTCCAATGTGGAGTCCAAAAAACAACATAGCACAAAGGTTGCAGTCCTAATTAGTGTGTTCAGCCTCTTCCTGTCTCAAATTGAGATTTAACTGCCTGACACGCCACTGCAAGGAGACATAGACTCTTTTTCATAGTCCATAAATGCAGACTCTAAATAACATTAGTCTCCTTAGGTACAGTCAACCTCTGTAAAGTCTTTGTTAGATGTACAGTATATTGACCCTTGCATTCCCACTCCTACTGAAGACCTAAGTCTTGAAAATTTGGCCCTGATTATGTGCTTTGTTTTTTTTTTTTTTTTTTTTTTTTTTTTAAGAAAAGGCTTGAGTAGTTTCCTAAAACAGCTGGGCATTGTAGTTTTCAGCAAACACTACTCAACAGGAGTAAGTGGTGCATTTGTTGGGGACTATATTCAGCTGCTAGTAAGTATTTACAACAGTAGGATGGTGTATGTGGGTTTGACTAAAAATAAACTTCAGTGCCCATTTTCATGGTAATGAACACGCCAATCAGCACAACAGTGTCGCTCAGCAATGTGTTTTACTAGTTTTTGGAAGTCTATGGCGATACTGATAATACGTGTTAGGATCAATTCATTGTTGGTGTTGGTCTTTTGCCGTGATTTGATTTGAAGAAAAATATCACCAGACTTATTACCTCTGTGAAGTACAATATGTGCAGCTTTAAGTAGAACTGAAGCACCAGTCATCCTGTTTTCCACCTTTCATTCTACACGTATATTTTTATATAATGCCCATTATCACGGCCCGTAATGTGGACCAACATGTGAGTAGCACTGTAGACACTTCGTACACTATCATTTATCATCATGGACAACAGCTTTAGATGAGTTTTTGCCTTTGGGAAGTAACTATTTTTACTTATTAAAGCGGAAACATATTGACCCTGCTTCAAACCCAACTAAGCTTTATTAAGGCAGCACTTCAAGGGAGGAAGTCTTAACTTTTATGTTATTTTAGCCAGTTTGATCATATTACCCAGTGGTTGAGTATAATGTTGCTGTAAGTCACATGACAGTGAGGGCTATCTTCAAATATGTTGTACGAAACAAGGCTCCCTTTGAGGTGTGCAGAAAGAAGGAAGATGCCATTCTGTCATCGCTCCAGTTGTATCTCAAAGACACTGCACATTTGATCTGTGAAAAGAACAAAATGGACGGTGACACACTGTGATGTTCCCTGGTTCCCATTAATGTCAGTGGCTGTCATATGTCACAGTGACTTTGGCGTTGGACTGACACCCAGTCGTGGCCTTGAGACTCGAATTACAAAGCACACTGTCCCACAGGATCGACAGCGCTGCTGTCAGTGATCGGAGTGGCTGTTACAAACTGATTGTGTTTGACTTGTTTGATGCATTTGATTGTCAGGGAACATATAATGTGCCTCGTCACCGAATGGCTAGCATCTTATCAATTCAGGGCAAATGAGGGGGATGCATTCTACAACATCCTGCGTTTGTCGGGCATCAGGAGGAAACGTTCAGTTTGCTTTAGATGTATAGTGCAACAAAACCTTACATATGTGGTCACACGAGGCAGCTTGATTAAAAATGTGCGGTCTGTCAACTGTTAGCGCTGTGTGTCGTTGGGTTTGCAGCGTGTGTTGTGGCAGCACTGTATGTTGGCATGTCTGTGTTTGTGCAGCCTAGATTCTCCTCTAGCACAGAGTGTATTTATAGAACAACCCCCTCAAATCCCAACCATTGCAAAGTTGCCTGCACAGACACACAGGCAATATGCTTCCCAATCATCTTTCTCTGTGACAGTGTAGAGAGGGCTTTGAACTGAGGGAAAGCACCATCTTTTCTTTTACTGTTGTTGTAGTGATTGTTGTACTCATTTAAAAACTGGTACATTATATCATTACCTCTAAAATATAGATATGGAACTATAAAATGGCTGCTCATGAAGTGAAATAACTGATTTTGAATGTACTTACATTGCTACTGTAATTGTTGGTATATTTATTTTCTAAAACAGGAGGAGATGTTCTGTGGAAAAAAATGCGGTGCTCAGTTTTATACTAAAAATACCGAAAAATGTCTGCAGTGTACAAAAAAAAGCCTCCAAGATCAAAGCTGGTTCAGACTCAGTGTGATTTTGTGTGTGTTTGCATGACTTCCTGTCAAACTAACATTTCTTTTTAACTTCTTTTACATACATTCTGTTCCTCCCTGCTTCTCTCGCTCATTTCTTCTCACCATTTCTGTCTTTCTTGCATTCACGTGCGCGCGTGCACCACACACACACACACACACACACACACACACACACACACACACACACACACACACACACACACACACACACACACACACACATCAGTCACACCGAGCTCATTGCAGCGCCCCGGGGCGATAAGCCTGAGCGTGAACAGTGTGTGAGAAACCCCCACCTCTCTCCTCCTGAGCTCCTTACGTAACACATAACCACCCAGCCCTCCAGGGGCACACTGCAGGAGTGTGTGTATGTGTGTACATACATGTATGCAGCAATCCCCACCTTTAGTGAAATCCACATGACTTGAAGTGGGGAGGAATCACGCATGCTGTAAAGCTCGATAATATAAAGCCCATGTTTTATTCACATGCATGATGGGATATCACTGACGGAGCACTTTACATTAGATGCTCAATCACAGCGGCACATATCCGCATC
Organism: Pterois miles; assembly: GCA_947000775.1. Taxonomy (NCBI): domain Eukaryota; kingdom Metazoa; phylum Chordata; class Actinopteri; order Perciformes; family Scorpaenidae; genus Pterois; species Pterois miles. The sequence goes on along the minus strand of CAMQGK010000355.1, from coordinate 9,546,505 downwards.
TGTCGAACACTTGAACCATCGTATTTTTCCATCACGCAACATTTTGACAGAACATTTAACAAGCCTGTGCGCATTCTGGGAGTCATTATTATATGAGGAATGTGCCTCCATGTGGAACAGCTCTGACGCATTACATACCATTAACGATGAAATTATCCACACAACCATTTTAAAAGTCAGTGTACGACCGCAGACGCCATTCTCCCAGCCGATATATTCAAACACAGCGCTGCACATGTATATTTTTAGCCCAGTTAATGAATGCAGGCTTGTCACCAAGATAAAATGAGCTTTAATATTCTAGATGAAAAGTCATCTGTTGTTTGGCCTTCCTCATTACTTCCAGGTCTTGAATCAAAATGCTGCGAGGGGAAGGGTGATCTGCCCTCTGTCGTGACTCATTTAAATGCTAAAGATGCTTTTCTCCCTTTATCCCTTTCATTTTTTTGCTCTCCTCTCAATTTCTCCAATCCTTTTTTTTTTTTTTCGTTTTACTGTCTCATTACATCTCATCATTGCTTTTCCTCCTCTCATTTGCTTCCTCTCCCTCTCTTTTCACCTTCCATCGAATCTTTGTCCTGCTTTGCCACCTCTCTCCTCCACTTCGCTCACACAGCTGCATCTCGTCCTCTTGTGCTCGGTCTCCATCCCTCGACGTCAGTTTGAAAGTAAAAATCACCTCCATCTCCTTCACCTGACACTTTTGCCTCCTGCAGTATACCATCCACAGGGATTTCAAGTGATAAACAGCACACTGAAAATAGACTTCTACTGTACCACTGTATATGAATTGATGAAGTTGTACTTGAAGAAACTATTCTGCATTTGTGTAATGAAGCATTCTAATGAAGCACGCTCTCAGGGCAGCGCGGAAACGCCGTTCCTGTCAAAACCAATTTCTGCTCAAGTCCGAGGTCGACTAAAGGCCAAATCAGAGTTTGACTGCAGCTTTGGGAAGAAACAGACTTAACGTGTCCTTTGCAGTCAGCGTCACGCCTATATCAGCAGACTTTTTCTTAAAAATTAAAATTAGCTTCTTCGCCAAATGCATTCCTCAGGCGCAGACGTAATCATGGCAGCTTAGCAATTATTCAGATTTCGCTAGCACTCACACTGCCTTAGAAGGAAATCACCCCTTTTGTCTGATATGTAAGCTGTCTACTGTTGAACCTCATATGAAGAAGACAGATGGCGAGGCAACATAATGTGACGTTTTCATACTGGCACGCTTGGGAGGCCAGAGGACGTGTGGGTGCATGTTGAGTTTGAGGGCACAGGCGCTGACTCCAGGCTTCATAGAGAAAGATAGTGTTAGCAAACCAGAGTACGCCGTACACTCTATCAAAGAAACTGTCAAACCATCACAGTTTCAGGTTACCTGCACTGCCTGAAAGTGGGACGATAAAACAGGCTCTGGGTCAGTGGGAAAAAAGATACTGTACATCCTGCCCACTATGGCAGTATATATAGCATATTGCCTCCAGTGCCTGCCCACCAATCAGGTGCTGATTCAGACATGAGGTAAAATTTTGGTCATCTGACTATAAGAGACAAAAAACTGAAAAATGTTAGTCATGCTAGCATGTCAAATTCATTTTACATCTCATCAGATTAATTTACATTTGCAGCAAATCAAAGTGTGACCTTCTGAGATGAGTGGCAACTTTGCAGAGCAGTCAGAGTGATCCTCTGTGTTTGTGACAGCAGCTGATTGATGACATTTGTTAATGTCCCTGTCTGCAGTGACGCCCAGAGGGCTCGTGTGGAATAAAACTAGGACACCTCTAAAAGTAAAGGTAAAGTGACCAAATAGGATTTCATTGCAAAAAAATAATAATAATAATAATCTCATCTACTTGCTACATGTCAAAAAATGACAGCCCATCAGGAATTAACCAGAGGATAGAAGTGAAATAACCAGTCTCAGCAGAGACAAAATGCTTGAGTGAGTTTTGAAAGGTCACAATTGCTGCTGTATTCTGTCTGGAGCTTGTCATGGTCTAGACAAAAAATGTCTTATAGCCTGAACATTGGAAAAAATCTGAATAAATCTACAATCACAATAAAATCCATCCAAATCTGTTTAAAGAAAGGGATAAACTGACATTTCACAGTGCATGCTTGATTTCACACAGAGGTAGACTAAAGCAGGCGTCTCATTTCAAGCCACTTATCACTGATATAATAATAATAAGTGTCACTAACGTAACTTTATCAGCTGTAGCTGTCCAGCTAGATAATTATCATTAGCTCCAGGAGTATTGGTTTGAAACTGTCAAGCAGTGAAATGAGAAGCCTGTGAAAATACCTTGAATGTGCACTTGATGCCTGCATATACTAAGATTGTACTTAAAAACTGAAGCTTAAGTGTGTAAAAGTCAGCATCCTCACCAGCTGACACTGACAGGGTGCAGGATGGAGAGGATGAACCCTACTCATTGCACACTGCGATAATATAACTTGGTTTGAATGCTTACTATGGAAACCACACAAAATAATGTAGTTATTTAATGATGTTCTTCAGAGTAAATGCTGCATTTCTACTTCAGGTAGGAAACATAGACTGTACACTCTATGGTAGTAAGCAAGTCAGCCGGACATGTCAATGTTTGCAGTTTACGTTAGAGGAGATAGATACACTGTTGGCTGTCTTGACTGAATTTCCCCCCGAGGATTAATAAAGGTTCATCTTATCTTATCTTAACAAAGAAACCACCCTCCCAACTATCGTATGTGTAATTATTACTTTTTTTAGAGACAAAATTGAGACTTTTCTGAAAATAATGTATGACTCCTTTCTAATAATATTGCCTTTTTACCAAAATTACTGAAATATATGTAAGCCCTATTTGACTGCACTAGTACGTTTAAATCATGTAATTCCATTGGTGGCTGTGCTGTACAGTTGTGTGGTGATTCAGTGACTTAGTATGTGACGGACTGCCTCTGCGTGGCTGCTGCCCACATCAGATAAAACACTTAAACAATTACTGTCTTATCTGCTGTGGTTGGAGAAGAGCTTGTGGCCTCATTATGACCAGATTAGAGAGAGGAACAGATCCCAGTCCCACTCATTCTTCAGTCCACCGGGCCCTCAGGTGACACTAACCACATTACAGTCTTCACAGAGATGGATGTAATGATAGTATAACATAACTGGCTGGGACGCACCAGACTTCCATTTTAAGTCTCACTCCTTGTTGCTGGGCCAAGTTAGCAATGTTGTGATGATCTTCAGGGTTTGCATTGTGTTATGCATTGTCACAACAGTGAGCACTGAGTGATATTACAGAGTACTGAGAAAAAATAATTATGCATTGTTATAATAATAATAATAATAATAATAGTAGTTGTTATAGTATTATTACATATATGGGTGTAGCACTTTTCAAAAGGAAAACACTTTGCGATGAGGATATCAAAAGTAAAACCCATTATTAAACCACTGAATTCATAATGGAAACAGAGCGATAGTGGATTTTTGAGGCCAGTACTGATATTTAGTTTAACTCTAACAATTTGTCTGTCACTCATTTTGGGTTATTAAGGAATTGTGATTAACCTTTATACTGACATATCATTAAATGTGTAAATTGACTCAATGTAAATTTGTCATAAACAACATTAAACAACATTAACACAACAAAATTTAGTCAAGTTAAGTTAAGCTAAAATAAAAGAAGGAGACCCAAATAAATGAAAGTGCAGACTATACAACTTTTTAAAGATTATGTAATATACTTAAAGTTCCCCCATCATCTGCCAACAGTAGGAAAGTTTCTCTGTGATCACCTTAAATCTCTGTTTAAGACAAACTACGTACCTATGAGCATTATTTTGTAACATAACAGCTAGTCTGGAAGTCAGTCATTGGTCCAATATGTACAGTATCTTATACAAAGTTATGTGAAAACCTGAAACCTCTAGATGGAGACAGAACAGAATACAGAGAAGTTACAGTATTTAAAGTATACAGTATTTACATATTTACATATTCTGGATGTAATTTTAAGAAGTTTTAACAAGATAACACTTTTTAATGGTAAAACCATATCAAAGTGTTATTCCACGCAGATTTATAATTACAGATGTACTAATACCGGATTGGATATCGGGCCGGTACTGACTCAAACAGCTGGATCAGATAATAATTGGGCCAATCGATTAAATTTAATTTTATGTTTGTACGCAATATACATTATATCCTGGAATTTTAATTCTTGTTTCAGTTTTGAAGATTTTTTTTTACCCTTTTTTTAGTTGCTGGTGTACGACTTATTATTTTATTAATAAATAAGAATTCACTAAATTTTTTATCTATATTTGCTTATAATTTTCTTTCATTAAGTTAGAAAGGCGATGTTTAAGTCAGGCCTGATATTACCTTACACACAACAGAATGATCCCACTCACTTCCACACAGTGAGGCATACAGCTTATTAATTGATCACTGGTATCAGATCGGTGATCGGTATCGGCCGATACCCAAAGCCCAGGTATCCCTATCGAGACTGAAAAAGTTGGATCGTGCATCTTTGTTTATAATATATCTGGAGGGGATCAGGCTTATTTCTGTGCTACAATACTTCTATCAGCTGATATATACACACTGATAACAATATATCTGTGATTAACTAAAATCATTGGATGTATCTGTGAGGCTCTGATTCATAATCTGTAACATCAAAAGTAGTTTGGTCATTTTTTTCCCCCATTGTGCTGTCATAATGTGACATCTTTTTGCTTTGGCATTTTTTCATCGCCAACGTTTCTGTAGATAACAGAGTAGCTGGCTGTCACGGCTGACATCTTAATTACCCAGTTTGTTTTCTGTGCTACTGTTGCTGCTGCTGTAAATATAAAATATGTGTTGCAGAGAATTGTACCCTTCTCTCACACTGAATACATACATCAATAATTTTTGTAACTGTGAAAGCATAATCTGTAACAGCTGGAAAATACTGTGGAGGGTCATATTTTGAAACATGGAAACAATGACAAACAAATTAATGGCACAATAAAAATGGGAAGTGAATGAAAAGTAGAAAAAGTATAAGTAGGAGATGGCACTGATGTTTAGCAGCCTGCTGTCACATCTCCTCCTCATTCTCTTTCTGTCTCTGTTACTTTCTTTCATGTGCAGACAATATAAAGAGACACTCAGAAATTCAACAGTAACATTTGAAAGAGTGATGAAATCTTAATGCTGTCTTTGTACTGTCACACACACACTACCTCTCTCTCTCTGTGTTCTACCACTCGCTGCCTGCCTCGCTCTCTCTCTGTCTGCAGGGCACTGAAGGCTGTTTGTGTTGCAGGCAACTAGTGATCTCCATCCTAGCATGCCCTTACATTTCTTCCGGTGTTTCTCTCCTCCCTCCCAGCATCCGAGTTACATTAGAGTTGTCATTGGCTGTCTGAATGAGCTCTGACAGTTGTTGACAGGCCTGGTGGCATTATTACTTATCTAATCAACAACCAGTCGTCTTTTGCACTTAGCATTGCTGTAAATTGGTGTTGTCCTCACGTAAACTCCAACACAGGGTATGTTGATGTTAAATACCACAGTCCTGTTATCACGGACATCACTGGGAGGAAAGGAAAACGTGAGTGAACTTCTAAAAGTGGCTTTCTGACAAAAACGTGAAAGTGACTTTTACCAAATGGCGGATGACAAAAAAAATTCAAACCACCGCTGACTGAAATATCTCAACTATTGGATGGACTAATAGACTGTCATTCATCTTGAGTTTCCCGTTAGCACCACCAGCAGGTCAAAGTTTTTACTTATTTAGAGAAATCTACCGGGTGGGTTGGCGCAACATTTTGTACAAATATTCAAGGTTCCCAGAATGATAATGAATTGACCTTTTGCATTGTTATTGTAATCTCTCGACAACTGTTAGATGCATTTCCATGACATTTGTTCCCCTCAGGATAAATGGGCAATCACTTTGGTGATCCCTGAAATTTTCCTCAAGCAAAAATTTGGTGCAGTTTAGCGCTGTTGCCTCACAGCAAGAGGGTCGCAGGTTCGATTCCGGCTTGGGACTCTTCTGTGTGGAGTTTGCATGTTCTCCCCGTGTAAGCGTGGGTTTCTCCGGGTACTCCGGCTTCCTCCCACAGTCCAAAGACATGCTGTTTAGGTTAATTGATTACTCTAAATTGCCCGTAGGTGTGGATGTGAGCGTAAATGGTTGTCTGTCTATATGTTGTCTGTCTCCATGTGCCCTGCGATGGACTGGCGACCTGTCATTCAACATTCAATAAGCATTTTTTCAATCCAATATGCTTTAATGGCGAGTGTTATTATTTTCACTGAGTAGAAAATGGTCAGCGAGCCAACCAGCACCCTGTCTGGGTCGGTAGGGTGCTGGGTGATTATTGAAATATGATCGTCTATGTTACATTTACAGAAAACCAGTTCTTTATTTTGTCACACAGTGCATTTGAGTTGAATTAACAGTTTATCAAAGAAAACAACAAAGGATAAGTTTTGAAAGCATTACAGGATGAGAAACTCAGCAGTCCACTCCCGATATTCACAGATTATGCAGAATTTGGTAAATATGATTTAATGATGTTCTTTCTGCTCCTCTGTCATTTCCTCTCCTTCTCTGTGCAGACCATGCTGACTGCCATCTCGATGAGTGCCATTGCTACCAATGGAGTAGTGCCAGGTGGGTGAGCAGACGCCGGCACCACACAGTCATCACTGTTTGAGTCTGTCCGCTTCTAAAATTCTCTTTTCACTGATTGCTTTTGGCACATTACACCCAGCACAGCTTGATATCCCCAGAAACATTAAAAGCTTTAGTCTGGGGTCTCCTGCACTTTAACTTGTCATCACACAGCGTTAATTACACAAAATAAAACACCAGCCAAATGTCTGAAATGTAAAACTGAATGTATAGTTTGTATCTGTATGCAAATGCATTCATGTAGTAGTATAGCTATATTTAATAATGTGAGTTTACATAGTAATGATGGCCTGCGTCGTACCAGTTGGAGCACATACGGCAGAGGTCAGAGCAAATTACAGGCTTGTGGAGAAGTGTGGAAGTGTACGCCAATTATAACTGTCTCTGTTATAACTGGTACCAGCCTTTATGCTGCTGCAAAGTGCTGGTTAACGTCTATTTATTTATGCTCCGTTAATTTACTTGTACATTGTTCGGAAATAGAAGCACTGTGGTAAAAACACAAATGGCATGGCTTTGAAAACAGAATCAATTCCAGGTGCGACACGCCATTAAAAACTCTTTCAAGTAAAAATAGAAAACAATTGTCAGATATTATTTTGGGTTCCGTTGTTTTTACATTTTTTTACAATTTTACAATTTTTACATTTTATAGGATAACAGATTAATATTTTTTAGCAATACTGATGTTTTTTTTTTTTTTTTTTTGTAGCCAGAAAATCGTGGCGCTCAAATCAAATTTGAATTCATGTAGTTTGTGTGTCTCCTAAATATTGGACAGGACCAAATTAAAAAAACAAAGATAATCACAAATTTTCTGAGCTTGAATTGAATTGAGCACATTGTGTTTAAACCCTATACATACCTACATATAAACGTTTCTGTTAACATCGTTGTGTTTATGTGCAGCCGGAGGATCCTACTACATGATATCCCGTTCGCTGGGCCCTGAGTTTGGGGGAGCAGTGGGGATCTGTTTCTATCTGGGGACCACCTTCGCTGGAGCCATGTACATCCTGGGGGCCATTGAGCTCCTCCTGGTGAGAAACGTCCTCCCTTCTTATCCTGTTACTGTCATCATCAGGGCGTCTGCTTTATCATTTCACCAGTATTTACAGCGTGAGCCCACCAGGTGTGGGGACTCAGCAATTTTGTGGCGAGAGGCAAATGGAAACAGTTGAGTTGTCGCTTGGAAGAAAGGTTGGATTAACAAGGAACATACTCTGAGTGTGTTGGACCAGCCAGTGAATGTTTATATGATCATCAGACTCCATGCAAATAACTCAATCTTGGTAACAAATAATGAAATTAGGCATTATAAATATAAAATGGTTTCAGATTCTCTATTATCATATGCCCAGAAATTATAGAGAAGTAGAATCTTGGATTTCCCACTCCCTTCAGCTGTGCTCATTAAATATAGTTTTAAAAGAAGAAGAAAATCACGCAAGTTAAAGGAAAATGAGAATCCAAGACATAAAATAGTGCAAGTTAAAATATAGAAGATAAGCATAAATAAAATAAAGTAATATAAGTTTTTGGCAGAGAGTATTACAACTTCATATACTGAATGTAAACAGGAGTGTTGTAAATGTACATGCATAATAAGAAGCACTAAATATATAAATATATATGGCCCGTGGGAGGAAGAGGTCCACTGTGAATGTCCTCGCAGGTTCATGGCCCACTTCTCACCTCCAGATTTATTCTGAGACCTGAGAGGTTAATACTTGGTGAGAAGTTTGACAACGTTTCCAGAACAGCTGCCATGTTTTCTCACACCAGAAATCAGTGGCAAAGACCACTGACAGCCAGTGAGTAGGTTGATGCTGACATGAGTAAAGGAAGACCCTCTTTTGTACTGCTTACTTGAAACAACATCCATTTCATCCACAATGAGGAAAAGGGGAATGATGGGATAGTTTCGCCAGGTTAGCGGAGGATAACCACTCACAGCTGTAAACTCATTCTTTGATCATTTTGTCATAGTGGTAAAGCCATAACTCATAAAACCTACTCTCAGGAGGAAGGTGATGTCATTGAGCAACAAGTGCAAAATTGCCATGTTTGAATATAACCCCACTGGCGACCTGTCCAGGGTGTACCCTGCCGTCACCCAATGCCAGCTGGGATCGGCTCCAGCCCCCCGTGACCCCTAACAGGATAAGCGGTTGAAGATGGATGTATGGATGGATGGAATATAACCCCTTATTGCTTCAACTGAAAACTGGTGCCAGTATTGGAAATGGTTCAATAATGTGAAGCAGGGACGTGGTCAAAAAGTCCTTTTTGCTTCGGAATGTTCCTGATGGAGTGAAACGATCCAGAAGTATCTTGATAAGTATCATGAGAGCTGTTTGAATACTAAGGAAAGGTGCTTTAATGTTTCCTCCTATTATCTCCTTTAACCTAGGACACACTGGACTGTCCTTTACCAAAGGAAAGGAGAGAATAATATCCCATAATTCCTTGCGGCTGCATCATTTAAAGCAACGCACCATTCGGCCATTCCTGAAACTATATGCATATCTTGCATATTATTTTCATAAGCTAACACACTAATTGGGTTTCATGTTTAATATGAGTAGACAGTGACAACCATTTCATTTCACTTTATTTTAACTGTATTATTTATTTCGAACATGTAACCAATACCTAACTAAAAGACGAAACAAGGATACCATAAAATGAACGGTAAACATATAGCAAACTGACAATTTATAAGTAATCAACATAAATAAATATTACATGTCCAAATAGTAGTTGGAAGGATCACAGCCTACATTTCTTTGGTCCTGCTACTTCTCCATAACCCGAACAATTAACTCAATATTTATCATATACTTCTTCGTTTATTTCAATTCCAACCTTGGTAATGAAGTGATATTTTTCACCAGCTGTCCACATTTAAGGTAGATAATCCTTTAAATATGTTGATATATGTAGATTTATGTTGATGTTGATTGTTCAGCAGCAGAAGGATCCTGCAGGTGAAGGAGCCTTCATTGAAAGACCTATTAAAGAACGCACGGAGAGGAAGCAGCGTCTTTTGTAGTCCATCTCTGGAACATTGTAGTTTCACCACGGCAGAGCCACATCACTAACATCCTCCACGTGGCATCATAATTAGGGAGCTTGACCTTATGACGTTTTCCATCGAGGTGACGGACATTAGGATGTAATTTTTTTACTTTTCGACCGCAGCCAGGCATTCAAAAAACAATCACTGATGTCTACTGAGAATATGGATAGTCTTTTGTTCTTGTCCTTTATTTAACCAGGCAAAATTATCATTGACATTTAAACATCTTTTTGCAGAGGAGACCTGTCCTGTTCTGACAGACTGAATTACCATTTTTTTTTCCACTTCATTATTCAGTCTGACACTGTGTCCATGTTAGCCAGTGTCTGAGTGACTTATCTGTGCCACTGATGTCATTTTGCTGTCGCCATAGAAGCTACGTTAGTAGTAGTTGAACACCCACACAGGTGTTTTCAGTTAATCTGGCGGATTAGGCCTCTTCTCAGGACTGTGTAGGAATGTATAGACTGTAATGAGTCTCCTGTTAGCTTTGTTGCACCTGTTAATTATTACACCTTCTTCATTCTTATTGGTAGATGAAGATTTGTGACCTCGTAGATTTCCATCACAGCTCCAGCCCACCTTCAGCCTGAACAGAGGTCTAATCAGCCAAAACAAGTGAAACCACCTGTGTGGGTGCACAGAGGCTTTAAACAAATAGATGGAGATCCACTTTCTTGCTGAGTTAGAATAGAAGATTGAGACCACTCTGTGTATTCAATATGAAACTACAGCCAGCAGAAAGTAAGTTTAAAAAAATCCAGGGCATGGGTTTAACAATGAAAATATTATATGATCATTTCTAAGCTGGAGAGGTGCTGGTAGGTGGACAGAGCTAATCTGACTGTTTCTCCTTGTTTCCAGTCTTTATGCTAAGCTACCTAACCAGCATGTCTTGACATAAAAACAAATGTGTATTACCCAAAATGTCTGGCTTTTCCTTTAACATTTGTCATAGAAATATAATTTAAAAATTTTGGCATGATATTAAGACATTTCATATTTAAAATGACTAGCACAAAGACACAAGATTAAAACCTGGAATATGTATTTTTTTATTTTTTGTTTCACTGTCTTAATAGGTTTTTATCTAAGTCTAAGTGAGCAGATAATATAATCCAGAGAGAGTTTTGATATCATTGTATTCCTTGACAGCAGAATGCAGTGCAGCTTGATTGCTGCAGACACTGACACGTCAGTACAGTAGAAATAATGGTGGATTGGCAAATGTGAAAAAATCCTGTGCTCCCAATAAAAAGAAATCTAGCAGTGCATCACTACAGTATGTGCCTCATGCCTTTGGTGAGCTCTCCTTCACTTTATTTTCCTCCTCAAAGAGCTTTGACGTTATTTTTTTCTCAGGCTGTGTGTTCTTCAACGTGAATTCTGATCAGTTGATGAAATGCAGGGATCTTTCATCTAGATCTTCATTCCTCCTCCTCTTCCTCCTCCTCTGCCTTTTATTCTCCTCTCCTTCCACTGCAGTCCCCCTCCATTGGGTAATTATGTAAATACTGCATTAGCGAACGATCAAGACACCGGCGGAGTAACAAGACAGTTCCTTGAAACAGCTCTCACCACTTTGGTCCACTGTTATCAACATACCAGAGTGTGTTTTTTATTTTTTTTTTAAACTTTCGTTATTCTCCTTGTGGATGCCTATGATGGATATGCAGAGTTTGATCATGCCTGGAGGTTAATTCTGTCTTCTGGGTCAAAGCTGGCTTAGTTTCCATTGTAAAATAACAATCCCTGTAGAATTGTAAGGAGCGGATCTGGAGAAGGCTGATTTGAATATGTTTCATCCTTCCACCCGAGCCAAGAACACAAACTGATGCTGCTATTTTAGGAAGCATGAAGAGTTCACAGTGAAGCAGGAGATTTGTTTGCCTAGTGATAATGCTGTTCTTAGCACCAGATCACTTTCTGCAGCCAAATGACCGAAATGAGCCTCGACTCCTGCTCGTTCCTCTCGATTTTTTATTTCCTCTTCATGGTGATTCAGCTGCTCTGGATGGAACAAATGATGACTTGAAAAAAAGAGATTCCCATGCTTATGTAACCGCTTTGGCATGAATCATCTAAAGCTGATGACAGATACTGATGGGCAAATTAGGGGTTTACCATTTTATATATATTTTATTATTCTTAGATTGACCCATAGTAAAAGTGTAATAATGACAGTTATTTCTGAATATTAATACCACGCCTGAGTTCTTTAATTAAGCTGAATTAAAATAGCAGAGCAGTATTATGTGTTGCTTCAAGCTCCAGTTGAGGACCGTTAATGTGAGCATCACACGTTTTCACACTTCAGAGTTGTTCTCCTCACTCACCTCACACTTTTCTCACCTCTCTCTTATTATATTTCATCTTTTTTTTTTTTTTTTTTTTAAACCCAGTGTGAAATTTAATAAATTCAGCAGTAAACAGTGAGCTGGAAGAGCAGGCTTGTGACCTGAAATCTGCCAGTTTAAATCCCCAGACAGGCGAGGGAATGTGGATGAGTAACACTCCCTGAACTACTACCAAGATGCCCTTGAGCAACAATGAGATTGTATGGAACTTTTATGAGAAGATTGCAGGTGTGATATCCCTGGATATATACAGAGATGAAACATAATAATATAACCCTTCTACTTCAGATCTACATAGTGCCCAAAGCGGCCATCTTTCCCCTGGAGGGCCTGGAGGGTGCCGAGGCAGAGGCCGCCCTGCTGAACAACATGCGCGTGTACGGGACCATCCTGTTGACCTCCATGGCCACGGTGGTGTTTGTCGGCGTGAAGTACGTCAACAAGCTGGCCCTGGTATTTCTGGCCTGCGTCATTCTCTCCATCCTGGCCGTCTACGCCGGCGTCATCAAGACCGCTGTCGAACCTCCCGTCTTCCCGTAAGCAGTAACAACCAAGACAGTCCAGCAGAATATAAGCTTGGTCACCAAACATAACCCTGACAGCCAGGCAGACAAACACAATACAGAACAATGTGACTACACTGATGCTAGAAAGCCATCTACATTTGAAAGCTTGGAAATGAACAAAGTATTTTTCATTGACACATTTCCGTTCATTCAGATCCCCCAGTTCAGTTTCATGTAACGTCTACTTTTCAACCCACTTGAGCCCATTTTTAGCTCTGACGTCTAGATGTGTTTTGACCTACAAAATTCACTAAATCAATGCTTCCTGGGGAGAATATTGTTGTCTGAGGCTCAAGTTTGAAATTTAAAACAAATGACAGTCTTTGCTTTCACATTTATTTTTGGCTATCTAAATGATTTTAGTTTACCTTTTTCTGCAGAGCTGTTGTACCACAATCGACCAAATTAATCAAATTGAATGGAATCCGATCAAATTGCAGGCAGAATGTGGCATTTTGTGATTTAATATATTATTGTTGTACTATACAAGAAGTGAAAACTTATTATGTGCCTTTCTTCTCTCCAGTGTGTGTCTCTTGGGCAACCGCACTTTGGTGTGGAAGACCTTCGATGTGTGTGCCAAGACCATTGAGACAGCTAACGGGACAGTCACCACCCAGCTCTGGCGCATGTTCTGTGACTCACCTTTCCTCAACGCTACCTGTGACAAGTACTTCACTGCCAACAATGTGTCCGAGATCCAGGGCATCCCGGGGGTCACTAGTGGAATCCTGGCAGGTTGGTTCATTCAGTCTGGATCTGCCCATGTATTTTCAATTTTCATACAGTGAGCACACAAATACACACCCATTTACCCATTAAACTCTATTACTGTGCAGAGGTGATAGGCTCTCGACACTCGTTCCAAAAAGTCCAAATGTCCAGATGCATTTTACTGTTATTTAAATGAAAGTAATTACACACAATAAGGCTAAATGGAACAACGTTAGTTATGTTAATATTGGACGTGACGTGACGTGACGTGACGTGACGTGACGTGACGTGACGTGACGTGACGTCTACAGAAAATATCCAAGCCTAGCTCAGCCTGTTTGTCTAACTCCCGCAGTCCAAGTGAATCGGTAAAAATTGGTGAACCCACACCTCTGTGTCAATTACCAGAAGTGATGATAATCAAAAGAACATGTACGGCCTAAACACATAATAATAATAAACAACAGGCTAAATACGCACTTTGGCTCCTACAGATGGTCTTAAAGGAACAGTGTGTAACATTTCAGGGGGTCTATTGGCAGAAATGGAATATAATATTAATAATAATAATACAGTATAACAGTGTTTTCATTAGTGTAAGAACTGTGTTTTTGTTAGCTAAGAATGAGATATATTTTGACCTGATTCACTTGTTTTGATAAATAGGATTAGAATGCATTTTAATGTCTCCTATATACAAATGTGTGCGCCACACAAAGTCTGAAAGTCTTTCCAGGAAATGTGGAAAGTTTCACCAAGACAAAGCAGAAGAAAGCAACAGACACTGACTGTAACAGAACTTAGATTTTGTTAGCCCTGGGCTACCAGAAACCTGCAGCTACAGAAAGCCCAGAGCTAGTTTAACCTTGTTTCTCTCTAGTAGTTATTACAGTAAGCCCAGTGTTAAGGATCCACATTTGAAAATCAGAGCTCATGGTTAATATAGTGTCTATAAAACATATTCATCCCCTTGGAAGTTTTCATGTTTTACTGTTCTAACAAATGTTAGTCAGAGACTCCTAAAACCAGTTGGCTTCTATAATTAATAAAAGTAACTCTAATTAATTTAGATCTCTGTATCGAGATCTCTTAGAAGTTTTTTTTTTTCCTGTCAAAAGTCACATTGAATTTACTTTGATTTGATACCCTCAAACAAAAAAACATGAAAACTTCAAGGGGGTGAAAACATTTATAGGCACTGTTTGTTTAAAAGACGTCACGTCATGACGGCAACGTAATCACCCTATCTGTAGGTTATGCTAGTGATCTCAACACCATCTTTTTGGGGGGACTGCTAGCCCTAAAAAGTCACGGTTCAAGCACAAGGTCTAGGTGGGAGACAAACATATCCCATATTCGAACTTGAATTCAAGCCCTTTTTGGACTCTATTCTCCTCTATATCCCTCTCACCCCTCCAGAGAACCTGTTTGGGAACTACTATGAAAAGGGGGATCTGATTGCCAGAGCGAATATGGAGTCAGTGGAGGACCAGGATGACCCTCAGACCAACGTTAACCGCTATGTGTTGGCTGACATCACCAGCTTCTTCACATTGCTGGTTGGCATCTACTTCCCATCTGTGACAGGTGAAATTTTTTTTTTTAATCTTTATTGGGATTATTGGGATTTGTATCAATGAAATGAATTATTCATTCATTTGGGGGTTAACGGTTGTATTGTTAGCACTCGAAAGTTTGAAACTGATATTCTGCTGCTTCTCGCCCCCTGTGTTTGTATTTGTGTGACTCTCCTTGACCTTGTTATTTTTTTTCTTTCTGTTAAGGGATCATGGCTGGCTCCAACCGCTCCGGAGACCTGCGTGATGCCCAGAAATCAATCCCCATCGGAACCATTGCAGCCATCACCACCACCTCCTTTGTCTGTATCCTCCCGGTACTGCCCCCTGCAGGACAACAATGGTCTATGCATAGACAAAAAATACTTTTGTGTTCTACACACTTTAAATATTTAATGAGTTTTTGAGTCACATATCATATCAGTGGAAGATTATCTATTTTAAAACCTGCTGATTGTGTCAGAGATGATATAAATTAGATATACTACTTAGGATTTTATGTTACACAAATCCTAATTATGACCTTGTTGAGATTAGATTAGTAAACTTTGTCATTGCACAGTACAAGCACTGAGACAAAGAAATGCAGTTAAGTGTCTAAACAGAAGGGCAAAAAACAGTAAAGTTCAGAGTAATATACAAAATATAGAATAAATATAATATGGAATAAACAGTAAGGAGTGTGACTACACTAAGATATATACAGTAGGAAACACAAGCAGCAGTTACAGGATACTAGATATCTAAAGTAGTAGAAGTATTCCAGCCAGATATGCACTCAAATAGTATTTTAAGCTCAGTGTTAATATGTCAGACACCACTGGTCCAACGTTGACAGGACTTGAAGCGACGATGCACTGTGGTGCTTTGCTCTGCTGTAACAAAAACACACTGATTGGCCTGCAGGGAGCACCATAATTAAAGGTCAACGTTTTAAACTGTGAAAGGCCATAACCGCTACAATACCAGTCTGATTCTGACTAGGGGTATTGTGCTGTTTTTTGTTTTTTTTTTCTGATTGGCCCAAAGTATGCCTGTATCATTCCAGGGAGATGATGTGGACTCTCTTTTCTTAAATGATGTTGCTGCAGAATCTTCCCACTGTTTTTTTCGCTCTTCTCCTTCGACTTCTCAGTCCTCCATCATGTTCATATTTTATTGAATATTGAATTTCTTCTGCTGTAAAGTTATTGAACAGATGCCAGCACAGTTATGGCCCATTCAAATGTAAAACAAAAGATTACTGAACATAAAAAAGTGGCGTGTGAAACATTCTGTGTTCCAATACCCGTACTACCATACTATTCAGTATGCCAGTACAAAAATGAGTATGTCCCAATACATAGCATGTCAAATGAAGTATGCCAAAGAATACAAGGATGTTCTGCTACATGCAGTCGCATTTTGTAGTATGCAAGCCAGCATGCTTTTCTGGCTATTTTGATCCCCAATGCTCAGCACAGTGGATAAATAAGCAAGCGGGTCAAAGTTCAAGGCACAGTGCTATGACGAAGTAGTATGTCCCAATTGTATGCATACTGCATGCAACAGTACGTACTTTGTAAGGGTAGCTGCAGTAGGTACTAACAGTAAAACAGAAAACTGATTTGGAGCACAGCCTCTGTTTGGCTGTACTTCAACTCACAGGCCTCTAACACTGAAGCAGCCATCGTGAATGTCGCCGATGTATCTTGGAGTAATCAGCTTGAGGTCTAAACAAATTTGATTAGGACGTCTAATCGCATCAGAGGGCTGCCTATGCACTCACAAGTTAATAAAGCAGAAGGATATTAGTTACAATGTCATTGATCTCTGAGATATTATCCTAAACAAAATCGATTGATGTCTTTTCTCTATAAATACAGTTGATTGGTTTATCAGATCATTAAGTGCATCTTTGAAGGGAAAGGTTGCTGATTTTTATAATCAAGTCTCTTTAATCACAAAACAAGTCCCATCTAATGAACAGTCATGCCGGCTAAACAAATATCAAATATTCACCATTTTAAAAATACACTTCTGTGAAACAGCTTTACTTTCCTGATCCATAACTGCTCAGACATGTCCAGTGTGATTCTGTTTGGTGCCTGCATCGAGGGTGTTGTCCTCAGGGACAAGTAAGTTGAGACAAACAATCCTGAAAATAACTGATTATGCTTTCTATAATATTCTTATTAATAATGCAATAGAAATAGATTTCCTGTGTTTTGAAATGACAAGCAATCTTTTTCCCTCTCCTTAAGGTTTGGAGAGGGAGTCCACGGGAATTTGGTGATTGGCACGTTGGCTTGGCCGTCACCATGGGTGATCGTGATTGGCTCCTTCTTCTCCACCTGCGGGGCGGGGCTGCAGAGTCTGACGGGAGCTCCTCGTCTCATGCAGGCCATCGCCAAGGACGGCATTGTGCCCGCCCTTCGGGTCAGTCCATCTATTTATTTACACCATCATAATTTTCAATAATTTCTAATGATATTTTGCACTGGGACAAACGGCACTCCGAGCAAAGACAAGGGAGTCAATGTTTCTGTATTGTATCCACAGATCTTTGGCCATGGAAAGGCCAACGGAGAACCCACGTGGTCCCTCCTGTTGACGGCTTGTATCTGCGAGAGCGGCATCCTCATCGCTTCCCTGGATGCAGTGGCTCCCATCCTCTCCATGTGAGACCTGAACTCTCTAACTGCTGTGTTTGAAGAGCCAACAGTGGGAGATTTCAGAGTAGCCAGTCCACTGCTGTTCCTTAAACGATGCAAATGCCAATTTTTATGGGTTCAGGATTTAACTCCTCGCACAAAAGGGCAGGCTGCTTTTCTGCTCCAGTAATACATATAACTACCAGTGAATGTGATATATTGGATATTACACAACATACTCCTTGGACTGCAGTCAGAATGACACCACTCAACATAAAAATAGCTGTGTTTTAAGAGCTTTCTGTGTTTGTGTGTCCTGCAGGTTTTTCCTGATGTGCTACATGTTTGTGAACTTGGCCTGTGCTCTGCAGACGCTGCTGAGGACTCCAAACTGGAGACCCCGCTTCAAGTTCTACCACTGGTCAGTTCAGCAGTTACTGAGACAAACTGCAACTGAATATTTGTATTTAAAATTAGGTATGCACCGACTGCAAAATTCTGGGCTGATACCGATGTTTAAAATAACCGTTTGGCTGAGGTTTTTGTTTATTATTTTTTGCCTTTATTTATTCACTTTTCGTGCCGGAGAAACAAAAACCTCTTCATTATATAAAACATAACTGAGCCGTTTTAAAGTCGTTCAGCGTTTCATTACACTGCCTTTAGATGAGCACAAATTTAATCATACTGATTTATGAAACAAACTTTAATATAACCTCCTTTCACATGAAAAATATTCAGATTTTTTTAAAATACATGCTTCAAAAGCCGTTTCGTCTGCTATATACTGTAACTCAATGAGAAGAATGTTTCAGTAGGCTACTTACACAGCCCAACACAAATATTTGTTTTGTGAAACAAATTAAATGTAAAAGGATTTAGAAACATAAGCAGTGTTTCTCACAGGTAGACTTTACTTGGACAGGCCATCCATATATTAACAGCTGCCTCAGTATATTTGGGGACCCATTTTAGCATTTTTATTTTATTATCCATCCGAGAGAACGACGCCATCCACGGTCGATTACGTAGTGGCAATGACAGCTCTGCTCTGCTGGTGCAGCCTCAGGCCTCGCTGCTCCACCTGTCCAAGCTGGATGGACTCACAACGGAGCTGAGGGACTACGATGCAGCAGACCCGAGGTGCTGCTGCCTCGGGTCACCTGGGACTGGCTCCCAGTATGGGGGACGGCAGGGAAGTTTTGTTCATATCCAGACCGCAGTGATTGATTTGGAATAAATCTTGTAAGCTATTATTTTACAGCTTAATTATTATTTTTTTTTTTGACAATAACATTCTTGTCACTGACCTTTCTCCGAGACAGTGTAATATTCCCACATGGCCGACTTTTTCTTTCACATTTATTTGTAAATAAGCCACACATGCACACAGCACGTGGCACCCTCCGTCATGCCAGAGTCGCTTCCAGCCAGTGGCCTCTTCTCCAAATCAGCAGCTGGTTAATGTTGTCGGAGACCGACCACAAATAACCAACACAACATTTAGCCGGCATAAATTGACACAGCACAGCTGATAGACACTGGCCACTGCCATCAGCGAATGTCATCTCGTGCCGATAGGCTGATGGCAGTCAACAAGCGAATATCAGCTGATACCGATATTTGAGCTATAAATCGGTTCATCCTTATTTATAATACATACAGATTTTAAATTTGTCTCTGTCTTACTGTCTGTCTCTCTCTACAGGGCTCTGTCCTTCCTGGGGATGAGCTTGTGTCTCACTCTCATGTTCCTCTGCTCCTGGTACTACGCCATTGTCGCCATGGCGATTGCCGGCTCTATCTACAAGTATATTGAGTTTGCAGGGTGAGTGGAGCGCAACCCGAGGAACGATTTTATTCCCTGGCTGACTTTAGGTTGTGTGTGTGAGAGAGTTTTCTACTTATGAATCCACACCATCAATATTTTTTAAAGAGAAATTTGTTCCACTGTTTGTTGAGGCTTCTGTCACTCATGTGAGTGCTAATGTCCTAAAACAATTTGTTATACAGTAGGAAACATGTAAATACCATGTGTTATACATAACATCCTCCTTAAAATCATGAGTGGATTATGAGACAACTGGTCAGTGGGCACAGAGGCATGTAAAACACTGGAGCAAGACCCCTGACTCAAAGAGATGCAAAGTGACTACAAACCATGTGGCTGTGTAGTCGTTTTGCAGGTGAAGTTTCAAAAACTATAGCTATGTCTTTTGTAACTGTTTTGCATCTCTTTGTAGTCATTTTGTGTCTATGTCAGCGACATTTTCCAGGTGAAGCAGAACTGTCAAGTGCTGCTGTGGTTTGAAAACTGCACCTGAACTTCAGTATTTAGTTCACACTGGAGCTAAAGAGAGGTTGTCCAACTCAAAGCTTCTTGCCACAGCAGATCCACACTGGCACAGATGTTATACTAATTAATACTGCATACTATACAAATAATATAGGAAACAAGCAAAGACAGCCTGAGACGAGGGTTCTGTTTTCTTAAAATAGTGCCTGTGCTCAGTAAGCCATCCATGCCTATAATGGAGTGGTACCGAGCCATGCACACAGAGTATTGAAGTGCTGTAATTCCCTGTGGTGAGTGACATCATGTTAACTTGACATTTAACCAGTGATGCCTAATCCTTAATCACACTGCATTATGTCAGACTGTCATCTAAAAGTCGACTTGTTTCATGGTGCTGACTGCGTCACTGTCACTGTTTTATATTTAGAATGAAGCTGCAAAACTATTGTTCATATTCTGATTGACCAATATTGATTGGAGCTCATCTGTGTCACAGTGCGGAGAAAGAGTGGGGAGACGGGATACGAGGTCTGTCTCTGAGCGCTGCACGTTACGCTCTCATGCGGCTGGAGGAAGGTCAACCGCACACCAAGAACTGGAGGTATGACGTGCAGGCACAAAGTCACACATTGTGCTGTTTTATTGTAGCTCTATTTAACGCAGAAACTGACAACATATCTCCTGTTAATGTGATTCTCCTCATCACAGCTGACAAACAACAAGATGTGTTTCATGCTGTTTTTCCTGTCTCTCCTTCCCAACTAGGACTTGTTCTTGGCCCATTCTGCCATTTCTTTCCTCACACCTTTAATTGATTCTTCATCGCTCTCCCGTCCCCGTATTTCTGTCCCTCAACTTTTTTTCTGCCCTGTGTTTTCACTTTCTTTCCCCTCTCTTCAGGCCTCAGTTGCTGACGCTGGTTAGTACAGATGCAGAGCAAAACGTGGAGCAGCCTCGTCTGCTCTCTTTGACCAACCAGCTGAAGGCAGGCAAAGGTCTGACCATTGTTGGAACAGCTCTAGAGGGCACCTACCTGGAGAACCACGACCAGACCCAGCGTGCAGAGCAGGTAGGAAGCCCTAAAGCTCCTTTAAAAAGAAAGAAATCCTTCAAATCATGTTGTTCTGTGAGAGAAAATGTATTTTATTAAACTGGATCACATGCAAAAAAACATGCATAGCTCCCAAGGAGATACACTGGAACATGGACACACTCATCACAGTCAACACACAATGCTTATTTTAAAATCTGGGATACTGGAACATACATTATTTCCATCTTGATCAGGGGATTTGTCCAACCTGGGATACCTGTGTTTGGTTTAGTGAATGTACAAATGTGTATGGGTATTTATCTAAACTCATGTCATACAAAAGGTATTCACAGGTTTTGCAGTATACAGTATGTGCCAAATGGTTGTGTAAGTGTGGTCTTTCCAGGCATATTCAAAAGTGCAAAAGGCTCATTTACTAAGGCTTGATACGAGGATGTTATATTGGTGAGTTTCACAGGCAAAATAACTTGTGAGTCTGAGACTAGCGCTTGCTCTCTGCTCTTTGGTAACATATATTCTCTGTCTCGCTTTTCTAGGCACTGCGTAAACTGATGGAGACTGAGAAGGTGAAGGGCTTCTGTCAAGTGACCGTGTCCTCGAACCTGCGTGATGCCACCTCCCACCTCCTCCAGGCCAGTGGGCTAGGAGGCCTGAAACATAACGCTGTGCTGGTCTCCTGGCCACGCAACTGGAGGCAGGGAGATGAGCATCAGACCTGGAGGAACTTTGTTGGTGGGTCACAATAATCCCATCCAAAAGCTTTAGTTGTGCCTTAAGCAGATATTGGGGTAGTGTGTTGGAGTGGTGTACTTCTCTTCAACAAAAAAGTGCAGATTTCAAGCTCTTTTTTTTTTTTTTTATGTCCAGCATCTGTGCTACTGAAGCATCTCAGCAAGACAAACTCCCTACCAGCTCCAGCTTTTGAGCAGCTTATCCTGCTATTTAACCTCTCCCTAATAAGAGTACACCATGAAGGAAAAAGAAGGAATATTTGCTGATGAATAACAGAATTAGTCATGCCAAAATATGTAACAACAAAAACATGCCAGTTCAGGTCAAAAAACAGAAAAACGTGTATATTATATTTATAGCTGCCATCAATGCCAAAGCTTCCCATTGAGGTTAAACAGCCAGTTAGCTACTTTTTATCAAGACAGCCATGCAAAATAAAAACCCAAAACACCTTCAAAATTTGAATAAATTCTGAGTTTCTGTAATGAAGACAGTTTATAGTAGTAGTATCACCAACACCTTTGCCTCTCTGTGTGTCTGTTCTGCAGAGTTGGTCAGAGAAACCACAGCTGCTCACCTGGCTCTGCTCGTCCCGAAGAACATCTCGGCCTTCCCATCCAACGGAGAGCGCTTCACTGAGGGTCACATTGACGTCTGGTGGATCGTCCATGATGGAGGCATGCTGATGCTGCTGCCCTTCCTTCTCCGCCAGCACAAGGTACTGTGCAACAGTTAATGCTGCAAAAAAAAGACAACAGGTAAATATTTCAAGTGCAGTACAAACAAGTAAAGAAGCAAAACATGGTCTTTATTCGTACGTAGACTTGATGAAAAAGGTGACGTATGTCATATCTACAGTTACAGCTTAGAAATTGTTTCTATAGTATTTTGTGACAAGTTGTCATAATTCTAGGCAGGTAGACAAGATTTTCCAATGCAAATCACATCATATGAAATAGGCTTTACTAATGATTTATAAAAACAACCAAGTAGTCTCAGAACAATTCTGCAAGGTTATGTCAGCAGTGTTGTTTTCTCTGCTCAGGTTTGGAGGAAGTGCAAGATGCGCATCTTCACTGTGGCCCAGTTGGACGACAACAGCATCCAGATGAAAAAAGACCTGACCACATTCCTCTATCACCTCCGTATTGACGCCATGGTGGAAGTTGTAGAAATGGTGAGTTTTCTCGAGACGAGAATGACTTTTTAAATATTTCTAACCAATTTTAACAGAAACAAATATATAGACATGTGCATTTATAAGCGCTTTAATCTCAGTGGAACTGTGGCTACGTAATTAGAGGACCCTCTGACCCAGTTGCTCCAGTGAACACAACTAGTATTGTGCGCAGAAGCATGATTGCCCTGGGAGCTGCACGATTTAAACCTGCTGATGGACAGCATGAAATAAACTGCGTTAAGGCATCAGTAAGCTTCAACCAAAGTGCTTGTCTGATTGTCAAACAGTGTCGGCAAAGTATGCAGTAATTAATTTTCTCTCTCAAGTGTGCACCGTTATCCCCATTTGAGACACGGTTGGTTGACACGTCATTTGAACATTTATGCTTTTGGTTTGAGGATTCAGAAGGGACAGTGGCCACATCACACATGAGGAATTGGCAATAAATATTCTGCTAAATAAATGTGAAAAGTACAAAAAAACAAGAATAATACAAGAAAAATGAACCATCCATTTCTTTGATCTTAGCATGACAGTGACATCTCAGCCTACACTTACGAGAAGACCCTGGTGATGGAACAACGGTCGCAGATGCTCAAACAGATCAACCTGACCAAGAATGAGCGTGAGAGAGAGGTAAGAAAGTTGCTTTAGTTTAAGCAAGGTTTGGCATGATTTGATTTGACTGGAGGTGACACTGAAGCCCCTCCGGACAAAAGCATAGCGACAGTTAAATCAGATCAGTGGGACACAGTAGCAACTGCTTTGCTTCTGTGAATCACAGCATGATGGCGTTTTGACAGATGTAGAAAATAAAAGCTATTGATCTCAGTGTTATAGTATTATTAGCTCCCCCAAGTTCTTTGTTGAACTTTAAGATTGACTGGTTCTCCTGATCAATAACTTTAATAAGTGCAATGGATTTATCGTCACTTTTATTTAACTTTTATGTGAGGCATTGCAGTGATGTACAGTAAATAAATGTAAAAACATATTCCTGACCGGCCTTCTCACAAATATTGCAAGAGAAAAAAAGAAAAATCTCTGTATCTAAATAAATCTCTGTATATTACCTTGCTTTGCTTCATCTGAATCCCCACAGATCCAGAGCATCACTGATTCATCCCGCGGGTCAATCCGCCGTAAGAACCCGGCCGCTGTGACCACCCAGCTGAGTGTGACCGAGGACCCGCCTGCAGCCAGCAAGGAGGAGAAGCCTGAGGAAGAGGTAGAGCACAGCTGACCTCAGTTTGAAGAGTAAAATATATTTGCGTGTTCACATGTCAGTGATTTAACACTAGGGTTGGGCGACGTTGAAATTTCCCAACTGACGACATTGAAAGACAAGAAAAAAGACAACATATGATATTATTGTCCAAAAAAAGCTGAAGTCAGATGCACATAGATGTAAATATCTATGGACTGACAACATACCTTGCAAATCACAAGTGGCCACAATATATAGACACTTAGTTTACACAAGGACATGCTGAGATCAATAAATCAGATCAATCAGCTGGTGACTAGTAACTGCCCTCGTACGGTCTCGCCACCGTTTATATTTTGTTACCTTTGATCAAAGACTGATTGCTCGCCATGGGAGGAGTTTTAGTCCGGCTGCTCTCTGTGGAGGGAGTCGGTGGCAGACTTGCCTGCTGATGGTGAGTTTTAAGACGTGATCGGAGATTTGTGGCATTTCCATCTTTAGTCCTGACTTGTTTATTTACAAATCACTTCATTCATGTTCTCTGGGTCTCCTTTATCATTTGGTATAAAACCAAAGAATCACCAACAACCCCACTTCTCTCCTTCAAACAAGCGTGCAGAAAACACACTCGTTGTGTGTTCAGCTCTCAGTATTTTTGTAGCTTCTAACTGAATTTCCAACTTCAGTGTTTGTACTTGAACTTTATTTAACTTTTGTTTTTTACTGGACTGGCAGAAACCCTGTATATTGTTATGTTATCATGGACACGTGAGGACTATTACCGTTTCCAATCAATATTGTGTCTACCGATAATCTCGTTATTTTGCCCAAGCCTATTAGACACAGATCGAGCAACAAGAAGGGGAAAAGTGGAGATTGAACAGTGTGATAAACCAGGCACCTGGGGGGTGTTTCTTTTCCCTTTTTTTAAGTCATAGTTCATGACAAAAGCTGGATAACATAGCTGAACACAAAGTAAAGGAAACAGAAAGTTTGATGTAATGTAGATACTTCAACTCGTGTGGAATAGTTATGATATTTTGGTAAAAATACTATAGAAGGTACTGTATAATATTACTACAAAGGTATGTTCAGCCCAGGCTTGAGGCCAGCATAGTTAAGAGGAAGTCGTCCCCTTTCTGCTATCAATCACAGTTTTAGACTTAGGTTCTGACTGCACTTTCATTTTAAGGGAATAGGATATAGATTCACTTTTTTCTTGCCTCTGTCACAGCCCATGTTACTACAAAATAAAGCGCATATATGCAGAATAAACTCACACCTCTTTTCCCTCTCCCTCTCTCAAACACTGTGGCTCTCTGTGGCTTTGACTTGCATTCCTACATTTTCACCTCAACCGTGATTCTTCCCGTCATGTAATGTACATGTAAATCCACATCCGTCCTCTCCTCCTCTCGTCTCATAGTCAAAGTCGGCCTCTTCCCCTGTGTCCCCCCCTGCCCAGGTCCAGCTCATCCATGACAACACCACCCCAGCCAGCCCTGCAACCCCGGCCACCCCGCTGACCCCCGCAGAGGGGGCTCAGAGCCCAGGGGAGCAGGTCCAGATGACCTGGACTGAGAAGTGTGACGGCGAGCCAGCCAAGCCGCCTGGCGCAGCCACACCAGAGGGCATTAAAGACATCTTCAACATGAAGCCGTGAGTGCTTTGAAATGCTCATTGAACCTTTACCTGTTGTAAAGGTGAATTACTTTCTTGTTCCTGACAAAATGAGCCTTGAGTCTTTTTCTGTACAAAGAGATCTGCCAGAGTACTGTTAAAGGATTTAAGGGGGGGGTATTTTTAATTTTTTATTTTTTGTTTTTGTTTTTTTTACACTTAAACATTCACAGCGTAGTACTCATAATCATGTGTTTCTCTCCTTGCCATGCTGCAGTGAGTGGGAGAACCTGTAAGTATTGAAGTCCTCAGTCAGTCCATTCTCATCTCATGCTGACCAAGTTGGCCACATAAACAGATCATAGACAGTATACATAGATGGACAACACTTCCTCCCACTGTACAAAAGCGAAGCCACAATATCTCAGATACAGGAGCTGCCATCTTATGCTGATGTCATTTGGAGTCAGAGTCTGTACTGTAGTGATAGTGGAGTTTGTTACAGCTGCATGTGTTTTCTTTGCTGTTCTTTTACACTCTCCAGTCGCTCTGCCCAGGTGTACCACATTTGCTCAACAAGGTTAAGTGCTTAAAAGCTCCTGTGCTAGCAGCAGGAGGGAGAGGCCTCTGGTGTGGCACTGCTGGTTTTGATGCCTCCCAGCCTGTGGTTTTTGTATCATCTTGTTCATATTTCTTTGTTAATATAAAACGATGGATTTGAGTGTTTTTAAAGGTGTCTTCTGTGGTTGATTTGGGTCAGTGTTAGTGTGTTTCCCAAGGTAAGGTAACTAACAAATGAGGGTTTGTCCAGGATAGAACGTCCATGAGGTGAGGTAAAATGTTTTTGTGTGTATTTTGTGGCCTTTGAGTGTAGTGTTTGTCTTAATTTGTTAGATCATATGTGATTATTGCTGTATTGCTGTAGTTGTGCTTTTGTCTAGGTGACTGTTTGACCATCTTAGAAGTTAGATTTTGAGCACCATGACTAGGTAGGCACTGGGCAGGTTTGAAGACCCTGCCACTTTATTTTGCCTTTCTTATTTTGGTGGTAATCCTGAGTGGGGGTACGTTTCAGTGTATTACAGTTGGCTACATCTTTGGTGATGAGTTCAGCGTTTAAAGTCGCCTCAAGCTCGCCAAGCCAAAGAAGACTAGTTAAGTTAATTAGCATCTCTGTAGGCAGGTTGGGGTGTCTCTCTACAGCTTGTTTTGCACTTTGCACAGCAACTTGTTTGTGACTCTACTTTTTGGCCATTTTGTTTTGAGTAGCTGTGATAAAACCCTCCATGCAGTAACTTGTGGTTTGTGACCTGTGGGTTGTGGTAACTGCAGTCCACATTTTTTGGGTCACTTGTGAGTTGTAAAGTGAGACCATTTCATGTAGTGATTGTTGTTGTCCATTTTATGATGTGGTCACTTGTGTGTTACTGCTGTTTGCATACTGTAGCAAGTTATTTGTGTTGTGGCCTGTTTGGGATGTGCTCACTCCAGTGAGAGCGGTGGGTGTGAGTTTTCCCAGTTTATCAGGTCACTTTGTGTTGCTGGTTTCCCACGTCCAACACAGTAACTTGTGTACGTGGTTGGATGACCACATGGTCACATGGTGTCCATTTTGTGTTGTTTTAGTGGCAGTTCACTTCTGTTGGATCCGGATCCATTTAGTTTGTGGCTGTTGCACTTCATTTTTGTGTTAGTCATTTGTGCTACTGTTTTTGTGATGGTAAACACAGTAACTTTGTTTGTTTGGTTTTGTGGTGGTTTGTTTTTCACGTCGTGGTGGTAGCCATTTTGAACCTAGTGGGAAATTCACCCACTGGTTTGGCTACTGGTGTGGTTGCTGCTCATTCTTAAACTCTGATAGCCACCTTGGTTGGCCCTTTAACGTGTGAAAAGATCTTTTTTTTTTTCATATTTGTCCCAAGTTGGCACCTTTTTGTCAGCAGTCATCCCAATCTGTTGTGTGATTTTGGATTAGTCTACAGGCTCAGGTAGTGAGGTGTTGAGTTTTGTGAACTGAGTAGTCTTGATCTGCATATTTAGCTGTGTTTATGTTAACATGCAGCCTTAAGTCACACTCATATTAAGTACATTTTATTTCAATAAATAAATAGTATGGTGGTAATTTTTCACAGTGACAGTCTTGTATATTGGTGCTGTGCTAAACTTAACTAAATGTTTTTGTACTTGTGTGTGTGATTGAGGGACAACTTGTCAAACTATTTATTCATTGTTTTAAGGGTGGGGAGTAACGAGCTGGAGTTGCAGTATCGAGGTCCCAACTACACACCCACCCTGGCCAATCAAGAGCCAAGTGTGGCTGCCGATTGCTAGCATGAGCCACCTAGCTGCTACGTTAGCACCATGTCAGCTGTTGGGCAAGGAAGACCCAACAACTAACCATAAAGTCTCTATAACTGCATTTCTGATCTAATTGACTCACATTCTATAACACAGATTGACTGTTATGAGAAGTTAGAGTTATATGTTATACAATTCCTGATCTTCCGGCTGCAACTACTTCAGTCAGAGCAGCTGTCAGTCACAGCTGTCTATCATGATGTCCCACTCCCTTTTTATGGCATCAAATAACTAATTAAAACCAAACTTATTAGAAAAATGAACATGTGAACATACATCAGCATGATAAGAGCTACCTAAAATGGTACTTTAACTCTTTAGTTTGGTCCATGCCCCATCTCCCAGCATGGAGGGGATGGGATTTATGATCTATTCTGCAGCCAGCCACCAGAGGGCGATCCAGATGTTTTTACTTCACTTTTAGGGGGCTGTCATGTCGTCCATCTTTATATACAGTTTATGGAGCAGAAGAGGAGGGATATTCGTGTGTGTGTGTGGATTGAGCATCCGTCACCTCGACCAACTTAGTTCAAGAAATGCTTCATAACAAGCTCTGAAATATCACCTGTGAGTCAGTGTGAAATGGTTTGACCTCATTCTCTGTCACTTTGTCATCACTCAGGAATCAGTCCAATGTGCGACGTATGCACACAGCACTCCGGCTGAATGAAGTCATCATCAAAAAGTCTTCAGAGGCCAAGCTAGTCCTCCTCAACATGCCCGGGCCACCCAAGAACCGGACAGGTGACGAGAACTGTATCCTTCACCCGGACAGAAGTAGGTACACTGAGAGGAGTTCCTAGGTAGTAAGGCTGGAGGCTTAAAATGCAGATGAGTATTAGTGGATGTTTTTAATCTGAAACTATCCTCAGGATTTACGAGAAATGAGGGAAGCTCAAACACATCAGGAAGAAAAACTATCACCTTTTAACAAGGAAAAAGCAAAGATTTAGGGATTCATATACAGTATAAGACATGTGTCATTGATATACTAACCTACATAAGTATGGATATAACGAACAGATTTGTTCTTAAATTGACATTCAGTTGGTGTGAAAAACAGTGAAACTTTTAGTGGTGCTCTTCAGATAAAATCAAAATCAGTTTAAGCCTCTGGACACTTTCCTACTCCAGGAAGAAACTTGTATTCTGTGTTTTAAGCAAGAAATGCAAAGTTAATTGACTTGGCACTCTGCTTTGTTATCAGAAAATTTGTGCAAGAGGCAACAGAGGCAAATAACTAATTAGGATTTATTAGCAGACAGTGCCATGGCAGGCAGAAGATAGAGCTTTTAATACGGTAACATTTTCAGGTAATATTTGGGTTAAATTCTCTTTAATTACTCTTTTGGCACACTGCATTTTGAGTCAAATAGGTTTTTCATCAGTTAGAGCTAAGAGTATGAAACTAATTCTGAAATATGAGACTGCTGAGACTGTCCACATTATGTAGCACGCTATCATCTCTTGTCAGTGGGAGATATTAAGAGTTTATCTGGTATTGACAACAATTTTTTAGCTGCACTATATCAATGTTTATTTATATTCTACAGGTAAATGCAAACGATGTCTGTAAAGGTCCAGTGTTTAGGATTTCAGGGCATCCAGTGATGAGATTGCAACCAACTGAATACTCTGCTCACTGCTCCCTTTCCAGGCTTATCAGAGAACCACGGTGGCCTTCAGGTAACGTAAAAACATGAAAGTGTCTCTCTAGAGGCAGTGTTTGGTTTGGCCATTCTGGGCTACTGTAGAAACATGGAAGAGGACCTGCTCCCTATTTACATATGAAGGGCTCATGCTAAGCTAAAGGAAATGCAACAATACTTAGTTTCAGGTGATTAAACACTAATGAAAACGTAGTTTTGAATATGTCATTTCTGCTGATCGATCCCCAGAAATGTTACACACTGTTCCTTTAAGTCATAGGTTGACATTTTGGACAATAGGCTTGTTTCCTTTCTTGCTGACATGTGACAACACTGATACCAATAAAAGTCTAAAATCAGTGTTTCTTCCAAAATGCTGAACTATTGATTTAAAGGAACAGTGTGTAACATTTCTTGGGATCTATTGGCATAAATGGAATTTAATATTTATAACTGTTTTCATTAGTGTATAATCACCTGAAACTAAGATTGTTGTATTTTCATTAGCTTAGCCTGAACCCTTCATATCCACATAGTCACAGAGTCCACGAGCGAGTACAAGTATTACAGCTGGTTGTATAGTGCAGCTGTAAATTGATGTCAGTACCAGATAAACTCTTAATCTCCCACTGACAGGAGATGATATAAAGTGTTACATGTGGACAGTAGTGTTATTACGGTAAGGATGGCCTCTGAGTTAGGTGAAGGTCGGTATACCAAATACCACAGTTTTGAACTCAGTGGCTCACATCACCAAAATCCTTGGAAAAGGACGAGTGAACGGAGGAGTGAACGGAAGGGTACTCCTACACACTGTACATTTTTTAAGTTTTTGTTTTGTGGACCCAGTATCAGAACTTACTGGTTTTTATACATGTCTATATTGTAAGTACTTCTAGTTTCTTTAACACTTCTCTCTAAGACATGGAGTTCCTCGAGGTCCTCACTGACGGCCTCAACCGGGTCCTCCTGGTCCGCGGAGGCGGCCGCGAGGTCATCACTATCTACTCCTGAAAGAGCAGCCCCCTCCCCCACTACCCCCCTCCCCGACCCCTCCCCCAGCCCTGTTCCTGTGACATCTTTACTCCCGCACCATCATCAGCGCTGCATCATCGTTATGTCGCTCTTACCGTTTATTTCCGTCAGATAGTCCTCTCACACCCAACCAATAGCCCAGCTCAGCTTCAGCACCTCTCCCTCAGCTCCATCCCCAGCAGACCGATGAGCACTATCACATGCTCCGCTACTACACCCTTTATCCTAGTCCAGTAAGCTACTATAACTATTGTCTGCTCTAGACTCATTTAGAGGCTATCTAGATTTTTCTTATAGAGACTTTATTCTTCGCTAGTCTGTAATCTACTGTAGTAACTCGCATTGAGTCGGACTCGCTCGGTAAAGAGGAGGTGGTGGTGTTGGGTGTGGGTTGTTAGCTGAGGTGTGGGCGCACATGCATGTTTGTGTCAGTCTTTGTTTAAATCTCTGCAGATTTTTATTGTTTGCCTTTTTTTTTTCTTTCCAAATACGTGTGGCATAGCAGCGGCTTCTGCTCCGAAAGAACGAGAGCCAGCTGAAATGAGCTCAGTGTAGGACTGTCTGTTTAGTTCCCTCGCGGTGATCGGACACCTCCCACAGCGCTCCAGCCTGTTGTCTTCAATGTGATTTATCTTTCAAGGAAAAAAGAAACTGCTACCCACGGTCAGGACCACCAGCTAGCTGGAAGGAGAATAGAGTATGAACTGTGAAATTCACATCGGTGTTCGAAGAAGATTGAAAAGATACGTGGATCAAACCTGCAGTATTATCTTTAACCTGATCACTCCTCAGCATGGCGTCCTTATAACTGTGTGTTTTAACTGTTCAGTTAACCGCCATCACTGTCTTTCTACCCGTCCTCCTTTCAACTCATTTCTTAGTGGCTGTTCACTCCCATGGCCACTGTTAGTGCCAAAAAAAAAAAAAAATACAACAAGACTAGCTTAGTTTGGAGAGATTGACACGTAATTAAAACTGTGAATAGTGCGTTTCCTACCAGAAGGCTAGTGTAACAGCGGAGTGGGGAGACAGTACAAACACCCAGAGGAGATTATCATTGCCAGCACCCCTCGACCCTCGTGTGGATCACTGTAAATAATGTACAAGCTCTGACGCATTGTTCAGTATGAGTGTAGTATTTTTGTGACATAATAAAAAGCTTCTAGTGGAGAGAAAACGTTCCTTCGCTGAGAGGGACAGCTCAAAAACGCTGTTTTAAAAAAAGTTATTTATCTATTTATTTATTTATTTATTGGATGGCATAGGCTCCTGTCACTATGGTAACTGTCATTGTAACCTCGACAAGCACTGCACCTGCACTGTCCGCCACTGTGCAAACAAGTGAAACTTTGATGAATTCATCAAATTCATCAAGGGAAAAAAAAATGACTAAATGTTATTTTTTCATCTAGAGAACAAATACGTATTTATGTTTATAGACAAAAGTTACACATATTGATGAAATAGTTGTGCGTCATTTTGATTGTCACTCAAAGATATATTGTTTTTGCCTGATTTAGATACATTAAATGTGCCATATCAAAGTATTTTTCAAAGAGAAATAGTGAACAAAAATTGTATTGATTGGAGAGAACAAAGCGTGCTGAAAACAAGGAGAACTGAGGCGTCTACATGGAACTAGTGCGGTAACGACGCGGCCGTTGGAAAGTCGCCCTATAGATGACAAAACAATAGATGTTCAGATTTGAAGCCGGTGTGTCAGCTCTTACTGAGGCGAGACTTTGAACATCTACCAGTTGTTTATTTATAGGGTCGAGTCTAAATAAACCGAGAAGACAATGGCTTCTGTAGCTGGGAAACGTCCACCAGACTGAACTCTATGCAGTAGACTCTCCAGTGAGATTTTCTATCCTCTAGATTGGTTAAGATTTGAGCCACACATGTCCCCGACTGGATGACTTGTGGGCAAAATCAGATTTAGGTTCAAAAAGTGCATCTTGCAAGGAATGTGCAATAGTTGAAATCCGGACTCATGTGATCATGTTATTTATTTTTTTACACATATATTTTGTATATGTAGATTTCGTAAGTCTTTAAAAAAAAAAAAACTAAGGAATCCAGAATCATCTCACTCTGACCAAGGACAGCTGTCACTTTACTTTAGTTGTTTCTTTTCTCAAAGAAACTGTTTTTGGTCATTTGCACTTGTAGTAGAAATATGAATATAAATAAATACGTATATATAAACAGTATATACAATATAGGGAAGCAAAACAAATTAGTTTCTAGAAGTATTTACAAACAGTATTAAATGTTTTTAGTGTTGCCTGAATGTTGGACCATATGTTGTGAATGCTGCTAGTATCAATAGATTTATTTGTACTGTAAATAGAGATGAGTAAAGCAACACTAACGATCAAGTGATAAAGGGTATAGACATACATATCAGTGGTGGTGGTTGTTTAACTAGACGAGGCTGTACCTGTAAACATTTGGCCTGAGATCTCTGGACAGGGTTAGCTTTCTGTTTTGTTAGAAAACTATACTGAATATCTTGATGCAATATAACAACTGAGGGAAAATCCTCCACCCTTTTATTCTCTTTTTTTTAAAAAAAAAAAAAAAAAGAAATGCTCTCTTGATTATAACATCTCTAATCCCATAAGTGAACCAATTTTAACGTAACAGATTCATTTATTTAAAGAAACTTATAAGAATCACCAAAATGTATTTAAATATGAATATTTATCTGCTAAATGTTACTGTTTGCAAATTTTTACCACACCTACCTTTGACACGTGCGATACTTAAGAAGCAGCCACTCGTAGTTTTCAAAGATTTTAGGGTGCCAAGTCATGATTTCCTTTACTGTGCTTGTCACACTTAACTCTGACATCGGGGTCGTTTAACGCTCACATCCGTTTTTGAAGAACTCGGCTATTTTGGGATTGTTTCCACAACATTGCCTGCATCAACTGAGCCTTTTAAATTTATTCAAAAGAAAAGATATCTGATGTTTATTGGAGAAGTTTATTGGAAATGAATTTATTTATCGAATTATAAATGTTTTATAATTGCTGTTTGCATGGAACTATGTGGCAATATTTGTTTTAGTGGTTTCTATAGTGATGACTTAACATGTTCGAGGTGCAGAGTGGGGTCAAAGGTTGTCAAACGTTCTCACCGAGTTGCAGGTTTTTGGGAACTCTGGGGTGTTTTCCGCTCAGCCGGCGACACGGCTCGACCTTGAAAACAAGTCTTTTGCAAAAAAATAAAAAATTAAGTATGAGTTCACTATATTGTTACTTGTTATATTTCAATCTTGCTCAAACAGTCTTATGTAACGTAATAGGAGATTTTGAGTTTGCGAATGGATGGGCCTTAGAAGTGGTCATTTCACCTTTGTAAATATATTTCACTCAAGTCAGAGACACTGCAACCTACTAGTGTTGTCTTTTGTTGTACACTGTTCGATCACTGTGGACAAAGTCTTAGAGTTTTGTAAAGATTATGTGCAATATTGTTCTCACATTAGTCATTTTTCATTTTGTCACGGTTTTGTTTCTTTTCTACAAACAACTGGAGTTGTCACTTATTTCATCAGCATGTTTGTCACCAGGTCTTAGAGACGATAAAGATCTACAGCGTCCAACCCAAACGTGGCTGAGACAGTAAAGCTCTGATGGTAATCTGACAGGATCAGTCTGCCGGAGTGGGGGGGTCGAGCCAGAGCCAGCCTGCTCTGCACTGACTCTATCCCACAGTGATCTCTGGTGGCACACGAGTGTACTACAGCCAGCTGTGGCGGTCTGACAGCTCAGACTATAAAATAGGATTATTTCCCATCATCTTGCAGCAGTTTTAAACTGCAATAATGCAGAAACCTACCTGCTGATTTAGTTTACATCTTTCAGCATTTTCTCCTAGCATGCATCACATTTTTTCCTTTATCTTGCCAAACTTGTTTAAAAAAAAAAAGAGTAATATTAACTGTTAAATTTATAGTGCTTGTCACTCAATCTGTGAGGTAAGCCTTCCCAGAATCCCTCCTCCACCCGTCCTCACCCCATCTGCCCCAGACCCCTGGCCTCCCCCATCCCAGCCACTAAATCCACCCCAGCTCTGTATTTTAAATGTGATTGCAGTATAATTCTGAAAAATGATCAAAGAATATAAAACTCGCGCTTCCAATCCTGGCACCGGCTCTGCTTGGACGACGCGAGATAGTCGACTTAGAAAACCAGCACGTCCCCTCTCCCCATGGCTGATCCATGATTTAGATCAGATCCTTTCGCCTGCACAACTGTAGCATGAGACAAACTTGCCGGTGATCATTACTCAGTCTCCATCCTTCAATGGATATTAAGGGCTCTGAAACACATCTGTTACCGGGTTGAGGAGGCTGTCCTGTTAAGACACCAACAGAGAAAATACAAAAACAAGTCCCAGATTCTGGCAGAGAGGGCGCACACACCGTCTGTAGCTGAGGTAACATCGTACCCTTCAGTATATATTGTCACAGAAGCATCAGACAGACGCGCCTGATGTCGGAGGTAAAGCCGCAACTAACATTTCACAGTCGACCTCTCTGGGGGCTAAAGAGAAAAACTTGAGTGTCTATTCACGCGGTGCAAGCAGAGCCACGTCCCAGTCATGTTGTGTATCTCAGTGCATGCATGCAATTACCCTGAACAAGGTGTATTGAAAATATATTGGGTGTTTGTGATATAAAAGTATTTTGTTTATATCAGAAACTTTTCTTTAGTAGTATGATTTTTTTTTTCTTTCCTTAGGACTGGCCAATCATTGTATCCAAGATGATGATTATTATTATTATAGTACAAGATTCTATTTTTTATGGTAGATTTGTTGACAAAGTCTTCTCATTGTGTCAAATATCTGCAGATAAACTGATTACCAAAGTATATTTCAGTTAAAAACATAAATGGTGTGCAAATGTGTGCTCCAGTGACTTAAACACAGACGAGTAAATATGGTTTCTTAAAAATGTGTAACAATTATCAGTTTAAAAAAAAAATGATATTGTTTCAATAGGGTAAACCCTTGAAAGTGCCAAAGTAGTGGAGGAGATGCCTGTCCAAAACTGTACATGTACCCACTTTTAAGTAAATAACTGGTTATATTCAGTGTATTAAGTATAAAACTGGTTGACATTCAGATGACCTTTAAAGAAAAATTTTGACATTTTTGGAAATGTGCTTATTTGTTTTGTCGAGAGTTAAAACAAAGAAAGGGGAAACGGCTAGCGTAGCTCTGCTCAAAGGTAACATCCACCTTCCAGCATCTCTAAAGCTCATTAGCTAACACCTGTCTGGTTTAGACGTTCAAAAACAAGTGGAACACTGATAAAGGCTGTTTTTAGGGACTACACTATTTCATGGCCTTTAGCTGTTGCCAGACGACCAGCAGAGACTCCAGGCAGTCCCGACCAAGAAATAGTCCGGTACATAACCCCTCATGAACGGCAATTTATCGTTTTTACATGTCTGTTTTTGTACTTCTTAAACTAATGTGTTAATTATTGAGCTTTAGAGGTGCTAATAGCAGATTCTGTTGTCTTTGGACAGAACCAGACTCGCCGTTTCAAGCCGGTACCGAGTCTTGGCGTTTTGAAAACGATTTCCCCACCTAAACCTGAACCAATATCCCTAACCACTGAGAGGGGAACAGACTACAACATAACACCGGCAGTAGCTTCATATTTAACCGACAGACATCGGCCTTCTCATTTAACTCTTGGGAATAAATGCATTACCTGAAATGTATTTTCCTTTAACACTTTTTGAAAAATACAGTATTAATTTAATAACCAGTACCTCCCTCTGGAGGAATTGTCTTATTATCAAGGTTTGTTTTTAATTCACTGGAGTTGTGGGAAACGTTTTGTATGGATGCTTGACCAAATGTAATGGATGTAGATATAGATATATACAGCATACACACAAAGACACACCTGTATCAGATTTCAGTAGTATGAAAATGTGTTTTCATTCAGAACCGCTCATTACTCTTCCTTGATACTGTACCTAGTCCTATGGTAAAGCCGTAGTGTGTTCCTTTCAGTTCTGTGGGAGTGTGTAGTATGTGTGTACATGTGCACTTGTAACTGCTGGGGGCGGGGGTGGGAGGGGGCTACATGTAAATAAATCAAATACAGTTAGTGTGGAGGTGTTTTTTTTGTGTCAGTGTAAGTTTAAATATTCTAAAATTTAAAAAAGAACGTATTATTCTCTATTGTGTTTCATGGTACATTATTAAAAAAAAAAAGAGGAAAAAGTAGTTTTATCTTACATTTCAAATGCTTATATCTCTATGGCTTCTGGCGATACCCGTTCCATTTTATAGATTTGTCAGCACAAAATGCAATAAACCAATACCATTTTATTACAGCAATTGTGTCTCGAGTTTTTAATCATGTCTGGTGTTGACAATGAAAATGTTACGATTTAAAAATACACTGCAAAACTATAAAACATAATGGATCATGGTTGGAAAAAAAAAATTTAAGGAGTCCATAAACCAAAACATACTGTACTTTACACATGCAACTCTGCCTCAGGTTAACGCTCACATGACTGAATAGACAGACCAGACATCAGATTAAACTTAAAAATTAAATCAACTGAACACAATACTAAGAATAAAAAAATTTAGAGCTTTTACAAAACATCCAACCACACAATCTACCCTACCTATACACAGCTGCTAAATTCACTGCACAGAGTTAATCTGATGTCTACTTGTGTCAGGGAGAGGTGGACCTCACATTAGGAGAATAAAATCCTCAGTAATGTCGGGGATACATGGACATAGGCGGGACTTGGCCCATGCTGGGGGGTGCAGACCTGGGGGGCGGCTGCTGAGGGGTGCCAGGGCCCACCAGGTGGTTGAGAGACGGTCCACTCTGAATGAGGGTGTCCAGCGCTTTCTGTACACTCGGGTTGTCAAAATTGATACCTGAAGCCGAGGTGGGGGGTCTTTGACCACCTGGTGCGACCTGAATGCGGCCTGGCGGGGTACTGTAACCCTGGGATGCACTCGGAGAAAGGCTGGGCATGGGTGGGCGGGGTGGGTTCTGGGAAGGGGGTGGGCCGAGGGCGCTGTAGGCCTTCGGCTGGGAGGCGGCGGGCAGGACTCCAACGCCTGCTCCTGTCCCGCTGCCGCTGTTGAACAGGCTGAGGATTTTAGCTTGCAGCTCCTGCTGATGGTTGGGGTTAGTGGAGGTGCTGGAAGCAGCTGATAGGCCGAGGTGGCTGGACTGTGTGGGGGTTAGAGTAGAATGGGACGGAGGAGGAAGTCCTGTGGCTGAGGGGGGAACGTCAAGGTGCACAGGGGCAGGAGCTGCAGCTGTAACAGTAAAGATTCAGTTAGAAACTGCATTAAATTCTCACATAAAACCACATTTATAGTTCAAAGTTCACATTTTTGGTTGCTGTAATTTGTTCCTGCTCAATACTGACAGAAAAAATCTCTTAACACAGTTACAATATAGAGATGTAGGACAAACTCCAGTCTTCATTGTGTATAAAAATGAAGTTGAGCTGAAGTTCATAAGGTTTTACCAATCAGAGATAGAGAGATTAAATAGGTATCTTCCAAATTTAGCTCCTTCAGTGATACAAAGACGACATTTCACACCAAAACACTCACTTGATTTGTCTAACTACTTATATTAACCTCAGCTCAACTTGGTAATGATACCAGTGGATTTTTTTTCATCCTCAATCACTTACACTGAAATCACTTTTTTTTTCAGCACCAGTATAGACAAGATGAATGATTACGGTATATTAAAGTCTTTCGTGTGTTCCTACATTGCTAATGAGCTCTGAGAGCAGCCACCAGCTCACCTGAGCCTAGTTGCCTCTTAACAGCACAGCTGAGCCCCATCAGCAGACGACTGGACTCCTCATAGGAGTAGGAGGGGAGGAGATGAACATTTCTCCGTCTGCCCTACTGCCAGCCATACCTGATGCCCTGCCTTCAGCGAGTGCGTCATCTAATGTGAGTTGTTCTCCACGCCTTTGTGTTTTTTTAGGACTCAGTTCCCATCCATATTGTTTGTGTTGCTGTATTACCTGACCATCGTTTAAAATACAACATTTTTTCCTCTCACCTGTAAGAGGGCCTGCAGTGCTTCGTAGCAGCCGGTCTCTTTTGTCCTTCAGGTAGGTGATGAGACTTTCCATTTCTTCTGGAGTCACAAATCTACCAGCAACCACACAGAGGAAAAAAAAAAAATCATTAGTTCAAGTGTGGAGATTTTTAAACCAATGCATGAGAAACTAAAGGTGGATGAACTGAAATGCAAAGTTTTACAACATGGTAACTGCAATTAAGGGATCACAGAAACATAACACGTTACATGCACCACTGCTCCAACTGGTTCGTTATACAATATCCAGAGCATTAATATAGCAGCACACACCTACCGTATTTTTCACACTATAAGGCGCACCAGATTCTAAGGAGCACTATCAATGCACATGTCTATTTTCATACATAAGGCGCTCTCGTCATGATCCATGATCCAAGTCAGTCTCGTTGCTGTTACTTAGCTGTTCAGTGATGATTCCGGCCTTCGTGAAAGCTCGGACAACACTTGACACTAATACCTTGGCCCAGGCATCCACGATCCATTGGCAGATAGTGGAGTAACTCGCCCGGCGTTTCCTCGCTGTCTTGGTGAATGTGTGTTCGCCTTCTGTCATCCAACGCTCCCACGCAGCTCGCAATTTAACTTTGAACGACCCGTTGACACCAATATCTAGCGGTTGGAGTTATTTAGTTAATCCACCCGGAATGATGGCAAACTCCAAATAAGTTTTCTTCACTTGCGTTTTGACGGTGTCGGTGAGTGCCGTAATGCCCCGACAATCCATCCAGCGGTGCGGCTTCGTAGCTTACCAAAGTCGTAACAAAACATTTTGGCAGATTTTTGAGCGCCCTGTACCACATAAAATTGGTTCAAGGTCAGTAAGCACAACCAGAATTGATACATAAGGCGCCGGATTATAAGGCGCACTGTCGATTTTTGAGAAAATTAAAAGGATTTTAAGAGCACCTTATAGTGCGAAAAATACGGTATTTGCACATGCCTTTTAATACATGTAAGCGTACCCCACTGGCTAGCTCATGGTCGCCACTCATACGGTGGTTACAGCTGGTAATGCTGCCATTGTGTAAGTGTAGCACCCATCCTCCCTTTCCCCCCCAGATTAACACTGTTTGCTCTGTCAGCAGTGTCGCTGGCTCAGCCGTTGCATGGACTTTAGCACCTTTAAGACAAGTCTAAAGATTTTAAACCAGGTACCTGTTTTCAGACAGCAGTGTGATGGAGGTGAGCACAGAAATGGGGTGGATCTCTCTGTCGGGCTCTCTGAGTAACACATCGTCCGCCATCTTGGCCGCCTTTCTGGCTATCTCCTCGCGTTCTTTTTCACGGTTTTCAATTTTGTAGGTGTCATAATTGTGGGCGACCAGCATCATGGCATCCTGCATTGGCATGTTTCGATGCTCTAGGGTGATTAAAGACATAACAAATGTCAGCATGTAAACCAACAACAGACTCCCAACCAACAGGTGCATACTGTCGTCCTGCATTACCTTGCGGTGTGCCAAACAAGATGTTGACAGTGCAGGATCGGTGGACCTGGTGCTGCTGGGTAATGATGATGGCAAAGGGAGTGCGGGCTCTGCCGACATCCTCCAGTGCCTGGGTTAGTGACACCTCTGTGTTGAGGAAGATCAGATCAACCACCATGCCCAAATCACGAACTTTCCGCCCGACCGTCTCCGCATACTCCCTACAGTTGTTTTTGAAGCACAAGTGTACACACAGACAGACAGACAGACAGACAGACAGACAGACACAGGAGCAGTATGAAATAAAAACATGCCATGTACTGATCCAACATTTAAAGAGACATTTCTAGACCAAGGTTTGTGTTTCCCTAGAGTGTGGACATACTTTTGCGCCTTGTTGACGACAATCACAGAGCAGTCGACGGGACGGTCGGTGTCGTAGCGCCGCTGGAGCTCCTCATAGTACTGTCGATACAGGTCGTTGCGCCGACGCTCCTCTGCTCGAGCACGATCATCTACTCCTGAGGAGAGGTTGGAGGCGACTGGTCAGGTAATTACTAGTTAAACTCTGTCCTCACATCTGGACAACCAAGCTAGTTAGCAGTTTTAGAAAAACTGACATCTCACATTTTTGTATTCAAATTAAGAAAATACAATCCAGAAAGAATTTTACAACTGCACACAATATTACTCTAAGCTGGTTAATACTTGCACCAGCTAAGATTAAATCTAATTTGGCATGTACACTGTAGTCCACATACCCTCTGGCTCACGGCGTCCGTTCCAGGGATCTCTGTAAGGGTCCCTGTAGGGTTCATCCTTCCTCCGGTAATAGTCTTCGGCACCGCTGCCACTGCGGTAGAATCGGTCATAGTCCTCTCTGCTGTATGGACACATTTCAGGTTCAGATAAAAATGCAACCACTTAACGCTGGACTTCCTACTAATGAGCGTGTGTCATTAGTCACCTGTATGGAGGATCCCGCGGTTCTGGTCCTCTGGGGTCTTTGTCTCTGCTCTCCGCACTACGGTACCGGTAATCGTTGTCACGAGAGCTGCCGCTCGGCCTCGACTCTCTTCCGGCGTCCCTCCCGTCACGGACTTCCCGAGACTCCCGGCCTTCGCGGCTGTCCCGAGACTCGCGCCCATAAACGGGTGAGCGTGACCGAGGCCGGGGCTCTTTGCTGTCCCCATAGCTGGAATACGGCGCCCTGAGAGAAAAGGTATCAATTAGTGCGAGGACAGTTTAGGCTGCCTATGAAAACACTACAAAGGGTAACTTCTGTCCACGACTGGTGGACAGGCCTACAGCTGGTATTGTATATTTAAATTAATCTGTATTTTTTTTTCCCCCAATATGAAAAGATGGATTTATTTCAAACAACTGAAGCAGAGAGAAAACAAAGCAGCTATTGTGTTTGCAAAGGAAACTAGAACAAATTCAATCCAGGAGGTGATCTCAACAAGCGTCCTTTCAACAACGCCGATTTGAAAACGTCCAGTGATCCGCATACGC
Source organism: Pterois miles (assembly GCA_947000775.1). NCBI lineage: Eukaryota > Metazoa > Chordata > Actinopteri > Perciformes > Scorpaenidae > Pterois > Pterois miles. The sequence continues at coordinate 9,504,662 of CAMQGK010000355.1, read as the reverse complement.
AACGATATCGATTAGTCGACCATTCAAAGTTCACTGACACAAGTACCATGGCTGTTTAACCTTTTTGAACAGGGAGGTTTATTTTGAGCATTTAGCACAACTTGCATGTGATGGTCGTTAATCAGTGAGCCACATTCCCATGCTGCAAGTACGGAGTTACGAAAATGCCAAAAAGAAAACCATTTAGAAAATAATGCACGTTTGCTTGAAAGTTTCTCTCAAAAATGGAGCTAAAAATAGTACAGTAGAGATCTAGTACAAGTTATTAAAGTCACCTTTGAAGTTCTTAAAGACATTTCTAGAAGGAAAATATTCTGAATTACGTGAAAAATTCACCCTTTTCTACATATCAAGCTGTAAAGAAACAGTTTTACTAGAGTTGCTAAAACCACGAAGTGGGTGTGGTGTTAAGTGCCATTTGAACTTTTCATGTCAAGAAATCCACCCATTGTTTGTCCATAATTGCTTGTACTAGCAGACTTTAAACCAAGACAATGGTTTAGTTTCAGGTGTTGCACAACAGTTTTACTTCTGTCAAGTTCTCTTGGAAGTGTCTTTTCCTAAATCCTCAAAATCTAGCTTCCTTCTTCCAACATTTATTTGCTTCCTGTCACAAAATGAAAGTTAAATTTCCATGATGCTCAAGTATACTGTCTGCACCGATCTGTGATCTTATGAATGCCTGACCCCATACCCAAATCTCCCTGAAATAAACTTCTCGGTGATATGTGGATATTTTGTGGCATGAACTGAATCGTGTTGTGGAAGAGTGTTTCGTCTGTTCCTCAGACTAAACACAGTTTTCATGTACACACCTAATTAGTTAAAGGCCATGTTGTAGGACATGAACCTGTTTAATAGACCTGGGGCAGGGTGGGACTGGTATTACATTCCCTTCAGCTGTAAAGTTGCATATTCTCACTAAGATGAACAAAACCACACTAAGAAAACAAGCGTTGGAGACAAAGACACCTTAAATTGCATTCATATGGCTATTTTCTTTATTTCAACACATCTGGAAATTCTAATTTAAGGTGAAATATTTGTCCCATGAACCATCACAAACTTGTCTTCCATTTAGCAGACTTCACCACTGGTGGAAATGACAGCTGAGGAAAATGACGCTTTTGTTTTTGTTTACCGGCACCTCAGAGGTGATTGTAGTTCTTCACACCTATTTCGCGTTACTTTACCTTCGTGGAGGGCTCTGCTGGGATTGAGGTTTAGGTTGCCGTCGCTCCACTGCCATATTTACATCTGAAAATAAATCAATCCAAACGTTGAACACAACAGTGACATGTTAATCAGCTCATCTTTTCACGCAGAACGGAGTGGCCGCGTCAATACTTCCACGATCCAAAATGAAAAGAGCTCCGATATCCAAGCTTGAGAATCCAAACTGGACGAGAGTCAAAATGCAGCAAATAGAGTTGCCAAATCTGTCGAATTGAGTTTAAGATGAACAAAGAAATGAATTGGCAAAACACGAATAAAGCTTGAACGCGTAAATTAGGAAATTTTGCCTTCAGACACTCCTTCGTTTTAATCCATGTTGAAGAAAATTCCGACAGTGCTGCAAATAAAACGAGATTTCAGAGATTCAGGCATTGCCAGAATTTAATAATGCACTTGTTTATTTGCTTTGTATGCCAATAATGTAACATGTCTACAAAAAGAAAGGTTTAAGTGGAAAAATCTTCATTTTGAGGAGCTATAGGTTAAATTGTACAACTAAGGGTGCTCTGATCAATTGGCCACCAATCACTCGCTGACATTCCTGCTGAATAGTTTGAATAGTTTGATTCGAAGGCCAATCGTATGATACAAAAGACACATTACAATTTTTGTTCACGCAACTAAAATGCCATCACTGGAGTTGTGTCTACAAAGCCACTTTTAAACAGTCAAGGCGAGACTGTTGTACCATCAATCCACCTCACTATTCAATTCAATACCAGCTTTGTAATTAGGGGTCTTTACAGCAGTACTGCAGGATCTCTGTATACAAGGAGCTATGAGTGAGTGTTTTAATACTTAATATCTAATGTTGTTAAGAATAGATAAATAATGCTACATCATAAATAGAAAGCTTCATATAGACCTTTTGATCGGTATAGAGCGATACAACTTGCGATTGGCCCCAAAACTCCTGATCAGAGGACCCTTGTGTACAACCACACCTAATAGCTTAATGAGGTTAGCTGTGGGCTAATTAGGGCTCAACTTTTATCATCATTATGATGGGCATTTCATTTAATGCAACTACGGCTGGGCAATATGGCTAAAATCTTCTATCCCGATACATATCACAATATGGCATGTTTTCTTGTCATTCAATAAATAGTCTGTGAAGTAACCACCTGGTAAAGACTATTATTGTGTGAATTAAATACTTAAATGAAAAATACTGAGTATTTTCTCAATTAAGAACTTTAGTTCAAAACAAACAGAAATGTTTCAAGTGAAATTATAGAGAATAAATGAATAAATATTTCCATCTTAAGTGACTATGTTTACATGCACAAAGTATTCAGATTAAGACAATAATTTGATTTAACTACACAGGAGTATTCCCATAAGCACAACTCATTAATTCAGTTAGTATGTGCTCGTTATTAACAATTTAGTCGACACAATGTAATTTTGTATGATGATATCAATATTTCATCACGATACGATTCCACTGAAAGACGATACTGACTTATTGCTCAGCCCTAGAAGCAGCATATCACCTCATTAAAATAAGTGTTTTAGGCCTTAAATGATTCTTTAATAAATGATGTCTCCATCTTTCATTCACAACAGGAAGCATTTTTTAATCACCAAATCCATAAAAACAGATTATCTTCAGGATTAACACTTAAACCGTCATGCCCAATCAAAGGTTTTCACTCACACACACACAAAACATAAAAGAAAAATGAAACCTTTCATTAACTTTGATTCATTTAACTTGGTTTTCTTGCTCACGGTACACAAATAAAAAGCTATCCTCTTCAACCAGACAATCACACCCACTGCAGGTTTAAGGCTTACCTATTTTATAACCTTTATATATTCGACCCTTTTGGGCCGCCTTTGCAGCTTCGGCTTCCTCAACACGTTCAAATTGTACAAATCCAAACCCACGAAATATGGACACGCCTGGAAGAGGAACATTTAAGTGGTACACACTTAGGATGACTTTGAAGAATATTTTGGATACGTACCCATTTACCCACTTAAAAAATGTATCAGTAGGGATATCATTACGAATTTTACATGCTTGCAATTCATGAAAAAAATATGACGCTTGATGCTACCAGACATGAATTTAATTTGTTGCTTGTATTGTGTTTTACTGACCGATAATCTTCCCGTATGGGCTGAACAGGTCTTCCAAATCCTTCTTTGACATGTCGGAGGTCGGCAAATTCCCAACAAAAATCCGTCTCTCCAAATCTCTTGGATCGTTACTGCTGCAGGAGCGTGAAAAACGTCCTGGTGACGGGCTGTGGCTTCTTCGGCGAGACATGATGTCACGATCCAAAAGGGGTTTATTGGTTTCTTTCTTCGTGCGTCTCAAATGCTTGAAAACGTTTGGTATGTTCGCTAATCGGCGTCTTTAAATTGTCGTCCACAATCCTGAAACATGTCAGTGAGTTAAGAGATAAAATTCCTTGGAAGGATGAAAAGTTTTAGCAGAGCAAAAGTTGTAGATCAAAATCACAAAGTTCAGACAATGGAAACGTGGCAAATTCGTTTTCAAACGGAGCAAATTTGAAACAAGTCGTGGCGGTTAATCGCAAATTCTTCCGAAACCTCGGGTTAAACATTTTTTTTTTTTTTTTTTTTTTACAATGTTAATGTGTCCTGCATTTCTCTGATGCTCACATGCATCGCATGATATTATATTAATAGACCTACAGCTGCACTGGACCTTAAATAGCTTGCCTTGAATTATGGCACAAAGAAGGCAGTAAAACATCCGTGTGTTATTAATACTGAGCATATTAGCAAATGTAAATATGCCATGTGAATTCGGTGATGTTATGGAGTGGTGTTGAAAGCCTTATAACTAGCCCTCAACTGCACTTAAGTCATTGTGGTTTGGCAAAGTTTTTTGCTCGACACAAACATTGTTTCACGTCATATCGCAAATGGGTCATTCCCACACCTGATCGGACAAATGCGCACTAGCTGGGATTTCAATGCCTTTCAAATCTTGTAGTGAAAAGGAGCACCTAAGATGTCATCTGGCTTTATAAAGCTAGAGGTGTGAGGCAATATGTTGGAGAAACTGAGGCCTGAAGTGATTTTCATAAAGAACTTTGTCCTGGAGTAAGTGATATCTAGTGTACAAATGGCACACCAGTTGAGACTGTGCCATCATATGAATTGACTCCATCATTTGCTCTAATGTAGAGTAGATTTAACAAAGACATTACATAAAATGACATTAAACCAGTGAGCAACCGAATCAAAACCATTAAAGAATGACTTGAAGTTGATGGTGAACATATATTTCTCAGTAACGGCCAATATTTCAAGCAAAATGAAAATCGCAGCATTACACCACAGCTGTAGAGCAAATGGCACCGATACCCACAGTTCGTCAACTATGCAGTGTGATGAACTGTTATGAAAACTCTGGAAACATACATTGGACATTCAACAGACATTCAAAATGTTTGCTGATGTAAAAACACTATGAGTAGGATTTGGTGGTTGCAGTTTGTAGTTGGCCCCTCCTTCCAGGCTCAATAAAAGTTACAGTGATCACCAACAGGTCAAGGCCAAGCCCAGATTTGCTCTTGTTTTGGAACAAGCTCTCTTGGCGTTTTGCCTCGCTTTTCATAACTTCCTCTGTTAAGCATGCATTCTTATATACAGTATATTATAAAATATTCCTAACACAGCAAATGAAAAGATAAAAAATACAGAGTGAAGATACAGACACCATCATACACGACATATTTTTGGCTTTACTTTCTATTATGCATATATTATTTTATTTTTTTTTATCTTTATTAATACTGTTTTTTTTTTTTTTTTTAAATCTATCCTTCTTGTTTTTTGCACTATCCACTTGCTGCTTGTAATGTGTGAATTTCTCCACTGTGGGACCAATAAAGGAATATCTTATCTTATCTTATCTTATCTTGATGACTGAGAGGGATTATTTTTGTGGGTCCAGACATTACATCTTAGGAAAATCCTACTCATTGTGCCTTGAAGTTAGAGTCACATCACTCATCCCAGTTTTGTCTCTTTGTAAAATTGTTAAGCCATGTAGCTGATTAAACTTCAGTTCAGTTTGGGAAGAAAAATATTCCCCATTAGGTCTACGGTTTCAACAGATCTTAAACAGTGTTTCCTACAAATCGAAATGCAGCATTTGTTCATATCATCCTCTTCTTTTAAAATGTCTTTTGAAAAAATCTTGAGGAAAATTGCATTGATGAAATGAAATTGTGGGCATACGATTACCTTGAAAATGCCAAAATGCAAATGCTTTCTCTTGTTCTAAGAAACCAACAATTTTTAAAGTCTCCACGATAAGTTGACGTCTTTATGTGGCCAACGTGGCGCAACATGACATAAGTTCAGCTAAAGAAACCTCTGGACGTTTTCAGTCCCAACACACATACATTACAAGACAGACATTAGAAAATGAAATTATTTGTGTTATGGTTGGAGGTAATTTACATAATGCTTTTAAGGGAGCAGCCCTTTACATACCTTAACTTGAACCCGGATGCCCTGGATTCTGTGTCCACATAATTAAAAAGAAACCACAAGTGTCTGAAAGGGGAAAAAAAAGAAATCAACCACTTCACACAGTTTAGGAAATAAATCATATGAAATCCTCCGTTTTGTCTGTAGTAGCTTCATACTACACTGATTACTGTCTCCCAAAGTGTGATAGCAATATTGTTTTTATATTCCTAACAAAACTCTGTACAATGTTTGTTTTTACGCATTAAACAAGATCACTCATGTACACATCATTTCAATGCAAATGCAAATATATGCATATATATAATTTTTAGGCAATGTACAATAGTTTAGAGTTAAACCAAACATGCTGATCAATTAATCAATCCATCCATCTAATAACGGACTGTTGTAATGTATTCTCACAGTAAGATTCTTCCTGGATTAGGATTACTTGTGATCTGCAAGTAGATCAACACAGACCTAGTAAGAATATCCCTATAAGGTGTCCAGTCCAGTAATTACAACCTTGGAGAATAAAATGTGGTTGTCACTTCGTATTTTTGGCCACTTCGTTTTCATACACGCAACGTGAACACTTAGACTGGTCTGATACAGGAAGGGACGCCGTCGTCTTCGGGTAAAATCACAAATACACACGTCTGCCGAGTAATCCAAACAGTAACTGTTTCTGGGTATCTATAAACCAAAATGGTTTTATTAAATACAGTATTTGGGGTCATTTTAAAGAGTTGGTGGTTTGCGCTTCAACTGTGAGCGATCCCACGAGGGGTCATGCTGCTGTTCCCGGCGGGACACCGCTCCTGCTGCTGCAAATGGCGAGCCGCTCGCTACAGCTCCGGGTTGTGATAACAGATAATAGCATGTAGCTACCTTACTTTTTAAAAAAAAAAACTAGATTAACATCACTGCCCGATTACACCTCCATACCTTGTTGCGTCAAACAGTAAAGTGCTTGCGACGTAACGTTAGCAACACGTAGCTAGGTAAACGTTGGCTGTTAGCATACCTGCTATAGAAAACGGCTAGCTTCGCAGTAACACAGACAAATACACGGAGCTTCACGGTTTCACTGCACATGTCGTATCACAGACAGCAGAGCAACTCTTTACTAACCTTCAACGTGAGCTGTATCTCTGTTTACAGACTCTCAAAGCCACGAACTGGTCCTGGCGATTCCCCACAAAGCAGCTTTTCTTCTTCTTCTTTTTCTTCTTCTTCTACTGTATAGCTGCTGGCGCTTCTTCTTCTACGGCCGCGGCTACCATTGAACATACACACCGCCTTCTACTGGTGACTTGTAAATCCTACCGCTTGAGTTCAACTAAACTCGGATTAAAAGGGTTGGAAATTTGTGTTTGGTGGATTATTTCTCTGTTGTAACAATGCTAACTGTCATTGTAGTTGACATCATTGGAAAGCCTGTTTATTTACCTTCACAATGATGTCTACCTTGCAAGGATCATGTTTTTGTGGGATGAGCAGCACAGCTGATTATGTGGGTAGCGTCCATGAGAAATTTGCACATTCTCTACCAATGCTAAGCAGTGTATTCTCCTGTTGGTAACTGACTCTTGTTTTGAGCTTCAGGTGATTGGTAGCAAATAATCTGATGTCAAAATCATGTCAGAGAATAGATGAGGAGTTTTATTCTGAAACAAAATTTTGAACTGAGCCATGTTGGTTTTGAAAAAGCTGACTATTCAGAATGAACCGGATCACTTTGTGATCCTGTGGTTTTGTTTTGTGGTGTCTGATTGGCAGCAACTGGAGCTCAGAACAAGAGACAATACCAACAGGAGAATCCAGTTTATCATTGGCAGAGAATTTTGGCAAATTTCACTTGGGCGCGACCCACATAATCAGCTGTGCTGCTCATCCCACAAATGCACGATCCTCACCAGATGGACATCATTGTGAAGGTAAATAAACAGGCTTTCCAATAATGTAAAATACAGTGCCGATTAGTATTGTTACAACAGAGAACTAATTGATCCAACACAAAGTGTGTTTATTTCCTTTGGCCCCACATTTAAGTACCTCTTTAATACTGAGGGAATAACTCGTTTGTTAGAATAGACCTTGTGACTTTGTTTGAGGACCCTTTTAATCAAGAAAATGAACTCCATTTATAAAAGGTGTGGGGATAAAAACAAATGATATTTGTTTCTGCGAGGATTAGTAATGTATTGGGTATGGTATCAATAAGAGATTTAAATTCTTTGAGGTTGCACTCAAAGTGATATTTACAACCAAAGTCATAAAGTACTACATCTCCATTAGCATCGAACAGGTCCATTATGCACCAAATATTCCTATCCACCCAGCCCCTATTAAACAGAGATTTTGTTCTGTGAAGTACATATCTGTTCTTCAGTAATGGTATATTATTATAAGGCATGAAGTTGTTACTGTAAAATAATTTCCAGAAAAGTAGGACCTGTTGGTGATATGTAGAAAGCTTGAGGGGCAATTTGTTGACATTGTAATCATATTTTAAACTATTTCCTAGGTCGGTACAATTTGGAAAAACAATATTTGTAAGGATTATAGGTTTCCCATCTAAATAATAATAGAAAAGGAGATTATACAACTTATAACTTTCCTGTATAAAGGGAAAAACAATACAGAAACAATTGGGAAAAACAATACAATCTATTTGATTGGATGACCTCAACCTGAATGCATAATACTGGGAGACCTTTGTTTAATCCAAAGGAAAAGCACAATGCCATAATAAAAAGTAGTACTGTATAGGATCAGCTTCATAAATATATGAAAGTGTTGCCCAGTGATCTACAGTGAGTGACCTGATTTAAAGATGAATGAGCCTAGTGGACTATTGTCACCTCTATATAATGCATATCATGAGTGGATTTCCTTGTACACAGTAACATTTCGGGGGTTTGTAAGTGTGATTCATATTCATGATTTATTCCCACCCTCTTTCTCTCTTTTCCTGTTTCTTTCCCTTAATATCCCAGGCCTGCGATATACGATTGTGTCAGTTCAATACAGCTTTATTATCAAATACGAGATAAAACGCCAAACGAGCATCCAAACATGATCCTACAGCGGCAATCTGTCTCAGACGAAACGATCACGTGATATGTAACATTCAGTTATTTCGGAATTATCGTAATCCAGACTTTCAAAGTGTAAATAGCGTTCATGTCAACATACAAATCGCGATAATTACAAAAATGCCATATTCTAAAAGTACCTACATATTTATATAAACACAATGTGTGGTTAAAACCAAACATGTGCATGTCGGTCAGCTGGGACTCAGTCTTTCAAGGCAATTACACCAGCATTGAATAGATATAGTGCTATATTATCAATAGTAGACCATTCAGTATTTTTACCCTCATACGACCAGCTAACGTTAATCTAGAACGACTTTAGCTTGTCCAATTTTGTATGAACACTCGCAGTCGTAAATATGGACATCTTCCCCGTCTGTCCCATCCATCCCACATGCCCTGAACGCCCCAGGGTTGCCAGGTTGGGATATTATCAGCTTCAGTTTGTATGTGAAAGTAATATAAAATAGATAAATATAAATACATTATGAGTTTCATTTGGAATAAAACATAATCTAACAGACTGATTCAGTTGTCAGTTCGGTAGTTATTTAAAAACAGAGAATCCATTTCTTTGAAAATAAAATATGAAGACTACTTTTTTTCGTCGTTCATTGAAAGTGAAATCATTTAAATCGTTTCTATGTCATTAAATGTATGTATCGTATATTCAGGACAACATGGACAGTGAGCTGGGCACACAGGGCACTTCTCCTGGTTGGGCTTGTGGTTGTGCTGGGAGGAGTCAAACATACCTGGCAACACCGAGAGTCGCTTTGTTAACGCTTCATTGAGCCAAAATGGCAGATTTCGACGAGCTCAGCGATGAAGAGAAGGTATTTCATTATAAATTCATACTGTAATTATTATATTACCTTGAACATTTGTCCTGAAAATTAGCAGTGCTTTATGAAACACGTACGGTGGCTTGAATTCCCAAACGGACCGTATAAGGTGTCTGTTGGTGAAGCTAACGAAGCTAAACCAAGGCAGTGCTGTATTTGACAGTTCAGAGTTGCATGTTGTTCTTGTACACAAATGCATACTGTGAGTCAGCTAACTCATGTGAGTCCGACTGTCTTTGGTTGAATGGGACATATGCTCACGACTGAGCTCGATTTAACATGGGTTTAAAATAATTAGAAATGATAAGCTAATGCTAAATGGAAGGAAGTCGAGCTACTTCCTGCATTTACAGTGAGGATAATGACAGTGCATCGGCAGCTTAACACCACCCACACCCAGTTTACTGTAACTCAATGGAGCTGCTTATACTTGTCTTAATAACATCAGAAGTTGAAGTTAGTTGCTCATGTTAGTCGAGCATTCAGGTGTTCTTTATTGAACATTTATAACTGTAACTTTTTTTGCACTAGATTGATGGGACAGATGCAGTCCTCCTGCAGTGTTGACTGGTGTTGCTCCACCTGACTCATGCTGCGACATGTTGTTAAATAATGCTTTGCATTCCTAAAGTGGATGGATGGTGTGACAGGAGCATACACCTCACAGCATTACTACAGTCAACCTTTACAATAAATGGAAACAAGTCTGTGAAATGAAAGGATTGAAATCCCCTATTTGAACAGTTTATTTACCTTTTTTGTTTATTATATTTACTTCTGATTGTGTGTTTATGAGGCATTGCACTCCAAGGTGGAGTCTGAGTTTGGAAGTGCTCTACTGGCCCTGAATGAGTGACTATTCTTGTTAAACTAGGTTACTCATTGTTATGCCCCTTTCAGCTGGACAGTCCATTTGTAGGTCACTGCCAGCTGCAGCCTGGAGGCTAAATAACCCTGTCTGCCTGACAGATGGCGTCACTAGCACGGCCACACTATAACATGGCAGTGACATTAGGATGTAGGACTGATTAAAGCTGTGAAGGTCACAAGTGAAACGAATGAGGGGTCATTGCAACTTCTCTTTTGGCTTCCACCTTTCTGCATGCTGCCTTATTGTGTTTAACTCTCCAATACCAAACAGTCCTTACTGAGTATGACCATATGAGACCCTGAGAGTACCTGCCACGACTTCTTCGCCCTGTGGCTTTGACACCACATGCTTACACTTGCATACTGGTTGCTAAGAAAAGCCCTTGGGCGTCATACCCTGTTCACCATCTAAGGAGTGGCCAGATTAGAGCCAACAAGCCTGCAGCCAAGAAAGTTAGCAAACTGCTCTCTGCTTTACTCTAGTGGCAACTTGCTGGTTTCCCCCCTCATATACATCACCTGCTACACCTCAGACATGAATAAATTGGCTAGATTTTGCAAAACCAAGCAGCAAATTTGCCTGATAATTGAGGAGACTTGCGTTATTCTGCTCGACTACAAGTAAGAAGGAACTGAACCCACATGTTACACACTGTATTTAGTAATAACCTGATGCCTCTGACTATTTTTAAGTTGACAAGCTCTTTTATTTGTTTCTAGGTCCGTATTGCAGCTAATTTTGTGATACATTCTCCTCCTGGGGAGTTCAATGAAGTCTTCAATGGTGAGCCTTATTTGTGATTTGACATATAGAGCTGATGAAGCCAAAATCTTCTATCACAATATAGATTGTTTCATATCTTGATAATAATATACAGTATATCATAGCATGTTTCCTGGTAATTCAATAGATGGATAAATAAATAAATAGTTTATATGAAATTACCACATGGTAACGCCTCTTTCTGTTTACCTCTCTGCTGATTTAATAATTGACAAATGAAAAGTACGCGTATTTTCTCTTTTTAAGAACCTGAGTGCAAAATGAACATAACAGTTTCAACAGTTTTCAACTGAAATAAATATAAGCCTAGCCCATATCACCAGAGAAATGATAGAGAAAAATATACGATAAACGTTTTTTTTTATGTCATTTTGACGATGTATATCGTTATATTTCCCAGCTCTGCTGCATTTAAATGTGTATGGAAACAGTTTGTTCATACTTTCTTATGTTAATTCTTCTTTTCAGATGTGCGAGTACTGCTCAACAATGATAATCTTCTCAGAGAGGGCGCGGCTCAGTAAGTATCACAAAAAAATAAAAAATGATATTCTGGATGTACATACAACTTGTGGTTTCTTTTCTTTTTTGGCACAGTGCCTTTGCCCAGTACAACATGGATCAGTTCACCCTTGCCAGAATTGATGGATATGAAGATCAGGTTAGATTTTTTTTTTTAATTTTTTTTTTTTTTAAATCAAGTTCATTTGCTTTTCTCATTGAACCCACTAAAATGACATCATATACAGGTGGAGTAACGGCAGGTTTCTCTGTTCCCTGTAGGTCCTGATAACGGAGCATGGAGACCTGGGTAATGGCCGCTTTTTTGACCCTCACAACAAGGTCTCTTTCAAGTTTGACCACCTGCGAAAGGAAGCCAGCGACCCCCAGCCCCATGAGGGCGAGGCGGCCCTCAGGTCTTGGAGAGACACCTGCGATTCTGCCCTCAGAGCCTACGTCAAGGAGCACTACCCCAGTGGAGTCTGCACTGTAAGCTCGCTCTCCCAGTCTGCACCACCATCAGCTGCCAGCATTGCTCAACAATGAATCAACCTCTTATGCTGTCTCATCTGCTTCAGGTTTATGGGAAAACAATTGATGGCCAGCAGACCATTATCATTTGTATCGAGGGTCATCAGTTTGAGCCTAAAAACTTCTGGTAAGCTGCTAAGAGGAGAGTGATCTCATTTTAAACTTCCTAATCAAATTCACTTCGCTAGTAATGTTGGTGCAGTGTAGAGGCAGTGATGTGTTTGGCATGCTTGGGATCAGTATTCAAGTATATTCTTCTACATTTTTCTGTTTCCAGGAACGGTCGCTGCCGATCTGAATGGAAGTTCAGTGTCTCGCAATCTACAGCACAGCTGGTTGGAGTCTTGAAAATGCAGGTATGCTGAGTCATTAACGTGTGTAGTGTGAGCTTAGCTGGGAAGTTTTGTTTCATTGTTGTTTTACATCTCCCCTGTCTTTATCTCCAGGTACATTATTATGAGGATGGAAACGTGCAGCTGGTCAGCCATAAAGATGTAAAGGAATCTCTGACTGTGGTTGTAAGTACTGTAGTGCCACCACCACATATAAAGGGTAGATGAGGTGGTTTGGCACTAGAAAACTATAAGAAGGGATGTTGAAGAAGCAGGTTGATAAGCAGGAGTAGTGCAAAACAAGTGGCAGTTGTTAACAAAAAAATACTAAAACAAATAAAACAAATAAAACCTGGGAAATTCAATAAAACTTCTTTTAAATTGAATAAAAAAAAAAAATCACCAAACAAAAGAAAGCTGCAGCCTCACAGCAAGCTGCCACCTCCTTTTCTCCTTCCCCTCACTACAGTGAAGGGTTAGGTTACCTTCTCAGCCTCACCTAACTGGAACCTACCACCTGCCCAGGTACGTAAGTATAGGGTGAGCTAAACCGAACAAGCATCCAGATTCATTCTCTACGTTACGGCTGACATCTCTAGGGGTATCCATACATACCAGTAAGCCCACCAAACATTATAGGATGTCATTTACTGCAGAACTAGCTTACCTATCTTACATGTTAACTGTAACCAGCCCCTCCCTGCTTGGAGGACATAATGAAGCAAAGCTGTTCCTTGTTTGAGCTGCTGATCCTCAACATCCCAGGCAGAACAACAAAATCCTATGAACCCATAAAACACTAAACAAGCTTGTGTCATTTATACACCTCGCTTGATGATGTATCAAATAAACTGAAACCTTTTCACAAGTATTTTAACTTATTGATATTTTTTTCTATTTGAAACTCTGGAGTGTTATATAGTAAAACTGAAGCTAAGTGGTGTTGATAATGCAGAAGCAAGTAGAGAATAATTGTATGGATTTATTAGACTGTTTCATATTTGGTTTTTGCTGATGTGTGTTTTGCTTAATTAACTTTACAAATGTATGTTTTACCAGAACGAGAGCCAGACTGCAAAGGAGCTTGTGAAAATCATCGAGGATGCAGAGAAAGAATACCAGGTATGTGGGAGTTAAGAACAACAAGAGTTGCCCCCGTATGTGAATGAAAAGTTTTTATTATTGTGCCACAAATATACAAGACACAAAAGGTTCATGTAAGCCAGATCTGGAAAACTGCTTATACATTTCCATATACCTCCACAAAAAGTCCAAAACTCCATTTGAATCATCATCACAGTCTGATTTTCAGACCTTCATGTTTACAATAATCCTGTATAGACAAGGAGGAATCAGAATGAGTAGTAATTAAATACTCCAGGTTTTTGAGACAAAGATATCAAACTTAAATACATCAAAACTGAACAGTTATACTAATGTTTGGTCACCTGTACATCAGGATTATTACTGTTAACTGAAACTAAAATGAAATTAAGCAATGAAAAAATATTTTTAGTAAAAACAATATATTTTAAGAAAAACTAAAGTGAATGATATTGCCTGGGTGTAAAACTAATAAAAAACAGAATAAGAATGAACATAAATTCATTTCAGTTTTAGTATTTTAATTAACTAAAATATATTACCATAAAAAGGAGACAGCTTGAATTTCCGTGGTGACGTTGAACCACAGAAGCTGGACAGACTTCCAGGAGATGGCGCTATGTCACAATTGCTTCTGTCAAACCATAGACATGTTTTTGCATGTTGATAGCCACGTACTTCTGAGACATAATACCTGACCCTACCAGAGACAAACTAAAACTACTATAAAACTAAATATATGAAAACTGAACTTTTCTGAATAACTGAAACTAAACTCATGAAACTGAAAAGCCCAAATTCAAATGAATACTAACTGAAAATTCAAAAATATTAAATCCTTGCCATCCACCCCCAGAGTATCAAGCATCAACTTAAATCGTCACAACACAAAAGAAAACTTTCTGTTTTAAACTTTCTGTTTAAAATGTCCAGTTAACTGGCACTGACAGATGACGTCATGGTCCAACTTGTTTCTAGCTAGAAAGCACGACTTTTCTTTGCCGTCTCTCAGGTGGCCATCAGTGAGAACTATCAGACCATGTCGGACACCACCTTCAAAGCCTTACGCAGACAGCTCCCGGTCACCCGCACCAAGATCGACTGGAACAAGATCCTCAGCTACAAGATCGGCAAAGAGATGCAGAGTGCTTAGAGGAGCGAGGCTGTTTGGGTTTACCACAAACTGGGGAGAAGCTGACGCTCGCGCAAACACATGTGACGCAACGTTACGTACTGTATGTCCTGCTAAAAGAGACATTTGTTTGGGGTTTTGATAAGGGAATGACAGCTTCCATTATGCACTACGAGGGGATGCCTTCATTTTACATTGACATTGAGTGATGTACTGTAACTGTCTCTCATTTTCTCAGTTATTTTTTTAAACAAATATTGCCTTTAGTTACACTGTGAAAGTTTGGGTTATTTGTCACTGTTAAACACACACACTTTCTGATCCTTCAGTGCTTCAAAATGGACAAAAATTCCCCCAAAACCCCTCAACTTTCATGTAGCAACTAATGTACACTCCTTATATAACATAACTGATATTCTTCAAGAGCTTCCAATACCTCCTTATAGTATAGTTTTTTATGAACAGAGGGTAAATACTGTATGCAGTTCGATATATTAACTGAGAGACACTTGACGGCACCATATTACACAGTTTTAGTCTGAGATCCCATCAGTTTATACAGGATGAATGCCTCCCTTTGGGCGTTGTAATCAAAGCATAAATGTTATTTTTATTTTCCCGCTCACTGACCATATTTGTCTTCCCCCCTGAAGCTCTTTCACTTCTTTGTTATTGAGAGACATTTTCAGTGATAATCCCTCTATAACCCCCCCAACTGATAAAGTAATGGTGTCCTCCTGCCAGCTGTTTGCCTTTAGCTTTTGCTATATTTTTTATACAAACTGTAAGTACATTTATTATTCATGAAATAAAAATATGATCGTCAGGCAAATTGTGTTTTACATCATGTGTGGAGTTTAGAGAGCTTGGGCACCAGATGTTCACACTAACACATTATCTTTTTTGGACTTAATTTGACTGGAAATTGAAATTTGACTGATAGTTTTCTTAGGAGGGTGGGTTGTGCTGGGGGAATCTGGACCAGTGATCTCAGTATTTAAAGTCCCGAAAGACATTTTTGCAAAAAAAAAAATCAGGTTTGATAGTTGCATGATCAAAATATGTACATTAAGCTGTACAGACCTCATTTCATTGAGATTTGCTTGAAGCATACACATTTTATTATTACATCTGTCATGGTTTTGTCTGTTTCTATGTGCACTGTGGACTTTGTATGTCAGCACTTAGCTAGTTAATAATGTTAACTTATATCCCTTTTTCACTTTAATTACAGCTGAAACAATTAGTTGACTCATCACTTAGTTGATAAAATAGAAAAATATTATGCATTAATATTATTTATCAAGCAAAACTTCCAAATTTTCAAATGTGAAGATTTAGCCTGCTGCTTTTCTATGGGCAATACTTATATTTCATTTTGAATTGCATTGAAAATGATGAATTTAAATTGAACATATTAGTTTGGAACTAAATTCCAGTAAACTTGAAACTGCGTATGATGTTAAATTGAATTCAGTTTCTCTGACGCTGTATTTGATCTGTGGTCAGTATTGGCCTTGCAAAGTTAAGAGCCGATTTAAAACACTAGATGGCGTGTTGAGCCATTTTGACTCCATAAAATTCAGATTTGATAAGAACTGTCAATATTAACACCAGCACTGATCACAGTACAATCATATTTAGTTTACGGCTCAAAAAAACATGTTTCAGTGTGCATTACCTCGTTAGATAATTCCTGTAAACCTTTCATAACGGATGACTTATCAAAAGGTTACAAGTAAATATTTCTTTCCTCACGTCAAATCTCATTACTATTTTCAGGAAGTTCTCCTACAAGTGCAAGACGTTACTGAGCAACAGTGCAAAGACTTACAAGTACACAGTAATAGAACAAGCTAACTACACATCAGGCAAACATCTGGCTCAACCACGTGACCAGCAGCATATAAATGACACCGTATAGTTAAGTTCAAAGAAGGAGAAATATTTTATTTATGAATAATGCCATAAATTAAACCAAAACTAGTACGCAGTGTCTGGAGGCCTGGCCAATAAGAACAAAAGCATGGAAGAGGTCTGGGCCAGACCACCAGGAGCTGTAGGACCCAGAGCTCACCCCCAACTTTTAAAAAAAATAGCAAGGAAACTAAACTACAAACAAAGCCACAAAACTGAACTACCAGAACCCCCATCCTCAGAGGGAAATGAAGAACCTCGACAGGTAGAAGGCTGTTCGGGGCTGTTGATCAGCTCCTGGTTGATCTGGGAGTCCAACAGGGCCTGTAGAAAACCACAGAGAGTTTCTACCTCAGATATTATTCTAAGATGGTCTATTACACAGATATATAACATCCCTGTTTCACTCAATGACTTCTACGGGCTTGACCATTTCTAACATGCATCAGATTAACTGAAAATGTGTCGCTAGACACTGAGACACCACCAAATATCTCATCCTGCCATACACCAGCAGGATCCACACTACCTTGAGTTCAGATGAGTCTCTTTCTGGTGGATGAAGTTCACCATCACAGTCCTTACGATTTATGTTGATGAGTGTGTGTTCTTCTTTCACACAGTGTATGGAAATGCCTGAGAGAGAACAAGGTAGAAGTGTAAACTGAGGGTGGCTTTAATTCATCAGCCCAGTCGTGCTGTTATTACACAGCTATGTTTTTGCATGTTATCTGAAAGGTTATATTTACGAGTGTATCTCTGGTCCCTGCTGTTCCAGTTAGGTCTTGACATGGCAAAGAAATAGGAGTCAGCAATGCAGATTGTTAGAGGGAGGCTGTTGGAGGGAGGTCGTAGCTGTCTGTCAGGATCTGCAGGTGGAGGCGGCAGCAGCAGGTTGCTTACAGAGGCAGTAGGTGGAGGTTTGGTCATAGCTGCCTGTCAGGATCTGCAGGTGGAGGCAGCGGCTGCAGGTTGCTTACAGAGGCTGTAGGTTTCTTACAGAGGCTGTAGGTGGAGGTTTGGTTTTAGCTGTCTGTCAGGATCTGCAGGTGGAGGCGGCAGCTGCAGGTTGCTTACAGAGGCTGTAGGTGGAGGTTTGGTCATAGCTGCCTGTCAGGATCTGCAGGTGGAGGTAGCGGCTGCAGGTTGCTTACAGAGGCTGTCGGTGGAGGTTTGGTTTTAGCTGTCTGTCAAGATCTGCAGGTGGAGGCGGCAGCTGCAGGTTGCTTACAGAGGCTGTAGGTGGAGGTTTGGCTGCAGCTGTTTGCCAGAAACTGCAGGTGGAGTTGTTGTTTGCTGGAAGCAGCAACAGGTGGAGGTTTGGTTGCAGCTGTTCATCACCTTACTTGAAACACTTAAACTTAAACAATAAATCAACTTTAAACAATACTTCAGCTTAAACATCAATACATTTAATTAATTATATACAAAACTATTTACAGATTAGATGTCACTGAGCATTAGGTCATTCTTCGCTCGTTGAGGCTTTGGTTCCCCAGAAATATCTATGCCATGAAGAGGACGATATACTCTGGAAGCAGCTGGCCTGTCTTGGTCCTGTTAGGAGAGAAAAAAACAAAACAGAAATTAAATCATAATGAGATTTCATGCAGATTTCACACGTGTTGTTAGGCAAAGTGTTTTATATTAGAATAGCTTTAATGAACACAGTAAGACAAACTGGATGGAAAATGAAATAGACTTTGTTATAAATGGAACTAAAAATAATACATACACACACACACACACACACACATATATACCTAAGTATATATAACTGTCAATGATTAAAGACTAAGGTATTTAATCATGATTAATTGCATGGTTGTCCATGATTAATGACAATCAATTGCAAAGTCATCACAATCATTTTTATCTGTTCAAAATGTACCTGAACTTATAATCTGTCAAGTATTTAATCCACTTATCAACGTGGGAGTGGGCAAATATGCTGCTTTATGCAAATGTATGTATTTATTATTGTAAATCAATTAACAACACAAAACGATGAGAAATATTGTCCAGAAACCCTCACAGGTACTGCATTTAGCATCAAAAATATGTTCAAATCATAACATGTCAAACTGCAGATTCTTCCACAACCTAAAACTATAAGTTGCATTAATGCATCAAAGAAATTGGTGGCATTAAAGTGAATTTGTATACTATTATGGTGTTAACTTTGACAACCCTAATATGTATATGTCATACTATATGAGTAACACTTTAAATTACAGCCTGCAACATGTTTTCACTCCAGCTTTAAAAGTGATCCCACAACCTAAAAAGCAAGTTAATGTGCTAAAGAAATTAGTAGCACAATATTTATCAAGATTTTACTGTAGGCTACCTATTATTTAGAGGTAAGGATTGACTGATTCAGGTGGAGTAAATACAGCAGGGTTCATTTACATTAAAGTTCATATAAACATTTCTACATCTTGAACAAATACTGCGAGGCTATTTGAAGAGATCTGATTTTAAAGACTCAACAGAGGAACATTGTTGTGAAAGATAATATAAAACAGGAAATTAGTTCAGGGAAATAGCAGGAAAAACCCCAGTGGAAAATAACAAACTCTTCTTTCTTCTGTTTGGAGTAACAGTAGATATTGTGAACTGCTCCAACATTTTGTATCAAAGTACAAAAATCAGAGTTGCCTATTCATGCGGTCTTTGAGTACAATTATTTACCTATTTTTGTCATATTCAGAGGGAGCTAGTGGAGACACTTACTGGCATCACCGGCAATATCACAGATACAGGCATGTCCGTGTTGTCTTGCACACAGACCTACATAACTGTCATTAGCATCCCTTTGTTATTAAAGGAAAGTCTTTGATGCCATAGACAACAACTTCAAATACAACCTCCATTATGTAGCAAGAACTGAGCGTGAACTGGTAGCTGGAGAGGTGCCAGTTTACCTCTTGGGCACTGCCGAGGTGCCCCTGAGCAAGGCACCAAACCCCCAACTGCTCAGGGCGCTTGTCAGGAGCAGCCCCCTCACTCTGACACCTCTCCAATTGTTGCATGTATATGGGCCTGTTTGTGCATGTGTGTGTATAAGTTAACAGAGTGAAAAAATTGAATTTCCCCTTGCGGGACTAATAAAGGACTATCTTCTTCTTCTTCATGTTGTTGCTTAGTTCAGTTCAGTTCAGCTCAGTTTTTCCAATGCAGTTATTCATGTTAAACATAACAAATTCATATTATGTGATTCAAACTTAGTGTCTAGTGACATATTTCTGCCCATACTTATCTTTTCTTATAACATGGCATTGCAAATTTTAAATCTTTGTGTTTTGGAAAGTTATTGGCCAGACAAAAGGAACAATTTTAAGGAACTCACTTTGAGCTTATCAATAATAATGATAGTAATAATAAAAAATAATAATAATTTTAAAGTCTGTACATTAATCGATAGCAAAAATAATAATATTATGAAATTGTATGACGCATTGTATTATTTATCCTTTGGCATGATGTGTCCAAGCTTACCAGTCGTCAGTGTTATCCATTAAGGCTATAATGAATCGTTGAATGCAGCTAGGTGTGTTTTAGAACTATGAAAAAATATTATCATAATGTATTATGTATTTGAAATAGATTGAAACGCCCTT
Source organism: Pterois miles (assembly GCA_947000775.1). Classification (NCBI taxonomy): domain Eukaryota; kingdom Metazoa; phylum Chordata; class Actinopteri; order Perciformes; family Scorpaenidae; genus Pterois; species Pterois miles. The sequence goes on along the minus strand of CAMQGK010000355.1, from coordinate 9,484,219 downwards.
TTCACATGTCTCCAAACACACGGCTGCTCTGCGGTCGTGACAAAAAGGTAACCTGCGAGTTGGAGAAACTCTCACGAGATGGTTAACGTTGGCCATTGATTTCGAATGGTTGGGAGAGGTCGTCGCAGCAAGTCTCGCGAGAGCTGTCAAGCGAGATTTCACAATTTGCGGGTAACCTTCTAGACACTGCTGTGCGGTAGCTTGTGACTAGGGAGCGTCAATCTGGTGTCAACAGTACATAACATGTGCATGATGCGTACTCGTCATAAAAGTCGGCTAGAGAAGTTTCAACTTTGAAAGGTAGAAAAATAAACGCTTCACGCGAAAGTTATTCGTTTCAGCTGTGTATTTTGTTCTGTCGCTAAGGTGTTTTCGCTTTTCTTGTATAAAACAATTGCAGACGGTCTCTTCCGGTAGCAGTTGGAGACCGTTCACCATCTCGAATTTTGCGTTAAACTGCGCAAAATAGCTGATTTACATGTCATTTACTCGATAATTTACGCTCAAAAAATGTATGAAAATCGATGGCGACAACTTCCGTATGTTGCGAACATGCGCAAAACATGTAACGTGGAAATGTCCAGCGCATGATTCACACCAACAGTTTACATTAATACTTGAGGAAATGAGGGTAATAACCGGGTGATAGTTGGTCAGCAGATGAACTTCCTCATTGAGTCAGTCGGTAGTTAGCAGCAGCAGCAGCAGCAGCCGTCTGAAACCAACACGACAACATGTCGTCGCTTAAAGACTCGCTTGAGTCCGGACTGGACTTCATTGAATTTCTGGGGGACAGAGTATCCACCACCAGCAGAGCCGAACTTCGGGACATCTACAACTCTGAGTTTAGGGGCAGGTAGGCTACAAAAACAAGCCCACATCACATGTATTTGCTCCACCGGGCTGTTGTGTGTAACACCACCACCTGTCTGCATGCTTATGTTCACAGAGAAGGAATTAAAGACCCGACTTTTTCCAGTGTTCTCCATGCCCTGCTCAAGTTCAACAAAGCCCATATAAGACAGAAGAAAGTCTACATAAATGTCAAGCCTCAGGTAGGATGAGCTGTCATTTTCCTAGGAAACAAGATTAGGAAACTAAATAAGGAAGCATCATGGTATTTTTAATGTAGGTTCGAGTGTACTGTGACCAGTGGAGGAAGCCCCGGGCCCCTCAGCCGCCACACAGTCCCAGCTCTGGCCCTCAGAAGACGGTGGAGACCCCTTCACCCTCCCCTGCCCCCTTGACCCCTGTGACCCCTGTGCTGACGCCCAAGAAAAAGCTGGCCACAGAAGTGCTTCGCAAGCTGAAGGAAAACAGGTAGGTTTGTAAAAGTATGTGTTACGTGTAATACTGTAAAATGTTTGTTACCATAACATTTTTTTTAGTGATCAAGTTTTTTTTATTGAGAAAAGTTTAGAGAAAATATGTCACACACAAACAATTAAAGCAAAAAATGAATGTTGATCACATTTTATTCTTTAATACTGAATTCAGTTTTTATTGCCTGTCCATATACACTTACATTAAATTAGTTTTGTCCTGGACCATCGAGTGATAATAACAAAACAGGTGCCCTTCACAGAAAAACACATCAAGTTTTATATTGTTTTATATTTTAAGCAGTGTGTTGAGCCTGACTGCATCAAGGAGGATGTTGTACAGCCATAGGGGTCAAGAGTCCACACTGGTGGCTTTTTAAGGTTCAGTTTTATTGTCATTATGCAACACAGGATTGCAAAATGGATTGCAGCTGTAGCTCTTTCCACGCTACACACAGAGAACATGTAGACAAATATTCAATTGTAAATTGGATTAGAATAGAATAAAATGGGAAGTAAAATAGTGAAGTATAATAGAAGTAACATTAAAGGAAGAAAGAAAAAAAGTAAACAATATTATATTTACAAGGAAGGTATACCTGCAAAAAGACAACACAACAGAATAGTTCCATGTAAAATTCACAGATGCAATGCAGTGCATAGAACAGTGTGTAATCTAGAAATATGTATAACATGTAGATGTATATGAGAAGAGTCATTTCTTTCCAGTGGAGTGTGGAAGATGAGGTGAAGTTGAGGAGTCTGGCAGCCTGAGCAAAGAAGCTGTTCTGTAGTTTGGTGACATGGCAGCGGTTATCGTCTTTTAGTGTCCTTTGGGCTCTGCGCAGGCTCCTCATCTCACAATAACACTGATGCTCAGTAGATGAGTACCAATGATGTTTTGGGTGGTTTGTAGCTCTCCCTCTCTTCCTTTCCCTCATTTCCTGGCGTATCTCTACTGATGACTATCAAATAGTCTTAAAAAACTAGGCAGATTATCATCCAAATATTAAATAAAACCCAAGAGAAATAATGGGATCCAGATGAAATCTACCCTTTGGTGTAACTTTTTGCCACTAAGATTTTGAAGATGCGCAATGAAAAGTTGATTATTTTGTATGACAATTTTGCATGTATCTGCTATTAGACAGTCTAAAGCGACAACAAACAAGGAGAGATAAAGAGAGGGGGAGATGGAAGTGTTGGCCTGCATACAGTAGGTCCACAACTAGAATCAACCTGGGAAAGTTACAAGATGCACTCACTTTGGAGTGTTTTTACACCCTCTTATCATTGCAAGTTGAAGACTTTGCAGCCTGATCATGCCTCTCTCTCACAGGAAAGTGTTGACAGCCAACAAGGGGGGCATTGAGATCACCTCAGTTCCCGTGGCGAGCCGGGGAAAGGTTTGTTTCACAGTGAATCGCCTGAGGGAGTCGGTCATCCTCAGGTTCCACATCTCAAACAAGGGCCCAAACTGCGTCCACTTCACTTTCTACACCGCCCTGCACAAGATCCGCTGTTTCACTCTGGAGGATGAAAGGAGAGTGACCAGAGCTTGTCCAGTGTTCCTCTGTCCTGGTAAGACTACAAGCACTCCTCCCCTGTGTTTTCATTAAATAAAAACACCCTGAAGAGGTAATTAATGCTCACAGCTCTTCCTCTGCCGCCTCCTTTCTTTCACAGGCGAGCGCTATGAGGTTGTGGTTCGATACACACTCAGCCACTATGGATATTTCCCCGCCACCATGTACTTTGAATTCTGCCCAGATCTGCCAGGATCCGAGCCCTTTTGCATTGTGAGGGAGATGGAAGCGGTAGCCAGGACCCCGCTGGCTGCAGAGCTGGGGCCTGTGGCTCCTTACAAGCCATTTCAGGTGGTCACATACAAGCCTGTGGACACTGTGGTAGTGGAGGGAGTACCTCCTGAGAGGTGAGTTATTTAAAAAACTGATCATAAACCAGTTTAAGACTCAAAATAGAAATCCACTTTTATGCCTGGTTACTACAAGGGAACTCTGCAGGTTTTAGACATTGTGGGGTCTTTTGTGGGTCCAGAGGGAGCTGCCTGAAGTCTAATAAATGCAGCATCTTTGGGGTCTGAAGACTACAAGTTTGAAATGGAAAAAGATTTGTGGGTGTGGACTTAGAAAGAGGTGAGCTCACCAGACATCTGTAGCCCACTCATCTCTGCTTGCCACACCAGTAGGATTGGCGAGTGGATTGTATGTATGCATGCCCGCTGAGCCCCGTTAAACAGCATGAGTGACTCGTTTACAAATGTTTATTCACGAAACTTGAACTGTAATGCTTGCAGAAAGCTTAAAGGTTTGATTTTTTCAAAGCTCCATTGGACACTGAGCCACGACACAGACTTCTGGTGATCAGATCATGAATAACCACGATTGGATGGTATGAAAATCAAAACAATCGTCCAAACCTACACGTCACATTTTTCTAACTGAACTGTCAATGGTCGAGTTGTATTGTGGATGATGTAGGCTAAGTTTTGACAAAGAATGCGTTGAATAAAAAAGATGATCTCTATGTTTCTGCCATTGATTTTAATACTTTTTAACCGTTCATTGTGAGTCCTACAATCGTATAGGAGTGCGATGCTAAATTAGTGGGGTGGTTGTGGCTAGAACGGCTAGAGCGTCTTACACCAATCAGAAGTTCGGCTCCTCCGGTCACACGTTAAAATGTCCTTGAGCAAGATACCTAACCCCAAATTGCTCTTGAAGGCTGTGCCATCGGTGTGTAACTGAGTATTTAGATGAGATCCTGATGAGCATGGCAGCTTCTATCGGTGTATGACTGTGTGTGAATGGGTTAATGCTGACATGCTGTGTGAAGCACTTTGAGTTCTGGGAAGACTAGACAGGCGCTATAAATGCAGTCTATTTACTATTTTAAAGAAACATCCATGCTGGTCCCTTAGTTTAAGAATTAATGTTGTGTAACAAATAAACACAGCACACTGTCGTAGTATCTCTAAATAGAATGAGTACAAATATTTTTCACCAACAGCAGGAAATTACAGAGTTCAGTACAAATATTTAATTTGGGAGCAGTTTTCTTCAGTTGTAGTTCAAGTTGATCAACAAATGTACCCAGAACGGTGTTTTTATTCATGCACAATGTGTTTGTGTTTTTCCTCTGCAGCTCTGCCCAGCCTCTATTGACAACAGTGAAATTAGGAGACTACAATTACCCTCGTTACCTAAAGGACCTGGCTAGACGAAGGATGGAGGACTCGGAGTACCTCTCTCCAGCTGCCAGGCAGAGACTGGCATCAGTGAAGTGAGAGAACAAACTCATTGTTTACAGCCAACCTGCTATTTTCTGGGCTTAACTCCCTCATCAGTGTTTGTGTGTGTGCTGTATCTCCAGGGGTCTCCTCAACTCTCCCTTAAAGATGAAGACGTACTCTCATCGATTTCACCTTCTGCTGCACCTGGAAGAGATCCAGATGGAGGTGGACATCAGGAAGTATGACCTCCACAATCAAACCATGACTCTGGACCAAAGCAACAAAAAACTGCTCAAACTCAGTGTAAGGAATCCTCACTGTAGATGTCTACTGTTTTAAATAACAGCAATGGAAAGTCCATATCTCTGCTTCCTTTTGTGTGGTGTTATATTATTTTTATATGTTGTTGTTGTCCTCTGAAAGCTTGCTGATCGACTGTTCTTTCAGTGTTTGAAATGAAAAAAAGAGGCATAGAGGAAAGAAGACTAACTCTGATATTCTCCAACAGGTTCCTGGTGTTGCTGAGAATCGGCCATCTGTACTACGAGGAGATTGTCTGAGAGTGTCCAAATCTGGAGACGCGGTCCAGCCGATCACTGTGTACACCGGATATGTTCACAGAGTGGAGCTTGATAGTGTGAAATTGGGCTTCTCAAAGAGGTAAGAGCTGGACTATGGATGTTTGAAACCAAGTTTACATCAAAGACTGTGAATAAAGCACAGACCTAACCCCACACCTAAAGAAAAGATTAGATATGCTTTTATTGATCCCCCTTGAGAGAAATTTTGGGTAACACAGCAGTACAGAGGAGTAGGTAGCAGCATGTAAAGAACATACATAGAGCAAAAATTTTAGGAAGACAGTAGGAATACTATATACAGAACAAATTCAAAGTACTGTACACAAGAACTGTACTGTAAACAACATATCTGACATTCGCATATGTCCTGTGCAAAATTGCTATAATTCCTATCACTTTTCAGGTTGCTGCAGATTTTTATCACCAATATGAAGTTCGATGTAGAGTTTACTGTCAACCGATACTCCTTGAGGCTGCAGCATCGGGCGGTGGACTTGGCAGCAAAATATCAGCTGGAAGAGGTGCTGTTCCCATCTGGCGCAGCAGTGGCTAATCTTCCCATGCCGAAGCTCAGGTACGGTGCCGGCACACATAAAGTTTATGTATACAGAATGCAAAAAAGACTCATAAATATATTATCATCTATAAATGCACAAATCAGTCACCATAAAGTGCTGCATGCCATGTACTTGTAGTGCAGAGAAGCTTCAACGGTCTGACATTGGTGATAAGAGCGTATGAACTCCTAATGATACGTGCGTGTGCTCAGCAGCCTTTGCCCCAGCTCTCTCTGGGCACCCATCCACCGTATCGTACTAACAGGCTGTTCTTTCGTTTAATGCCATTAATTTGCTTCAAGTAGATGTGGTAAAATATGGAGGATTATGTTGGCTGAGGACATCAGACAATGTTCCCTATTATCTGTGTAGACTTGGTGACAGACTTGTATGGTCTGAGCTTTTCATCTATACATTTAGAATTTTTTTTAAATTCAACCCTATTTTTAGCCTCTGCTCCACATTTTTAACTTTGAAAATATTTCACCAGTGTGAAAAGTGTAAAGATTTGTTCTCCTCTTATTAACCTCCAGGATGTTCAACCATCAGCTGGAGAACAACCCAGAGCAACATGCTGCGGTCCAGCGCATCGTAGCCGGATCATCGAAGCCCGCTCCTCATCTTGTGTTTGGGCCTCCTGGAACTGGAAAGACAATCACTCTGGTTGAAGCTATGCATCAGGTATTAGAGGATAACCTCTGTATTTGTCAGCCTTCACCCTATTTCCCCATCCTTTTTTTTTTGTATAATGGGGACAACACTTTTTGAAACAGGTCCAGTATTGAGGGAAAACACTGCAGCGCCAGCAGCTAACTGGGCTGTAATGTAATCATTTTGGGCAACCTGGCACAGTCAGTTTACATTCACTAAAAGTACTTGTTTATGCCGTGGCAGGCTCAGATTATTATTATTATTATTATTATTATGCTGTAAGTGTCTGACAACATGATGGAAAGGACCCTACAGAGAAATTAAACATTTTTCTTACCTTTTGCTTGATCCGGTCTGTCTGATATTGTGTGTCTCACTCAGAGGAGTCTTGTTGTGAAACCTTGCGTCGCATCCACATTGTGATAATCATCATCATCTAAATATTCAACCGTGACATTGGAAATCTTTTAGATAACACTAAGCTATGCTTAACACATCAAACACTAATGCACTAATCTCTCACTCACGTTTCTCCCGTTGTCTCTTTTGGCAAGAAGTCACACGACACAATGATGAGGAAAGGGAAGGAAATAATCCCATTATGAATATACCTATAATGTTGTCAGACGCTTCTAATAACAATTTGAGCCATTCAACTGATGGTGCCATTGTTTAGCGGCTGGTGGCTACAGTGTTCTGCATAATACTGCAGCAATTTCCAAAAATGGTGTCCCTGTTAGTCACAGACACAAAAACATGAGAAAATAGGGTCCATGTCGAAAATACCAAAGTTGTCCTCTAAGTGTCCAAGATGTACAGTAGGTTTTAGACTGTTTCTCGGACAGAACAAGATCTTGATTATGTAATCACCTTGGATTCTAGGATATTGTGATGGCTGGTTTTACTGTTTTCTGATGATTTTGTAGACCACTTGATTAGTTGAGGAAATAATTGGCAGATCAATAATAAAAATAACCTGTAGTTGCCCTAATATGAACAGCCCAATGTTATCTGCCAGTCTTAGCTTTTCTTACTGGACTGGAGTGGGCGAGTCTTGTTGGAAAAAAATGTGATGTTGGTTATTTCCAGCTGCCTTTCAGATTTTAATAACATGAGAATCAGAAATCTGTCGACGTTTGTTGGGTTGTTTGGCTGACAATGGGGATGCCACAGTCAGTCAAATCTGATGAAACCATAGTCCTCAAGAAGCAGATTTGATTGTTGAAGTCTCAGTCTATAACTAAGCATGTTTTCAAACTTGTTGCTTAGTCAGTCATGTTTGCTTTACTTTATTTTCCATAAAGCCTAGGCTAAATGTGGTAAATGTATTCTGTAAGATAGATCACATGTTGTGGGCTTGATATTTCCTTACATACAGCTAGATGTGTAGACTGATGAAATGTGAAAACATCTCTGTGATCGGAGTGAATAATTGTCTGTAATGGGCCTGTATAATTAACTTAGACTAGTGCTTAAAATAGACTATGACTGGTTCAGTTCAGTAATGCACTAATTTGGTTTTATTATACCCCTGCGACAACATAGTTGGGGGTATATAGTGCTCCATCCGTCCTTCCATCTGCTGTCATTTCTGGAGCAGAACTCAAAAAACATTTAACTTAGGAACTTCAAATTTGATAATGATGGTTGACTGTAGTCTAGTTGTTCATTTGGGGTTCAGAAGTCCAGGGTGGCCAAAATATTTGAAATTTCAGCCCCAATTTTTTTTTTTTTTCAACTTCACTTTCATTTCTGGGGCAAAATATTGTGGCTTTGCAATGTGGTCTAGTTGTGCTTTTCTGAGGTTAGAATTGCAGGGTGGTGCTATAAAGTTATTTTAAATTTTCTCTCAAAAAAGTGATTAATTTCTTCTATTTACGGAGCATAACTCGGAAACTCTTTTACTTAGGAACCTCAAAGTCTGTGTGATGGTTCACAGTTTGGCGGGAGCGGGGTGAGCGGGCGTATGTGAGCCGTACTCAATTCTGCCGTGTTTCATTCTTGCTTTCCAGACGTACTAATTTCTACCTAATTGACACCATTGTTGATGAACAAAACAGAAAAATACAGCTAAGCATCAAAATAAATTGTCAGCAATTATAAGTGATGAATTTCCATTGACAGGTGAACAGGGCGGACCCGTCGGCCCGCATCCTCGCCTGTGCACCTTCAAACAGTGCATGTGACCTCCTCTGTGAGAGACTGATGGCACACATGGATCCTCATCAGATTTACCGTATGTACGCCAGCAGCCGGGACCCGAGAAGTGTCCCCAAGAACCTGCTGGTGAGCATCAGCTGGCATTTTCACATCCAGAGGATAATCTGGTTAACGTCTCTAAGCTCTCAATGTAACACAAACAAATTAGAGCTTTGGATATTGATTCATAACGCTTACTGGGACAAATGATTAAATTAACTAAATACGTAACCAGATGTATTGAAGACAACATTTTGAGTTTATAAGTAAAACCGACATTGAAAATGTTTACATATCACAGTAACTCAAGCAAGTAGTCCCACATTTCAACAAGATTCCTCGTCACAGTAATTTAAAATCAGTGAGTTTACCAGTTTGATGGAACAATTCGTGATGTTTATTGATCCAGATGTTGGTGATTTGAGTGAGCAAGTCAAGAACAGATTTGTTCTGCTTACAGAGAAAGACATTGTTGTAAAGTGTTTCCTGGCTCATAAATAAAGAACTGTAATAGTAAATTAAGGATAGCTGGGTTGAAAAACAGATCATGTTTGAACTGAGCTGCAGACGAACTATATTTTTCTTTTTGCTCTTCCAGAAATACTGTAACTGGGACCAGAAACAGGATGTTTTTGAGTTTCCTAAGAAAGAAATTCTGATGAAATACACAATCATAGTTACAACTATGGTCACAGCTGGCAGGTAAGTGTCTTCCATATACAGTCATTATTCAGTATTTGGCATCATTCTTTAGTGTTACACACTATGAGCCACGTTACACTTGCATATTACAGTCAGAAAATGTCTGCTGTGTGTTTCTGTTTTCAGACTGGTATCTGGAGGAATCCCTATCGGACATTTTACCAGTGTCTTTGTGGATGAAGGAGGCCAGGCAGTGGAGCCAGAGTGTGTCATTGCCATTGCAGGTAAATTCTGATTATCTGAATTATCAAGTCTTTTGTTTTGGTGAAACCTTGATGAAAGGGTTAAAAACACAGGCATATTTTTGAGATACATGCACACACTGATAAAGTACATGCACTGTGCTTCCATTCATCAGTCAGGCACGACTTCTTTGACATCTTCTTTGATACAGTGCCTCTAATTTTGATAAAATCTGAGGGATCTTTTCATCACAATTTACATATCATATTGTCCTAGTGGTAAAGATCAAGACTTCACAGAGTTGAACAGATTTGCTCTCAGTCATTGTACAGAACTTGATCCAGATTTCAGTTGCTCTCCTCCTGTTTCTGCTCTGAAAGCATGCAGCCTCTTAATCACGGCCAGTAGCAGGCGATCGCTGCCGTTCATCAGTCCAGTGACAGAAGTAGGAATGTGGAGGACAGAAATTTCTCAGCATTTATAGCTCTGTACATTTTGACAACTGTGTGAGCCTGGCTAGCGGCTGCAGAAATGGCCTTGCAATTAAAAAAAAAAAAAAAAAAAAAAAAAAAAAAATTGGGAAACGTTTTGCCCAAAAGTCTGAAAGAATTTTTTTTAACTGCTTCCAGACTCCGTACAGCAATACTTAGAAAATGTTCAATATATCAACCTTAAAATAGACTAGCTGTACACTTGTAAGACCACCCTGTCTGTATATTCTGTTTCAGGTAAGGTGATCTTATGATTAAGGGTCATAAATGCATGTTTGTAAAAAGTGGTGAAAGTGCCGCCTCTTGTCACTGATTGGTTGGACTTTGTATCACAGGTCTCCTCAGTGCAGAGAAAGGTCAGCTGGTGCTGGCAGGAGATCCCAAGCAGCTGGGGCCGATCCTTCGATCACCTATTGCACTGCAGCATGGACTCGGTGAGACCAGGGAGATTACAATATTTTGTCTTGATGTATTCTGTTTCACACCATTCTAGTAGTTGTTTTTACTGCTTAAAGTGTAGGATAGAATAGGATAGAACTGTTGCTTCTGCTGTTTTTTTTTTCATTGTTTCAAACTAACCACACGATTCAATTTTATAAATGTAATGCTGTGACAATGATTTACTTCTCCAGGGCTTTCTCTGCTGGAGAGACTGATGAAGAACAACACTTTATATCAGAAAAGTACAGACTCGGGGCACTTTGACACCCGCTTTGTCACCAAACTGCTGCGAAACTACAGGTGTGTCTTCAGTTTCCACCTCCATTTTACTTGTTAAAGATTTGATTAAAGCTCTTCAGCTTTCTGTTTTTCACCTTTTGTCACACAGGTCTCATGCTGCCATCCTGAAAATCCCCAATGAGCTGTTCTATGAGAACGAACTGCAGGTGTTTGCTGACCAGTGGGAGCGTGACACCTACTGCAACTGGGAACACCTTCCCAAAAAGGTGAATAAACTTCTGAAATGATCCCAAAACTGACATCATCCTGATACACAGCAAAGCATTCTGTAATGTAAATGGTGAGGCCATTAATTTGCACAATATTTTTTTTTTTCAAACTGTTGTTTTTATCGTGAATACTTTCACACAGAACACAAATGATGTGCTGTGAATTTTTTTTTTTTTTTCTGGAATGTGGTCAATTTTTATGAGCTTTGGCTCCAAGAATAAAGGCATCAACCAATCACGTTGTGTGGAAAGGACTGCGTTGCGTCTACCACCAGGGACTTTAAGTTAGGATACCTCTGCCTCTGCTACAATGATTTTGACCATTTTATCTGCTAATCTGTCTCTGGAAAGTACCCTGATTTTATGGAAGAGTGTCTTTAATTATAATTAGTCACAAGGCATCAACAGTCATATTATCTGAATACAGAAACCAGTCTTAGACTGACGCAGAAAACATGACAAAAATCATTACTATGGAAAGAAAAAATCTCATTTGGAAACAAAATGGGGCAAAAATGAAATGATGATAAATCAAAACTTTCATTAGGATAAAAGGGAAAAGTGTCATATAAAAAGAAATGCATCTTTTAGGGCAGTCGAGCATTAAATAAAAGCAGTGAGTAAACAAAAACTTAATGGGACAGCGTAAACAACAGATCACCAACCACATGGATGATGGACTGACAATGGCTCAAATCCCTACAGGGTTTCCCACTGATCTTCCATGGAGTGATGGGAAAAGACGAGAGAGAGGCCAACAGTCCCTCTTTCTTCAACGTGTCTGAGATTGAAGTTCTGGTCGACTACCTCACCAAGTTGATGGAAACACAAGGAAAGAAGGGTCTCCCTAAACTCTCTGCAAAAGACATCGGCATAATCGCCCCCTACAGGAAACAAGTGAGTGTGTGCGGTGTTCATTTGTGTTTTTAGAGATGTACAATAAGGAGTTTTAACTAGTCATCGTTAACAAGCTTACTTTTCTAACAGGTGGAGAAAATCCAAAAGGCGCTGAAGTCGGTGTCAGCTCTGAGTCGATGGAGTGATCTCAAAGAGCTCAAGGTTAGTAATGCTGCTGAGAACTCATCACTCTGTATCAGCTGAATGAAATGCTCATTTAACATCTCTTCAGCACAGGATACATGTACATTAAATGGTTTTGTTCGGTTTCTTTCCTTGCACAAGCGTAATGGAAAAAAAAAAATAAGGACTGTGTTCAGTCAGTTGTATTATTTGAAATCACATTTTGTACTTTGGCTGTTTGTCTTCACGGTATCAGGTGGGGTCTGTGGAGGAGTTTCAGGGACAAGAGAGGAAGATCATCATGGTCTCTACCGTCCGCAGCAGCATCAACTATGTCAAGATGGACAAAGACTTCAACATTGGATTCCTGTCAAATGAAAAGGTGTGGTATATTTGTTCTTGGGCTGTTAATCAATTGAAATATTTAATATGACTAATCACAATTGCCCATAGTTAATTGCAGTTAATCGTAAATTAATCACATTGTTCACACTGTTCAAAATGTAGCTTAAAGGAAGATTTGTCAAATATTTAATACTCTTAGCAACATGGGACTGGACAAATACGCAGCTTTATGCAAATATATGCATATATTTATTATTAGAAATCAATTATCAACACAAAACCATGACAAATATCACCCAGAAACCCTCACACAAATATGCTCATAACATGTATCTGTTTGATGAATTCACAATGACTTACCCCAAACTGCACGTGATTATCATAAAGTGGGCATGTCTGTAAAGGGGAGACTCTTGGGTACCCATAGAACCCATTTCACTCACATATTTTGAGGTCAGGGGTCAATTGACCCCTTTGATGGAAAAATGGCCGCTTTTCTAGTTTAGATGCCAGTATTTTCAGTCTAACTTTAAAACTGAACTTGCTAAAACCTAAAAATTGCAGGTTGCATTAATGTGTTCAAGACATAAGTGTTGTTAACACAAATTTGCACTAATTCCTTCCTTGATATAAAGTAATAATGGAACCAGTAGGATATTTTACTATGTTTCTTGTTTTTTTTCTGTATGTGTTTATCTACTCTGCAGAGATTCAACGTGGCCCTGACGAGAGCCAGGTCGCTGTTGATTGTTGTGGGAAACCCTGTGATCCTCAAGAAGGACCCCACCTGGGAGAAGTAAGGCAAAGCAGGCCAAATTACTAAAACAGGAGTTTTTTTTTCACTGACATATACTGAGTTAAGAGTCTTGCCTGAGACCTGATGTGATTATTGAGATTTAAAGTGCATTGTTGAACATGGAAACAATAGTAGTACAATACAGTCTCATCGCAAGGTCGACTTAGTAACTGTTCAGGAGCTTATCACACATTTTTCTCAGCAGATGACATTTATCCAGTTGTCATGGAGCTTTAGATGTCCAAATTTCCTTTTCTTCTCTCTACTCTCTAATCAACGCAAGAAGAAGGAGAGGACAAGAACAGACCTCTACAAGGATCCTTTCAGATATGTGAAAGGACTCTTCACAAAGGAAAAGAGTGGGTCACTTAAGTTGCCAAAGAGGGAGCTGGAGGAGCACCTGAAAACAACACACACAGACCGCCGAAGATTTGAGCAGAGGGGGATACCTCCAGACATGCCACCTATTCCTCATCCAGAACACTAGTTGGACAATCGAGCCCCCAAAAGTTGAGCGAGGTCGAGAAAATGGTGAGGAAGGCAAGAGCAACTTCAGCTCCAGGACCAAATGAAGTTCCATACCAACTGTACAAAAATGCTCCAAATGGCTATATAGGCTAATGGCATGGAGGCATGGAAGAACCAAGCCATCCCAAAAGAATGGCGAAGACCAGGGAGAGTAGCAATCCCCAAGGGAAAGGATGCCTCAAACATTGATCAATTTCGAAAAATCAACCCTCTGAATGTTGAAGGTAACTTATTCTTTAGCATTGTTGCTCAAAGATTATCAACCTATTTGAAACAGAACAACTTGATAGACACATCGGTACAGAAAGCTGGTATACCAGATTTCTTTGGGATGCTTAGAACACACAAGCATGATATAGCACCAAATCCAGTCTGTGAAAAGGGAAGGAAGAGCTCTACACATCTTATTCCTTGGCCTAACCAATGCTTTTGGATTCGTCCCCATTTGCTCCTCTGATCAGCCTTCGACTTCTCTCAAGACCATCACAAAACTACTTCCAAGATTTTCAATTCTGTATTACATCAACAGACACAACATCATGGCAACTATTGGAAGTAGGAATAATGGCAGGGTGCCTAATATCCACCCTAGCCTTCACCATGGCAATGGAAGTGATCGTCCACGTTTCCAAATGGGTGGAAGGAGGAGAACATCTGCAGTCTGGACAGCAATTGCCTCCCATTTGTGTCTATGTGCATGACGTGACCACCTTGACCTCAACCATCACATGTACCAAGTGTCTGCTAGAAATGCTGCATACCAACTTAACATGGGCAAGGATGAAATTGAAACCCAGCAAATACAGGAGCATATCCATTATTAAAGGAAAACTCATGGACTAGAGATTCCACATCAACAAAACACCAATTCCAATGGTGTTGGAGCTGCCAATCAAGAGCCTAGGGCAATGGTACAGCACAAGTCTCAAAGATTCATACCAGATGAATCTGGTTAACCAACTAAATGAAGAAACCATCAAAGGCCTTGTTAGTATAGACACTGGCAAGTTGAAACTGGTGCCTACAGTTTGGATTGCTCCCCCATCTGATGTGGCCTAGTCTACGAGGCTTGTATGGACATGGTGCTCGGGAACTGCCTGTCTCAAGCCTCACATGGGAATACAAATGCACCAAAGTGAGGCTGGACATGACTCTGACTGAGTCTTATGATGCTACAAGATGAGTAGTGGCTCCCAGACAAGCAATAGGGAGGAGGTGGGTTTGGGCTCGGGACAAGTAGACTCACATGGCATAAGGCAACATCTACCCAGAGAAGAAAGTTGGTGGTTGCTGAAGTCTGGCAGCAAGAGGAGACAGAGTAACATACAAGGGCAGTCTCAGTCTGAACGGGGCCAGTCGCTCACGTGGAAGGATCTGTGGGAGTTCGAAGGAAGCCAAATTAACTTTATCATCAGAGCCACCTAAGAAGTTCTTCTCACACCCATGAACCTACACCAGTGGGTTGGAGAAGATCCATCATGTCCTCTCTGCCAAACCCCAGCAGTGTGAAGGCATATCCTCACCAGCTGCAAAACCAGTCTTTCCCAAGGCCGCTACACCTGGAGGCACAACCAGGTTTTAAAACAACTGGCGTCTACCCTGGAAGGAAGGAAATCTAGCACCAATGCCCTCCCTCCACCAACAACTGGATTCTCGAATACCATCCCCTTTGTAAGAGCAGGACAACCTTCACTGAGGCCATCTACAAGAATGGAATCGACCCTCCTGGACACTGCAAGGGACTGAAAGATGCAGGTTGATCTAACTCAGAAGCTCGTCTTTCTGACAGAGATTATCACAACTAGTCTCAGGCCAGACCTAATCTTGTGGTCAACCTCTCAGAAGTCGTTGTTCATCATGGAGTTAACTGTACCATGGGAGGGAGCGTATGAATGCAAAAGTCTGAGTTATGCAGACATAGCAGCCGAGGCTGAACAATGTGGCTGGCATACCCAGGTGCTCCTAGTAGAGGTGTTGAAGGTTTGTAGCCATGTCGACAACCAGGCTTTTGAAGGGGATGGGAGTATGAGGACAGGTCTTCCGACAAGCCGTCAGATTGTTATCAGAAGCTGCCGAGCAAAGCAGCAACTTGATTTGGCTGAAGAGAAAGGATCCCAACTGGGCTGCAAAATGAAAAGCAAAAGGGGTAAAAGCAAAGAGGAGGGCACCTGAGCCACATGTTGACATTGAGCCTTCTGGAGGTGTCGTGAGTCCATCAACGAAACACCAATGAAGAAGGGTGCCCACCTGTTGACCCCGATGAAGCGATTCACCTATCCCCACTCAAGACATAAAAAAAAATGCCTATTAAACTTGGGATTGTAACATCAAGTCCTATGAGCTCAACTTTCTTTTTCTGAGCACTTTAAGGACTTGTTTTGCAATATTTATGGTTTGTCATCTGCAGGTTCATCAGCTACTGTGTGAAGGAAAAGGGTTACACTGGATTTAACTTTGAAGATGCAGAAGGAGAGGACGATATTGTGTCAAGACTGGCAACCCTGAAAATCAACGTGGATTCTGACAGTGAGTACGATATAATAACCTCAAACTGGATGATTACCAGCTGAAATAGTAATAATTGCATCTGAAGAAAACATCTATTCACTCGAATATCACTTGCACAAAGCAGTCATGGAATATTCTGCTTGTGAGAAACTAAAGTCGTGTCTTGGTGCATTTGTCCTAGATCCTGCAGAAGAGCCGAGTGCCCTCCAGCAGTATCTGGACCCTGAGTGGAAACATGAGCATTAATATCTCACTGAGACAACCAAAATACACATAAAACCATTTCCAGTGACATCCTCTAAATATAACTACATTTAAGTGCATAAAGATGTGTAATAAGTATCAGCATTTAATTTTTCCTCTCTGAGCTTTAAACAAACATTGGCATCTGTTGTTGAAAGCTGCAGTCTTTGAGCAAATAAGTTAAAAAAGTGCATGAGACAGGTAATCTGTTGGAAAAAACAGTTTCCTTTGTCCTCTGGTGCTCCTAATGGCATTTGCAAGATTTTGCAAGATGTTTCTGAAAACACTTGAGGAAAGAAATAATCATTACAGTAACAGAATATTGATTCATATTTGATCAGCGCTGCCTAGTTTGACTGTTCGATTGGAGTTTGCAAGTTTGGAGAGCAGTGATTGACAGCTGCTGTAGAGACTCCTCAGCTCTGGTTGTTTTCCTTCGGACATGTTGAAATCTTGCAGATACCATTAGGAGCACTAGGAGGAGGCAGAGGAACATAATTTTGTTTCAGATTACTTGTCTCCTTCACTACTGTCAGGACATAGTGACTGTTTTATTAAAATAACTTTTCATCATATTTGCTCAAAGTTACTGACTGCAGCTTGAAGTACATTTCCTTTTAATGGACTTTCATAAAAGAGCAGTTGCATATTTTGGTGCAATGAAACAATGCTTGGTTTTGATGGCTATGCCAAAATGAACCAGTCAGCTCTTGACTTTTACACTCTTCAGTGGCTTTTTTAAAATAAAGCTGTCACTTGACAGCAACTTCAATTTAGCATGAACGTCGCTGCATACAAACAATTCGTATTCAGAGCGCAAAACTAAGGAGCAGACTATTCTATTTCTCAGGAACACAACACCGTAAGTCTTACTGCGGTTTGCACTCAACAAGTTAGTCTTATCTATTTCTCTCTGATAATAATAAACTCTTAATTTCTGAACCGCATCGTCTCTTTTGATTTGATCATTTTTAATGGCATCATGTGCAGTAAACCATATCAGAGAAGAACTGACCAAGGAGGACAAAGCTGTCTTGTCTCAAAAATAGTTTATTAACAATGGTCATGTTCACTTCAGATCAAACATTCACTACAACACTTTCTGTTTACAAAGCATTATTACAATGAGCTTTTATAGAAATCAGAATTTTTTTTTATCATTTCAAATACTTTCAGAGAAAGAAATAAAGTTGCACGACACTGAGCAGAAGCTGAGTGCGTAGTGTGTGCTCACTGTAAAGACCCACGTTTTTTCGTGCATGCATCAACATAAAGACAACTTTTGATATAGCGCAACATTATCTGTCTACACATTAACAGCAGTATTGTACATGCTCTCAGTGATATGTTCAACACTAGACCCTCTGTCGCTCTAAGGGAATGCTTTCATCATTATGCCGTGCTTCCAGCTGTGAAAGTTAATTGACTATCTCCGCCGACCTAATTTCCAGGAATTCCTTGGCGTTGTTTGAGACCCGTGAGCATCATGCCACAACTATGAAATGCATAGCTCAGTCGAGACCCATGCTTTTATTGATTAAAAACCTTGTTGTCATAAGGATCTGAATCTGTTTTACTCCTGCCTTCTTGTTGTGCTTGTCCACAATGATGCACAAAGTCCAGAGTGAAACGTGGCATCCAACCTAGAAAGATTTGAGGTAACAGTATGGTGCTTATGTGTGAAATTGTTATTGATGCCCCCTCTCCTCCAAAAAACTAGTTTCACTGGATCACCCTGTTAAAACGTGTGCTCAGCCAGTAGAGGGTATAAAGTCGCATTACTGTTATATAACGGATACATATCCTGCCAGCTGGGTAGATTTGTTGCCTTTGCTGGAATTGTAAGAAGGTTGCATGCAACGTCAAAGATATCACACACCTCAACATCCACCCTCCTCCTCCTCCTGGACCAACAGCAACATGCAACCATGTACAGTACATGAAAGAGCAACAGAGGCAGAGAAAAGCGGCGCAATAAAGAGGTCAAGTCTGAGTATTCTGAGAAGACTGATGGACGGTCTCCAACGTGTCTCCAAACGTACAATTCAGCGTGGACCCTTCATGATATCCTGCTCCTTTGACTTAAGACAGAATATCAAATGTTTAATGCCAAGAAGCAAAGATCAAGACCAACACAGATCAGGATGAATAAACCCAGTTTTCATTTTTCCACAAACATTTTTGGCAGTAATACACAACTCTAAAACATGAAAGACAATCTTTACGGCTGCAGACATGTTTTATTCAGTGATGTTGAAGAAATGTTATAAAAGATGTGTAGTGTTCCTATTAGTCATACTTGACGCAAAAGTACAAGACGTAAACTGGTGTAACTTTATCTCATCTTCCAAGATATTAAAGACTGCATTTATGGATGAAATCGTAATATTTATGTTACGAGGACTTAAAAGTTTAGGAAACTGACGACAGTCTGAAGCCATTCAAAGAGCCGAGCTTTGTGAAACATGTCAGAAAGGTCACTCTTGACCTCATCTGTCAGTATCAGGTTGGCGAGGAGCAGCTGGTCTGTCTGGTCTGGGGGAGAACAACCAAAAGGCACACCGCAACAGAGAAGGCACCGGGGAAAAACAAACTCCTCACTCGGACGCAACTCAGCTCCTCTCAAACATGTCAAGAATGTCATCTGACTGGAAAACATCCACACGCCAAAGCTTACGAGACATGATTTCCAGGACTGGGCTAACCCGTCCAACACACAGGATTCCAACAGCGGGCGTGACTCAGCAGCTAACTTGACTGTAGCTGAAGCCAGTCACCCACAATAAACAAACGAGGGAGGTTTCACCAGGCTTTGGCCTTCATTTTTTTCTGTTTTATTGTGCATAGTTGAGTCATATTGGCTTGTGTCTCGTTTGGTCAGTTCTCACCCCACCATCTAGGTCCACTGCAGCGATTAGCAATAGATATGAAGGATGCATGTGAATAATCAGCTCTTATTAATATTTTTACATGAGGCAGCTACTTTCTTTATCCTCAATGGCAAACGTTGAGGGAACACTAGCAGAAATTACAAGCAACCATTTGTTGTGCTTGACGGGTCAACAGCACTGAAAGCCTTGCGTATGGCTTAGCTCAGGTTTCACAACACTAGCTACAGTACAATGGAGAGCCCCTCAGCTGAAATGTTAGCTAGCTGACAAACATGAGAAACAGACAGTGGTTTATAAACTTAAAAAAAAGAAAAGGCACTAGCTCTTATGGTCAAAAGATCAGGACTACTATGATAAACAGAAGTGACACGAACATGATAGACTGGACTGTTTTTATCTTACTGTTGAAGACTTTATACGATGCTGCTCACGCAAGCTTGTGAAGAACAATATTGCATACAAATATGTGCATCTATAACTGCCTTGTTACATTACAAATATAAAGAAAAACAAGTAGGAAAACATTCTATGTGTAAAGACATTTTTTTTTTTTGGAAAAACAAAATGCAAATCAGCAAAGACCTTTAAACATCAGTTTCTAACCACGGTTGTAATATAGACAAAGTCCATTTCCTGTATTCGGTTTGCTTGCATTCGACTCATCTGCCTGCCTGTTATCGTGAAATGCGAGATACAGTACAAAGATGCCATTTGGTAAAGGTCAGTCCTTTTCATGTTTTTTTTTTTTTTTTCTCCTATCGGTCAGTTGATTACATGGCGTCTGGTCTGCTGCTCACAGCAGCGTGCAGCCGCCTCTCTTCTTGCGCTTGCGGACCTGCAGCGCCGCTCTAGTGGCCATCTCGAACACCTCCCGCACACCGTCCTTGGTCTTGGCGGAGCACTCCAAGTAGCCGAAAGCGCTGATCCTGCCGGCCATGTCTCTGCCTTCTTCTGTCTTCACCGGCTCCTGTGTGGTCAGAGCACAGATTGTTAGGGACTGTATGAAAATTAGTAGTCGTAGGGAGGGGCGTTCAGAAAAAGTTATGTTTCTTTATCTTTTTGCTAAAGGGAAGGTGATCTTCATTTTTTGGGAGTGATTGAATGTAATTTATCACCATCATATACCAGCTCCCAAGACTTAATTCTGCACAAAAAACTGAACTAAAATAAAAGACAATGTGTCGTATAAAGTAACAGTGGCTGCTTTCGACTCAAAAGTAAATAAATGACTGAATGAATACTCAGTAAAAATCATTGTTATGTTAGCCACATTTTTTTACTCTAATTCTACTTTTACTTTGTCTACAGTGTGATTTGGTGGATAAACAAAAATGCCTTTCATTTCTATATTAAGGTTTGAATTGGAGTACACCATCTTAAATATATATTATTATTATTACATGTTTATGTGAGGGGGGCTATCTTAGTCCAAGGGAGGGTCAAAGGAAAATATCAATTTCAGCTATTTTTCAAGCAAAAATGCAAAATATTCTCTGGTTTCAGCCAGCTTTCTTTGTCATACATTACAGTAAATTATATAATTGGAAATTGTGAATGCCATTTTTTCACTGCTTTATATACTTATAATTAACAATACAATTCATCATGAAAACTAATTTATCGACAATGAAAATAATTCATCAGTGCACCTACCCATTCCAGTCATTTTGGTACATTCTGTTTATCAACAACGTCTTGAAATGACGACACTTTTACCAAACAGGTAAAACTTGAAATCAGAGCCTCAGGTACACACGACCTCACAAACCCTCCCAGCCACATCATAGCTTACATGTGTCGAGCCAACAGTGTCTGTGCAACCATGTCACATCCAAAACACTTGAACTGATGACTTCGTGCTACTCTTTGTCAAAAAAAGCTGACGGTGGCATTTGAAAGAGCTGGAGAGCTTTAGTCAACATGTTGCTATGTTCAGCCAGACCTGGAGACAGATAGAGAACAGGCCATAGTGCCATGTTGTCTGTGACACAGTAAACCAATATGCTGCTGTCATTATAGTTAGACTGAAAGGCCTCTAACAGCCGACAGAGTGCTGTCACAGAGAGAAGTTAACTCTCAGTGACAGATCAAATAAAAAGAAAAGGGAAATAATATTTAATTCATGGTCTGTCTTTCTTTGGCTTTTTGATCAGTGGTTTTCATATGTTTGCACTTTATGTTTAGTATCAGAGGCAAAATGGCAAAAAGCAGCCCTTTTCACTTTTTTAATGCAGTAATGTTTCAGTATGAACTCCTGCTCAGCAATATTTGTCATGAATACGAGCATTAATAATTCAGATAGAACTTCACAAATTGAACCTCATGAAATGTTTGCTCAGGCTGCACGGTGGTGCAGTGGTTAGCACTCTCGCCTCACAGCAAGGGGGTCGCAGGTTCCGAATCTTGCATGTTCTCCCCATGTAAGCGTGGGTTTTCTCCAGGTACTCCGGCTTCCTCCCACAGTCCAAAGAAATGCAATGTAGGCTAATTGATGACTCTAAATTGCCCACAGGTGTGGATGTGAGCGTGAATGGTTGTCTCTATGTGCCCTGCGATGGACTGGCGACCTGTCCAGGGTGTACCCCGATCGGCTCCAGCTCCCCCACGACCCCTAACGGGATAAGTGGTTGACGCCTTATTGGTGCCTTGAAGTATTGAAGAGTTGCCTACTTGTGCCTGATTACCACCCAATCCACAGTTCATTGACCTTCAGAGGCTTTTTGTACCTGCTTCATCTTGGCCAGCTCTCTCCGTGTGTGCTCGTCGTTCCTCAGGTCCTTCTTGTTCCCCACCAGGATGATGGGAACATTGGGACAGAAGTGCTTCACCTCAGGCGTCCACTTCTCGGGGATATTTTCTGTCGAGGGAGAGAGAGAGAGGGGAGGACTATAAAAAGGGACAGGCAGTGCAGAGTCACGGCGCAGTACACTTCTCATGATGGATTGCTCTGCAGACGGCCCGAGGCAAAGATGGTTTTAGCTGCACTAATCCTACTTCCCATCAAGTCCATTAAGGCATTTAACAAACAGCTTGCTTAGCTGATATGAGCTGCCTTGATTCTGTGAAGATAAACATGAAAACAAAATCTCACTTCTATACTATATATGTTGTGTATTTCATCATTTTGACAGTCACTGCTTTCTGTGCTGTCTCAGCCAGGTTAATCCCATTTAGATCCCATGTCAGCAGTTTTCTTACCTAAACTGTCTGGGCTGTCAATGGAGAAGCACATGAGGATGACATCTGTGTCGGGGTAGGAGAGAGGCCTCAACCTGTCGTAATCCTCTTGGCCTGCAGTATCCCACAGCGCCAACTCCACCTGGGAGAAATCAGAGGAAAAACAGGTAAATGAACACAATACACACATAGTACATGTGATTTGCCTGTTACTCCTTATTATCTCCACGGTTCATTCATTAGTCATGCAATTATTTTAAAAGTTCTGTCATTTGAACCATCAATAAGGACAAAAAAATTAAAATTAGCTGTCTTCCCAGACAGAGTATGTTGCTCACTGTTCCAGATTAATACACAAACATTGAACAAGTCATGCCATCATTAGTGAAGAAGTTGCTTTTCTCATCCTCTGAGAGATGTGACTGTTTGGAGGATGATGTATGAACCTTGAGGCATGTGGTGAGTATTTTCCCCAAAGGCCAATGCTTTAAATACCACGAAGTTAAATCATGTTAAGACTGTTTAACGTGATCAGGACGTTTATCTCCTCTTGTCACACATGCCTGGCATCCTGATCATAACTTACGATTTGTGTGTTTTACCCCAGCTGCATTCCTAGTTTAGATATTTGCTTCTCCTCACCGCTGTAGCACCATCTGACCTAATCAGCTGTACAAGTCTGTTCTGTTCTCAGTGTTGAGGAAATGAACTCAGGGACTGGCCTCATCCCATCACACTGCTGATTAATTCAATTAGGGAAAGTGGGAGATTAGTGAGCATCAAACCGGATACCTTCTGTCCCTGCACGGGCATTAGCAGCCCATCTTTACCCGACTGTTCAGGGGAAAAAAATTTAAAAAAAAATTTGAAAAAGGTTTAAATGCTGAAACTTGACTGAATGGCAATAGATTGTGGTGTGCCCTCAGAGAGTGCAAGCATTGGTCAGTGGTCCCAAAATAGAGGTTTGCAGAGGCAGAGGGTGGGAGGTGGCTGCACACTGTTGACAGTATGAACAGCCGGAGATATGTTCCCACTGGACTTGTTGTGAGCTGCCGACTTCGGGGAGGAAAAGAAAAGAGGGAAAAAACAGCTATTTTTAGAGACTATCTCATCCTCTGAAGGTGAGAGAAAGAAAATGTTTTTATCCTCGAGAGGGGACAAAACTATCCCCTATCTAGACCGATGTCCATCGCCAATCCCCAACTTTATATTTCCTGTCCAGAACACAACAGTTAACCCCTCCTTACCCCCCCCCCCCCGGTGCCACCAGGACAGGAAATGAGAGACGGAGAGGGATTGCCAGGAGACATCCCTGTTCTCTGTCTGAACAGGAAGCTGGGAAGTAGAGTCATTTCCTGTTTTGGTAAGTGGTGATCCTGCAGCGGTGGTTAGCTCAAGAGAACAAAACCCTTTGACATAACGAGCCATCTGCAGCTCAGATTCGACCCTCGCCGACCAACTCCCTGTGACTCAGAGTCAAGACGTCACACACACCTCGGAGAGGGACTTTAATGTAGCTGGTTTCATTATTGGTTTCACTATTGCATGTTATTTACCCAAATTACAGTTTAGATGACTCAAAAAAACAATGATTAATAAGTGTCCCAAATTTCAAATTACAGCTCGCTATAGTAAGCCTCCCTGTTATATAGAAAGTAGTGAATCAGTGAACATGAAGTCTGTCCAGCTCTGGCTGGCTCCATGTTAAAGAGGTGTTCATGGGGCTGGATTAGGGAATGTCTGTTGAAATGTTAAAAGAAATACACTGAAAATTTAAAATACAAACAAGTTTGTCAAAGTAAGACATTTAAGCAGCTAGACAATCATAGAATAAACTAACAGTCTGATCTTGCATTATTCATACCATAAATACTGGAAGTAGTTACTGCTACACTGCTGTTTCTGTATTTCCACGTCCTCTACATGGATCATGAAATGTGTGAGGTGAGGCTGCTGATTTCTTTGCCTGGGACAAGTAGCTTTAATTTCAGTCTTTTACCCAGTCGGCAACCTCCAGCTCTCCAAAGTGAAGCCAATGAAGTGCCTTAAACTTGCATTCTTTCCAACAGCCAGCAGGGGGCGACTTCTCTGGTTGCAAAAATAAGTCTGATTATTTAGAAGTCTATGGCCCTGTTCAGACCTGGTACTAACATGCGTCCTCAGTGATTGGTTCACAAGTGGACAGCTTTAAGTGCAGGTGTGAACGCACTCAAGAAGCATTAAGGACACATTGAGGTTGGATCTTTCAGACCACATTGGGCCACCTGACCACCTTCTTTTAGTAGTGTGCATGCGAATGTGTCCTGGGCTCATTCAACTGACATCCTGCTGGGATCAGCAGGTCTCTGTGCTCCTCAGGTAAGTAGACAGGCAGACATGAGCGCTTGTCAGCATGGACACAGCCTCTGTGCTCTACTGTATTCTGTCGGTACAACTGTATTTTATTAAACTATATCTTGTTTATAGGACTACCGTTCGTCCGTCCGTCCACCCATCTGCTCTCTCATCCCCGGCTCTCTAAGCTCTGTGCCCCGCTGTTGTCTGTCAGGCAGCGGTGCTGGAGGTACACGCTTTGGTCCCCGGGGGCCGCTGATAAAATAACCTTTTATTGTGATATTAATAAAATGAACCTGAATTCAAGAATATGTAGGATATTACAACTGTCTTTCATGTATTATTACATCACAACATCTGCTGTATTAGCCATGTGTTTACTATGTGTTTATTTGCATATAGAGCGGGGGAAGTGAGATTACAAGTCAGATTACAAGTGGTCACTCAAAACGCACATGGAGACACACTCTAATGCCAGGTGTGAACAGACGTACTTAAAGCTGTCCACTTGTGATCCGATTACTGAGGACGCATGTTAATACCTGGTCTGAACAGGGCCTATGAGAAAATGATCCTACTTCTCACTTGATTTATTAGCTCAGTAAACACTGTTAACAGTTTATGGTCGCAACTGCTAGTTTCAAGTCTTCTTCAATACAGCATGATGTTCATTTAGTAAATTATGGTCCCATTTAGAGTCAAATAGACCATGAAGCAGGGTATGATTTAGGGCGTGGCTACCTTGTCATTGACAGGTCGCTACCACAGCTTTATCTGTTCGATGTTTTTGTCTTAGAACTTTAACCCTTGCACAGTGTGTTTTCAGTTAAACTTAGTAATAAACTTTTGGTCGTCTAACAATGTCTTATTCAGCATTTGGCTGTACTTAGCGCCACCATCTTGTCACTTCTGGTTACAAAAATGAGATGGCGAAGGCTAAAAACCAAAATGCTGAGCTTCAAAACAGCAGTCCGCAAACCAGTGGGTGACGTCATGATGGCTACGTCCACTTCTTATATACAGTCAATGTTTTCAGCTGAATATCATATTAAATTATGACCTTTTTTGTAAGCTTCTCTTATTAAAGCAAAAGGTCAGTCAGGTCATTCATATTACTTTAAGACAGTGTTGATGTATGACAGAAAGGCTCTCTATGAGACAGTCTCTCAACCACCTCTTGAGACTGCCCACTTCAGTGTCAAAAGTACAGACCTGTTTTCCATCAACCTCGATATCAGCGATGTAGTTCTCGAACACCGTCGGGACATAGACTTCAGGAAACTGGTCTTTACTGAAAACAATGAGGAGACATGTTTTCCCACAAGCTCCATCCCCGACGATCACCAGCTTCTTCCGAATGGCTGCCATCTCTGTTGGGAAACGAGAGGAGGGTTTTTATATTTTCACAAGAATTTGTCACAGACAAACAGGACTGTTGCATGTTAACATCATCAGCAGTACTAAAAAAAGCCAAAAGTTGCTGTCATGGGAGCTTTCACTTGTCATGCTGTAGGAAGGAGCCAAAAAACACTGTGTATTCTACACTACATATATTTAAATTATTTCTAAAGATCACAGGAACATGAGATAAAATGAAGAACACAGTGTTCAACCACTGTCTCTGAGATCTCTGACTGACAGTACTGCATCACATTACACCAAAAGGAAGTGCTCTCTGATCTGTGCGTTATCACATACAGCTGCAGTCGCAGACCATGAAACCCTGATGACAAATCTAGACTACAAAGCTACATGAAGAACAGAGGACGAGAAGGAGGAGGAGGAGGAGGAGGAAGACAGCGGAGAGATGGAGGAAGAGAAAAAGAGAGGAGAGGGGTTGTTGAGACAAGCTGGGACATGAAGGAATGTGCTATCAGGCTGCTGCTCCGCCCTGTTTGTTTCCCTCTGCGACGTGTGTGGAAAAGAAAAGCGTCCGGGAAATCAGAGCAGCTGGTGAAGTACTTGCTGGTGTCCTAAAGCAGACAAAACACTAGCCTGCTTTTGATCCCTCCAGATGCTTCTTCAGGGACACTGTAGATAGGAGACATTATCCTCCTTCTCTCAAAATGACTTTGCATTAAAAGGAAAAAGAAATAAACCTGCTGCATGTGTTGTTCCAGTGCTGAGCTGTTGCTTACGTGGGGATTACACAGTTGTGAACTTGTGTATAAACTGCAGAAGAAGGAAAATACCAGGCAAGTATTTACCACCAAGACTGTGTCAAACAATGCTTCAGGGCCAATACGGATGAAGTACTGCTGCTTTCCTTGTGCACAAAATACAACCCATAAAACAAGACCCATTTGTGCAATAAGCCCAGATGAAGAGGACTGGTTTAGTGGGTGCAGGCTGTGTGGGGACGCGTTAGCAGTGCAGCTGATGGATGAGCTGGAGCCCTGCTGCCTGCCTGGGAGCAGCTGTGCATATACTCATTTGGCTCCTCACCTCATCTACTCTCTGCCAGACAGTCTTGACAGCAATCCTCTTCACGAGGGCACCCACTTATCAGGGGAAATTAATCTTTCAGTGCTGCTGGGCAAAACTTTTAAGTTGAGTCCGCCCCAACGCCCACTTTTAAATCTGTGCTCGGATGCATAGCAACACTGAAAGACGTCGGTAAGTAGCGTCAAACCACAGAGAATCATCACGAGTATGGGCTAAGTTATTTGTCAAGCTGTTGTTTGTTTTGGTTTCATAACAGATTGGTGGATTGGTGTCACCAGTTTCATCTCAACGGCTTGGTAAGAATAATTTCTTTTGAGCAAAAATGAATGTCTCAATATTCTGAGTTTGCATTCATGAACAGTCTTAGAAATATGCATATTTGGTTTCTTGCAGAGAAAATGATAATATTGACACCACTCATGTAAAAATATGAAGCTATCGCCAGCAGTCAGTTAGCTTAGCTTAGCACCAAGAGTGGAAACAAATACGGAAAAAAGTCCTTCCCAGTTTCCCAAAGCTCAAAGCAAGGTCTTCAAATGTCTTGATTTGTCCAACCAACAGTTGTACATGACTACAGAAACCAGCAAACACTGGAAACAGAGACTCTAGGTATTTTTTAGTAAAAAAATGACTCAAAAGATCAACCAATCGATAATTCAACTAATTGTTGCAGCTCTACTTAACATTTTGAAGCTAACTATCACACTGGTTAACATAAACTCAACTCCAAACTGAAAACTGTTAAAAATAAGAATCCATTGCCCATAGTCGTAGAGGCATATGCACTTTTGTGTCAAAATAACGTACATTAGCTAGAAAATGTTATGCCATTAATATGTGTATACAGTTATTAAAACATATAAATGTTACGAAAAATGGGTTGAGTTGCAAAGTGAGCAAAGAAATCCTGGAAAGAATGAAAAAGGAGAAAAAAAGGGATGCAAGAGAAGAAACTGTAATCCGGCCCAGTTTCCATGGATATTAAGTCTTGGCAGAACCAGTAGCCATACTGGAAATGTTGGGTGTGTTTGCTTGTTTGACGGTTTTATGAACATTCTGGGTTTATTCCTTCTTCTGGGAATTCTGGTCATGGTTCGTTCACATTTTCTCACTTTTGCTCAAAGGTCCACTCCCTCTGGTGTGGTGTGTTTAGTGACAGCTGTTTTTACAAAAGACTCAATTTTGAATTTGTTATTTCTACATGTTTTAAGCATCATAAGAAAATTCCCTGAATATACTGTATAGTTGCAAATGTTTCCACTATTACACACAGTATATCTTCAGCTTTCCAGAGATGGCCTGAGCGAGATGAAACAAGTGGGAGACAGCAGCACAGAGGCCTCAGAGGCTCACCCTGTGAAACAAAACAACCCACTTCCTGTTCTGTGCAGCCCGGGAGGAGCTTTTGGCCACGGTTCTGTTTGGACAGGCCTCAGCGGAGGACATGGAGAGGGCTGCCAGAGGCAACGCAACACACTCAAGTACACTTACTCACACATACATGCACATGCACAACAACAGCTTGTCCTTTGTGGCAGTGACATTGGGAGGTGACGAAGGGACATCTTGACACGTCGGCAAAAGGAAATTATGCGTGAAAATGTCCCATATAGTCACAAAGTGTGCCGAATACTCAGGCTGTCTATGACTGATGCCCTCAATTTAGGCACTAATGGATACTAATGGCAGCAACAGCTGAGGAGGAAGTTTATGTGCCAGTAGTAACCGATTTCACAGATGAAGCCCGTTTATCATGCGTCAGCCAGCATTCATCCGCTCCACCTTCATATCAAAGCCTGATCTCACCCTGACGCAATCACAACATGTGAATGGGCACCGCTTATCTGCAACCTTTGACCTCCACGCTACTGACTGAAAGCAAAGGTGCCACCGAGAGATTAAGCGTCCTTGTGAAATTTGCGACACGAGCAGGAACGGTTCGACATCATACTGTCGGCTCTACGTGACCATCACTCAGTTCAGGGTGCAGACATTTTCATTTACCTGTCACTGTGACTCCTCACAACACAACCAAGATTTATCCAATGGTATGCTAGAACATATTCATAAAGTTTTCAATCATTCGAAGGTCGACTTAGGACCAAATATGCCGGTGTGCAGGGATTCGGAGCCTAAAACATCAGAGAGACAAACTGTAAGGAAACTAAATAATGCTGAACTGACTAAACTTTGGTCTGAAGATTATGTTCTAATATTACGTAATAAAAGCCTACATTTTATCTCTTATATGTGCACTAAGTTATAACACAAGCAGAAGAACTGATATGCAACTTACATACAGTGATAAGAGTTACTTATACTACTGATCTATTAGCATTTTTCCCCCCAGCCTTCTACCACTGGGTCCAACACTGTGTTTTGGCATCTGAAAAAGTCTTTGAAAATTCACAGATCTGTTATTGAAAGTGGACTCCCGGGATTGTATTTCATGTTTCACAGATTACAGACCAAGGCAGCCCACTGCATTAACGGTCACTGCGTATGTCTATGTGGTGTAGTTCAACCAAGGAGTGATTTTCCTCTCGTATTGTTTCATTAGCTTAGCTTAGCATAGTGACTGTAAACAGTGGGAAATAGCTAGCCTGGCTCTCTCAAAAGGTTGAAAAATCTGTACAAAAATGCATTAAAAAAAAAAAGAAAAAGTTTATGAGTCTGTGATAAGGAAATAAATCACCAACAACTCTGATCATTTATTGATCCTTTAAATAATTTATCAAGCAAATGCTTGCTGGTTCCTAAATGAGAAGGATTTGTTGTTTTCATCTCCTATCATCAAAAAAGATATTAAGTAAGTAAGTATAAGTATTCATGAGTACTTGGTCAGACAAAGCAAGTAAATTGCATAGCAACAGAGTCGCAGGTTCGAATCCAGCTTGGGACTCTTCTGTGTGGAGTTTGCATGTTCTCCCCGTGTAAGCGTGGGTTTTCTCCGGGTACTCCGGCTTCCTCCCACAGTCCAAAGACATGCTGTTTAGGTTAATTGATCACTCTAAGTTGCCCGTAGGTGTGAATGTGAGCGTGAATGGTTGTCTGTCTACATGTTGTCTGTCTCTATGTGCCCTGCAATGGACTGACGACCTGTCCAGGGTGAACCCCGCCTTCGCCCAATGCCAGCTGGGATCGGCTCCAGCCCCCCCGCGACCCCTAACGGGATAAGCGGTTGACGATGGATGGATGGATGGACTTGTGATCAAGGAAACTGAGATGGGCATTTTTGGATGTTTCACTGACTGAACGATTACTTCTAAAGTAATCCACAGAATAATTAATAATGAAAATAATAGTAAATAATAGTTGCAGACCAAAACAAATTGTGGAAGCTATTGCAGTATGTGTGAGCTCACTGGCAATAAAGCAGACAAAATGTAAAGCGACACTCTCAGACTCAAGTGGGCAAACATAAACGTGGATCCAAACATAACATGAGGAGCCATTAAAACACATAAGAAGCAAAGCGCCGTTATTTCCTACAACTATTTGAGCAATGCCCCGGGTTAAAGAACACACCACCTCTCTCCTCTAAGGAGGTTTCCTGAGGCTTACAGGGGCCAACAGGAGTTATGCAACAACCTGAGCGGAGCGTGACCCTGACCAATAAGGTAGAGCCGCCTCTCAATCCTCATATGACTTTTAAATCAACAACAATGCTGACAAACATCCATCCAATAAATGACCTGTTGTTCCGGAGCTGATGAGGACGTTTTTTTTTTTGTTTTTTGTTCTGAGGTCCTGCAAAATAGCAAATTACAGGAAAGTCTGAGTCTGATTGTTTAGCTTGTCCAACAGGCTTCCCGGAGCTGCACCTCTTTCTTTTATACACTACACTAGACAGATCAGCTAAAATCAACACTGACAAGTTATTTCCTGGGGTTTTTTTTGGTGTTGCCATTACACAGGAGGTGTCAAGGAGGAACTGGTTGTAGATTAAAAGGCTTCATAACTAACAGCAATAAAATAAAGGCTGGGTTTTGACAGAAACATTCACCCAGAGAGAGTCCAGCCTAAATCTCTGTGGAACATCACAAAACTTACAGTATATTACCACTGACGAAAAAACTGACTTTTGAAGTAAATGCTAGCTAACAAGAACACATTTTTTTTTTAACCCTTCAGCCTTTTTGGCTACCCAGCTACAACTCATTTCAAATAAGGAATTAGCGTTTTTACAATCTATCTCAAGAGACACCAGCTAATCGGCTGTTGTTGCATATTTGAAAAAGAAAGAAAGTTTAGGATCTGAAGGCATGCAAGAATTTGCCTCACCTCGGCGAGTCTGAGAAATGGGCCAAAGTTCAGAAAGTGGCAGAGGTTGTGGCTGAGAAGGAGCAGACAGCCTGTGACACCGGCTGTCTACACCACCTTTAACCGGCCGTAAAAACATTTTATCTCTCTGAATCTGACAGGAGGCCACTGACATCAGGTCAGATACAGGATCAGATGTTGGGTGACTACCACCAGTTTTACAAGAAAGCTTCAGGCTATTTCAGATCAGACGTTTATGGACCCAATGTAGAGATTCCTGAGTGTAAGCTGTGGAGTCAAGTGTGTAAAATTGAAATTGTGAGAGCTGAGCTCTCTTATACAACAGCGGGAGTATATACGAGGATCAGGTCAGCTTCTTGCATTCTTTGGGCGTATGTTACAAACACACCAGCTCCTTAGTCTCACTGAGTCATGACTTCACTGGTACACCCATGGAAACGACCACGTCCTCAAAGTCAGCCAACCCATGAAATAAAACCAGGTGGGACATCTCCTTTAAAGGAGAACAATAACCTGTTTATCCGTATGAAGACAAAAAAATCTGACTCTGATAAGAAAGGAACTGAAAGCTGCAGTGGGTAGAATTGGAGGAAATATGATTTTAAAAAGTTATCTTTATAAAACGGTCACTATATCCTGACAGTAGTGCATGAGAAAATATCATGTCCACCGGTGCTCCTAATGGCATCTGCTAGATTTCATAGCCCAGAGGAAAACAACCAATCAGAGCCAAGCTGGAGCCTGCTGTCTCTGAGCAGCTGTCAATCACTCACAAACTCTGATCAAACGGTCAAACTAGGCAGCGCTGATCAAATATGAATCAATATTCTGTCACTGTAATGTCTATTTGGCGCCTCAAATGTTTTCAGAAACATCTTGTAGTTAGTGTTGTAGCTGTAAAATGACCTGGCAGCCATGTTGAGATCAGCTGAGGAAATACCAAGCACCACCCACCAGGCGGAGCATCTGGGATGAGAAATAGTCATTACAGTAACAGAATATGAATTGATATATTATCAAGAGAGATGGACAGCTGCCTCCGTTGAATGAACAGCCAATAGGAACACTCTCTGTGAAATGACCTGTGATTGACCGAAGTCTCCCGTTACAGGTTAGATATATTACAGCCTGAAAACAGCCATGCAGGTGCAGAAGTCTAGTTTTCTCTCAGAACACTTGAATAAAAACACGCTGAAAGGTTATTATGCCAAAAACATCCTGCCTGTTGAGGTGACCAAAGTGGCGAGCGCTGGAGACGCTGGACATTATCTGTACTAGATATGAGGCAACCAGAATTAGGGAGAGAGCCAGGGAAGTCCACTAAAACAGGACTTTATTTAGATGCATTTCCCCTTTAATGTCATCACGTACATACAGTTTAAAACTGAAAGCATTTTTGGGGCGGCAGTGTTGGAAAGTCTTTCATATCTGCCTACATCTCAATGAGCTCTGAGAGCAGCCCACTGGTTCACCTGAACCTAGTTGCCTCTGAACAACACAGGTGAGCCTGATGTGAGCACTCAAACAGTGCTCCTATAAGGAGGAGGGGAGGAGGAGCATTTCTCTGTTTGCCCTGGTTATTAGCAGCCATACCTGATCCCCTGCCTTCATCAAGTGTGTCTTCAGAGTGAGTTGTTCTCTTAAGGCTATGTTTTTCCTTTGTGCACCTTATGACCAATTATTGTTTGTTCAAGTTTTAATTGACTTAACTTGGATAATATTAAGACAATGAGTAAATGCCTGTACAGTGCAGTTGATGGCATCTCCCTGTGTTTATGTTTTTAATGCAGCTACACCACATGAAGTTAAAGGGGAAATGCATCTTTTTGGTTGGATTTCCTGGCTCTCTCTCTCTGCAGCCCTTGCCGCTTTGAACACTGTAACACTGCCTACTCAGATTTAAGGCATTTTATATAATATACCATAAGATGTTTATGTTAAAGAAGTAGTTTCACATTATAGGAATTATACTTATTTACTTTCTTGACAAGATCAATACCACTCTGACATTTGGTTTGTCCCATGGACATGCTGTTGTCAACAAATCCAGTATTTGCTTGTATAGAGTTGAGCTGAATCAGCTGATCGACAGAAAATCTGCATCATTTGATAATGTGTTGTTTGAGTAACTTTGGGGGCAAAAATACCAAAAAAATGATTGATTCCAGCTACTTGAGTGTGAAAACTGCTATTGATTGTAGTCTATGAGAGTAAAGTGAATATCTTTGGCTTTCTGACATCTGGTCAGACAAATCAGTTTTCATATGTCATCCTGTACATGTGAAACTGTAGCATTTTAAACCATTTCCCGACACTTAAGACCAAATGATTAGTTGACTCATAAAGAAAATAATCTGCAGATTAATCAAGAATCTTTAGTTGAAGCCCTTGTTTGTTGCTGGAGGAACAGACGTTTCCAGGCTGAGGAGGTCTGGTTTGTCGTCTTAGGACCTGACTTATTGAACAGACGTGAGTCATGAGGTATCGGCGTATCCTCTGCTTCTTGTCTTTGAGTTTGGTCATCATGTTCTGGCTGCCACCAGCTGACTCAACTCTCTTTGTCTTGCCCTACTTCCTCTCAGTAAGGGCTGTAGGAGCAGGAGTATCTGTCTTCCTTTAATATATCATGGCTGCTTGAAGGTGACCAGGCTGCGGGTCGTTCATTTGAACCAATATGTTGTTTAGAGGAGCTCTAGTTGTAAATCTTTAAAGGAATAGTTTCACCTTTTGCTTTCTTGACCAGAGATGAGAAAACTGATCCCACTCTTACAATCTTAAGATGTCACCATGTGCTCTGTGAAATTATGATGTACATTTTTCACTGTTATCTGACATTAGAGACCAAAAACACAGATGCAGCTCTAATATATGGGAATACAGCAGGAATACATTTAGAGGACACTAATGCATGAGTGTAAAGTTGAGCATGCTGCTATGTATTCATATTTTGAGCATAAGAAAATGTTATCAAAAGTTTTCAGGGATGCAACTATATTTGTTACTGGTTAGTCAGTTTTTTTTTTAAATCAATAAAATATGAAAAACACACAATTCCCTAGAGTCCATTTTGACACTCTACCAGGCCAAAACCTAAAGATATATTCAATTTCTAATGATTTAAAACAGAGAAAAGCAGCAAATATTCACATTTATGAAGCTTGAACCAGAAAATACTTGTTATTTATGCTTGATAAATTATTTAAACGATTACTTAACATTGTTATTCAGTTGTCTGTCCATCTGATCTTGTTTCAGCACTCATAGTTTGCTGTCAACATCCATCTGTATAAGTGTACTGAGAATGTATTTTGCATTAATACCACATGAAAATATTCAGGAGGGCAATATATTACAATTGTATGTGAATTATGAGTGACACCTTTCTATTTAAATCACATTAAATTAATGCGATCAGATCTTTTCTTTAACATAATTAAGCCAACTTGGGCGTTTCAGCCCAAATAAGTCTCCAAATTTCACCCCCACATGTTTGGTTGTGTTCAGATCATTGTTTGCAGTTAAAATAACGCCCTCTAAGAGATGCGAGTGTTAATAATGAGGAAATTAAGAGCTCCCAGGAATAGAAATGGCTCAATAGGAGATTTGCCATGCGGAGTTGCTTATTGAGGTCGCAGCAGTTGGACACAGTCTACCAGCAGGATCCGATCTGCTGCTTTGACTTTGAAACTACCAACAATGAAGCTATCAACAGTTGTAACAGAAACACGCCCTGACAGCTACACTCACTGTGTATATTTATATATATGTATATACAGTATACTTCATTATAGTCAGGGATTAAACTACTACCTAAGCAGGAAAAAGACCAATGTGAGTGTGAGGACAAGCCACCACCTTGTTCTCTCACCCAAGTAAGTGAGCCATAATTAGACTGTCGACTTGTGTCAAATAAGAGCAGCTATTCAAACTAGCGCTTCCGTCTCATAATTACCTGTCAGCAGCCAGATGAGAGCTTTTTAGAAATATTAATCCCCGCTTCCCTCTTGGTCGTGACATACACACAAACACACACGCACTCACTCACTCACTTCTTGCTGCAGTATTCGCTAATTTTACAGAGAGGGTGCCGAGAAACGGGGCAGGCGAGCAAGATCCTCCCACCGACAGCAGCGACAAGCTAGGCTAGGCTAACAGACTGCCGCTTCCGGTAAGGACTTTCAAAATAAACAGGGCTAGTTGTTAAATATGGAAGTGAGTAGTTGGGACTCGTAGCCTCTAGTCATTACAATACTACTACTGCTACTAATAATAGTAATAGTAATAATTCATACCGCACTTTTTAAAACGAACGGACAAAAGTGCTTTACATGGCCGAACCAGGATTAAAACATTTCTGCAGACTGCATTCAGGCAGTTTAAATTTAACATGCATAAATAAACTGAAAGAAAACATCTTACAATCATAAAAGATAAAATCTACAAAAAATGACATAACTTGTTTTTCCAAATGACTTGCAGCCATACACACCTTTCTCTGCTTTATTATTTTTTTTTATTTAGTTTTTTTTTTTTTTTTTATTTGGATAAGCATGTTTGAGGGAATCTACCCCTAATGTGCATTTTGATCTTTCTTTAAAGATCATATATGTTGGAAATAAAATGGTGTGCTAGCATTAATACATTTGTTAAAGATAATATTGGAAGTGCAACATTACAGTGCAACATTGAAGACATGTAGACTATAAACAAACACACCTGGGACTGTAAATCAAACCCATTAGCAGCCATGCACAGGAAAATTAACTGTACAACTGGTATAGTCCTGTATATTGTGTCCTGCACCAGGGTTCCAGTAATTTAATTTTTATATACTTATTTTTACAAACATTTACCATCAATATACAAATGTAAAAATTTGAAGAAATGACCGTCTGGCCACACCCCAATGATTGTCACATAAGCTGTTTATAAAACAGCTGCTGTGACATAATTGAATCAATTGTTGCTACTGAAGAATTAATATTTTGTTCTGTACAGTCATACTTGACCATTTTTCACTACGTTACAGTTTACGCTGTTATTTTGAAGGCCACAGCCTAAACTTCCGGTGTTATGGTTACTGCCAACTACCTTGACGGAGCTGCTGCAGGCGCTGGAGTCACCCAGGTCCCTCCTCCCCTCCCCGGTCAAAGATGACATCATCCGTAGTACAAGAGGACTCGTGCAACAGGAGGGATGGGTGTGGAGCTCACCAGGGTCCCCTGACAGACTAACAGCAAACCAGCGCTCCACTCCACATAATGCTGCTGCAGGCTGCCAGGTGAGTTTTACCTCAGATATGACCTGGACATTCAGCACTAAAATGTCTCTGAATAATAAGCAGTGGTGGGAGGTATCTCAATACTACTCCAGTATGTAGTTGTGCACAACTTTGCAGTATTTTTACTCTACTTTTATGCCTCTACTCCAGCACCTTTCAGAGGGCCTCCTGCATTCACTTCCAGCTGCAGTTCTGAAAAAATTCACAAAATACATGACCAACTTTTAAAATGTGACTGGAGAGTTTTCTTTTTTCACAGACCTGTAATCCATGAATTATAAAGCATGCATATATTTTCATTTTATGTTTTACCTACGTTAAGTTTGATATGGATGTATATGAATATTGATCTTATCTTCTTATTCTCGTTCTCTGCTGTCAAATTGTAACTGTGAAATGAAACCATATAGAAAATGTCATTGTCAAAATGACAGATGTTAGGTTAAAGTGAAAACACCTGTGTGGGACAACGGAGGCCTTTAAACTCTCCAACAGTTAAAATTAGCTCCACCTCAACAGCTACATTAAAATGCTGCTTGCGTGTTAATGCAATTACAATATGAAGACTGTAATATAAAATAGCATAAAAGGGTCCATTCTGTGTAGGCTGAGTTGTTTTTCTGGTAATACCTTAGTTTACTTATTTTTAGTATTATATATTACATTATGGTATCAGCGGTCATCTTTATCAATACTGCATGGCCAGTTTGTGTCAAAGTGAAGGATTACCACTTCAATACTTAATGTTTACAGGTTTTAATAAGATCAGAGGAGAATATATAGTTAAGTAAGTAAGAATTGGAGTCTGGAGTCCTTAAATAATTATGTTCAAAGGCTTTGTGCTCATGTCACTAAATATGATGCAGACAACTTGCCTATTGTTAAAAAAAAAAAAAAAAAAATCCTACATCATTTTGGAAACTTGTACCCTCCTGTGATAAAATAGATAAATTCTGATAGAGGACCTTAATACCAGTTCATCATGATGTTAATGCCACATGTCAGTGTAGGAAAAAGTGAATATTCAGTAACTGAACTTTCCTCCAAGTCAAACTGTAATTATCAGAGATCGGCTCTCTGAACTACTGTTACTCATTAGTTGCTCACAGCAAACATTAACTTCCTTCTGAGAAACACACAGGACTAGGTAAATAAACAAGTTCAACGCAAATGGGAAAAATCAGGTTTATTTCTAAGCTGGTTCACATTATTCCTCTACCCCCTATTCTAGGACGCACCGTCCTAAACAAACAGTTAATGGATAGAAACATAAAAATAAAACTTCTGATACTGCTTACAGCAACTGTCGACTTCAAAAATATATATGGATAATCTAAATAACATGACATAACAAAAATGGTACAAAAGAGGTATACGGTACATTTAAGGGCATCTTTTTACAATGATCAAATTTAGTGCATCGGAAGAAAAGAACTCCATCTCTTAATAAGGCATATGTGTGAGACGTTTATCACATCTTACTATACCGAGACATCTACTGAGGACAGATTACGTTCCACTCTGGGAGTTAAAAATAAAAGCAGTAGTTAAATTAAACAATTGTTCTTCTGTTCTCTTTATTGTAATGACGATAAAATTAAAAAAAAATCATTTATGAGCACATTCAATGAAGATATCACAAATTAACAGGCTACCACAACATGTGCAACGGTCCAAGTGTCTATAAGGTGTCGTTCGTTCATTCATCAGTGGCACAGGAAGTAAAGAAATACAGGCTCAACTGACTGACTGAGTCCAGTGTTGGGGGGGGGGGGGGGTCCATTCCTCTGTTTTTACTTCCTACATGCTTCTTTAATGTACAGACATGAATTTAATGTTTTTTTGTTTATTTTAGTTTATAGATTTTTTTTTTTTACAGATCTCCACCCTTAGGCCATAACAGCATCTCTTTGGCTTTCTCATTCTTTACTGCAATCCCCTTTAAAATATGTCTTTTTTTTTTTTTTTTTTAACAAAACAGAGTCACATTCGAGATTTTGACATGAAAACGAACAATCCATTCAAATGATCGAGTAAGCGGTCCAGCCTCAAACATAAACATGGAAACAAAAATACTACAAGGGTTTAATTCTCACTGGCAACCGTCACAAACAGCAGGTCTGGGAGGAAGAGTGTGACTTCTCTTATAATGTCACCGGAAATCTTTTGTTACATGACTGAGACCAACCAAGTGATCCTGGGTTGGGTTGAAGTGAAACGGCTGGGACTGGGTCCAGTTTGGGGTTGATGAAGGTGCTGCTCCGACCTGAATCTCCCCTATGACAAAGGTGTTTTCTCCTCCCGCCGCCCCGTCGGTCCACGGTTGAAGGAGCTTGGAGGGAAGGACTCTAAAAGTGTCATCCCCGTCATGGTGGTCGCTGCGACGCCTTGTCATGTCTCTGACTCCTGGCCCGCCAGCGGGATGACAAACACAGTGATGTCATCGCCTGAGCCCAGTCTTTCATTGGGTAGCCGCCAGCCGCGCTCTTTCAGCACACCTCGCGACCTCATCAGTAGGTCCTGGGCTGCCAGAGTGTACCTGTGTGACGCACAGACGGCAGAAAAACAGTCATTACAGTAGTAAGGTGAACTATAATTTAAGACGAGCACAAACGTGTACAAATAACAGATTCATTTTCAATCACGGAAGTATATCGGACAAAATAAAGCTTGCTTTTTGTACAGTGGTCAAGAAAAAAGGAGTTCAGTGCCTTCGCTTTCTGAATTAATCAGACTTAATCAGTTGGGCAACACTGCAATGTCACCATTGGTTTGCAGACTGCCACAGGAGAGGGTGGAGCTAAGTTCAACCGAATGCTGAATAAGACATGTTTAGGTGACCAAAAAGGTATAACTAACTTTCATGAACTGAAAACACACTGTGGCTGGCTGGTTCCTATATAGTATAACAAAGGAAATGTCCCACTACAGCAAAAAATCTTCTGTCTTTTTGTTGTACTGCTGACTGTGACAAATGCCTGTAAAATCATAGAAACTCTCCTCTTGTATCCCAACAGAGATGGCAGCCGTTTGGAAGAAGCTGGATGGAGCTTGAGGGAAAACATGTCTCCTCATTGTTTTCAGTAAAGGCCAGTTTCCTGAAGTCTACGTCCTGATGGTGTTCGAGAACTACATCGCTGATATAGAGCTTGATGGAAAACAGGTCTGTACTTTTGACACACAAATGGGTAGTCGTCACATAGTCTGTCATAAACCAACACTGTCCTTAAAGTAATAATATGAATGACCTAACTGACCTTTCACTTTTAAAACACAAGCTTGTAAAAGAGGTCATAAATATATATGATCTGCTGAAAACATAGACTGTGTATAAATAGTGGATATAGTCACCGTGATGTCACCCACTGGTTGGTGGACTGCCATTTTGAAGCCTTGAATTCGGCATTTTAGCCATTGCCAGCTTAGATTTTTGCAACCAGAAGTGACATAAGTGTGGCACTAAGTCCACATTGAACCAAAATGATACAACCAACTTTCAGGAACTGAAAACACACTGTGAAAGGGTTAAAGTTGTAAGACGAAAACAAAGGCCACTCCCAGACCAGACAATGCTGTGGTAGCGACCTGTCAGTCACAAGGTAGCCACGCCCTAAAGCATAACCTGCTTTATGATCTATTTGACACTAAATGGGACCATAATTTACTAAATGAACATCATGCTGTATTGAAGAAGACTTGAAACTAGCGATTGAGACCATAAACACAATTACAATGTTTACTGCAGTAATAACTGAAGTGAGAAGTAAGCTCATTTTCTCATAGACTTCTATACAATCAGACTTCTTGGCTGTTAGAAAGAATGAAAGTTTAAGGCACTTCAGCATCGGCTTCACTTTTCAGATCCTGAGTTTGCCCACTGGGTATCACTTTATTTGACCCCTATTTAGTATTTCTAATCAGTATATACATTAACATAACATTTAACAGATGATGTATAACATGCTATGTCACCGAAAGCAACTGTCTCAGCATGTTTTTTGGTGTAGTTGTCAACAACTGTAACATCTCAATATATTGCATAGTTGAAATCATATAAAATATTTCTTCATAAGAGAAGTTATAATTTTTGAAAACACTGTACAATGCCAAACACATGTCCTTATGTCTGCTTGTAACTAAATATTTATCAATGACAAAATGGGAGGTGCAATTAAAGTGCGCCAAGCTGAAATAACTTCTACTATACAGTAGGCTACATAAACTGTATACCTACTACAATTATAAGCACATCTTTGCAGGAGACTTGAGTATTTGTCACCACTTAATGGACATACTGACTATTAACGAAACTGTGGCTTTCACGTATTTTCATGTCCAACATGTTCACACACACGGCACATGACAGGACATACTGTATAGCCAGAACGAAAGCCTAATGTAAAGGATTATTTGGCATACCTCATGGGATCAGAGGGGTCACAGCAGGATAAGTAGGCTGACACAGCATCTGCCACTTCCCTGTCCGTTGTCACGTCCCACAATCCATCTGTGCCCATGACCAAGACGTCGTCTGGGCCGTGTTTGTTTTCATCCACATTATAAACCTTCACCTGTGTCACAAAGACATGTCATTTACTCTTGGTGCTGTCGTGATTTATAAAAGTATTTTGCATAAAGAACATTTTGTGCTTATGTACTTGAAGATTAGCAAATGTATGCTGGCATGAAAGGGGCATGACCTCCATTTACAGTATCACAGCTGCTCTTGTTCAGTCACTTTTTTTCACATTAATTTGAGACACTTACTTAGAGTGACTACCAACAAGCCACTGATGATATGGTTAGATAAGCCGAGTTCAAGAAATGGAGGAAATAGAGACCTGATAATATTCCCGTAATGCTGAGGCGAGAAGTGCTTGAACAGGAAATGAGAAATAAAATCAATCAAGAGAGGCAGAGAGTATTTTTAACTCTAGAAAACCAAAATAAGTGATGTGATGACTTGTAACTGTTCTTGAAAAAGGTTCAAATGACTGCATGCATTACAGCCCTGTGCGAATTATATTTTCTGATAAATTGAAGAAGGAATTTGAAAAACAAAGATATATTTGGATATTTACAGGTCAGGGGTTATATGTTGGAAATAAAAAAAGACAAATCATCCACTGGGGGCTCTACAGTGAATGATGTTCTGGTTGGTTCACATAATCAAAACATTTCAAGCATTGTCTCGAAGTGGTATCAGCCCTTACAAACCCATTAAGTCACAAGTGTGTATGAGACGGCCTGATGAACGCTGTGCTGAAAAGAGTTGCTTCTCTGTGCGCCAATTAATTTAATTTTTTTTTTATAATTATTCTATCCAAAATGTCTTCACTTCACCATTTTATCCTGTTAAGACATTTGTGTGAAATTGTCATAATTAGCATACTAATTCTTGAATTATGGCCTTGCTTGTCAGTCCAAGTGGATGTTTGTGCCAAATTTGAAGAAATTCTCAAGGCGTTCCAGTGATAGTATTTTCCCATGTCGCAATATTTACGTCACAATATGGACGTAAAAACTGTATAGTATTGTATACCCCACTCGGTTCATATGCTTTGTTTGTTTCCTCCTTATGTAAAATATCTTTAAATAAAAGTTGGAAAAAAAGGATTGCTGGAGTGAACAAATGTGTGTCTTTGCACCATATCTGAGTCTGCAACAAAAGCACATTATGAGATGCAGCTCAAAGCAACAAAGAAGCCTTAAAGGTGCTCAGATGTATCCTTAAGGCTCCAAGGTGGCTAAAGCGGCGATGCTGAGGCGGCTCTGCTTCCGACGCCTCACACTCACCTCAGGGACGCAGGAGAGGAAGGGCTTGATGTAAATGTTGGAGTTGTACACCTTCAGGTCATGATCTCCCAGCCCACGGGTCACTCCGATTGTCGCCATGACACGTGCCTGTATATACCAACAACACATACACAGCAAGGACAAACGGATACACACAGACAGTAATGTAGGTTATTGGTTCAGGATGTGATTCAGTTCTAGGAAAATCCACTTAAGAGGGATTATTAAGTGAAGAAGACCATGTTCTCAGACAATAATGAAAATGTTGAGCTGGTCTCATTTCTACCCAGGCGGACACTGAAGAATTTAACAAATTACTAAAAGATAGAGCATGACCACACAAGCTGTTGTAAATCTGTGTCTTAAGTACATTACATTAGGTTTTCCATGTTTCTTACCTTTTTACCTTCTCCATATATCAGGGGGAATTTCAAATCGTCTTCAACAATTGTCTTATAAGCCCTGAAATGAAACAACCGACACATCTCAGATGTATGTTACTGAAACACAACAACAATTTTGATAACTATTAATTGTGTAAGACATTTTTTAAAGCATGAATGCCAACAATTCACTGGTTCTAGCTTTTCTAATGTTAATATGTTAAGCTGATTGTCAGCGTTTTTTTTTTTTTTTTTTTTATCATTGTAGAATTAATAAATGTAATTTGGACAACTGGAGCTGTGATGGACATTTCTACTATTTACTGATATTTCATATAGGCAAAACACTAAATGAATGATCGATTAACCTGGAAGATAATTGAAAGAATAATCAATTAAAATCATTACTTGCTGCTCTTGAGTGGAAATCCTATCGAATGTCTAATACAGAGTTGAGTGTTCATGAAAAGTGATTAACTGTCAGATATGCAATTAAAAAGGATGTCAGATGGGTTTACCAGCCAGTCATGGTGTGGTCTCTGTAGAGCATCTTTTTGCCCAGCTCGCTGTGCTGGATCCTACGGGGGAACTCAATATGAGTGAACTCATTACCCAGGAGCTCCGGTCTCAGGAAGCCCTGGAGGGACACACATAATGGGACAGGTCACATTAAACTACCGAATGAAACGCTTTACTTAAGTCTACATGTCTGTCACAACTGTGAAGAAAAGCTGGAAGATTGCATGTGTAACT
Organism: Pterois miles; assembly: GCA_947000775.1. Lineage (NCBI taxonomy): Eukaryota > Metazoa > Chordata > Actinopteri > Perciformes > Scorpaenidae > Pterois > Pterois miles. The sequence goes on along the minus strand of CAMQGK010000355.1, from coordinate 9,440,546 downwards.
GAAGACCTGTAGTACAGTAGGCTGTATATTGAGTGCACAGAATAGCTCCCAGTTTTAGCAGCAAACATCATCCACCTACACTGTGACTCACAACTACATCCAGTGACTAAAACAGGCAACCGATGAACATGTCAGTGTGATACAGGATTTCCTCCCTCGTCTTCAGGTCGCCTGCTCAACTTTACAGTTAGTAAAACCTCATTTGACTAGTCAAGATCAACTGCTTATATTTATACTTCTCATTTTACAGCTTGCTATGCATTTACAAGATAATACAACCACCTTTAAGCAGATTCTGTAGTTATTTTATGTATCTGTTGATAAAATAATTGTATTTGAAACATAGAAGACAGAAGAATACCAGATACTGTAGCCGCTGTCGCTCTGACTCAGGTGTGAATTCATTCGTCATGGGAATAACTTCGTTATTTCGTATGATTATGGCCCTGCAAGGAGGGAGAAGGTTCAGTGTCATGATGCTGTAGTATGCAAAGTGACCCCCAGAGGGCACAAAAAAGCTGTGTCTGAGAAGATTTCCCATATAAATCTCCATACACTGCACAGTGGAGTGCTAGAGTGAATTACTCAGATTTTATCCTGTGCTCTGCAGCAGACTGTTTTTCTCTGTTCGCTCACCTGCTATCTCCAGCATTGGCAACGTAGAGTTTCCCCATTAAATGAATGGCAGCTAAGGCACAACATCCACCAGAGATGGTATATGATGTTTTTTCCTTTTCAATGAGGTCATCCTGAAATAAAAAAGAAAAAAAAATTAAGGTAAAAACAAAAGGCCATAAAACCTCAGAGGTGTAAGAGCTCACTTTGCCTCCAATCAGCCTGACTAGCGCATTATTTTCTCCATAAATATTCATATTCAGAACACAACAGCAGGGCTAATTGAGAGAAATAAGGAGGCTCTGAAGAATACATTGAGCAGGCTGTGGGTTATCAGCGTCATCTAAACCAGACAGTCGTATCAGAGAAGAGTGTCACTTTGAGTTTACTGACAGATTGGTGTTATTTGGCCATTTGAATCCTTGAGTTTGGATACTTATCCACAAACAGGAAGAACTCAAGACTGAAAAAATAGCCGGCAGCCAAGGTAGCAGTCGTACAAGGCTGCCCCTTGGACACGACATACAACATACAGCCAAGTTTTTTGGGTATTTGTTCATAAAACAAGATTGGACAAAAAGAAATTTCAACCTGATGATGGCTTTAGATGAAAAGTTAAGGGATCACCAAATTATTACAATTCTTTCTGAGGGGAACATAAATGTCTGAACCAGATTTAATGGTATTACATCAAATAGTTATTGAGCTATTGCTATGGTAAAAAAGCTTTGAAAGAAGATTAAATTCACCAAAATAAGATCGCTCTACTCTCTCCCTTTGGTGACTTTTGGTGCAGATCACAACAGAACAGCTAAGATAGTAACCTAACGTGTTTTCTGGGAATTGAAGTTAAAATCTTCAGTAATGTTGCTGTTTGAAGATAAAAAACAAATGTGCATAAATACCCACAGCAGCTTCAAATATGTTAAGTACTGTTTTCTTGTTTTCTCACAGAGTTTGTCAGTGATCATCTGCTCACCATCTGTGAGAAGGCGGTCTCTATGACTCCCATCACCAGGCTCTCCAGACTGACAACCTTCTCCATGTGAAAGCGCACTGATGAGTCAGTGACAGCATCGGGGTCTTCTGTTTCCTGCGTGGCCCCCTTCTTCGTGTCCGCCTGGTACGGGCTGCCGTTCTTAGCCAGGCAGATAGGAGGTGCACTGGTGGGGTTCTCCAGCAGGTGGCAGATTTCTCCCAAACGGTCTCTGATGAGGCGGTGAAGCAGCTTGGAGGCCATGATGGCGGCTCCAGAACCTGCATGTCCGTCAAACACACCCCAGAAGTGGAGAGGGATTCCTGTTCCATCCTAAAAAAATGATATCAGCATAAAAATGTATAAAATAAATGTAGGAAAAATAGTAGTAGTATAAAAACTTCTATGGTAATGGTTTAAAAACCTGCCATGAGATTACAACTCTGAGCAGAAGGCACAGATTTGTGAGGGTTTACAGGCTCTGGGTCTGCAGCTGCTGACATTTTAATGCAGCAATATGTTTCTTCCAGTTCAGGTCTTACTGAGGAGCAAATCTAGATTAGAATATTATGGAAGATCTGGCAAGACATCAAAATATTGTTGCTTTACTTTTCATGACTCGTGGCATAGTTCAAGTCTCAACCAATATAGAACAGTAGTGAGCAAATAACATGAAACTGAAGTAATATTGACAGTAAAAATCAAGTGCTCTGAGATATCTGTGCTAACGGGATCAACACCATGAAGAGACTACAGGGAAAATCTCATCGCTGGACTTCTGCTGAGATGCACTGGGTGAAGGAGAGGCGGCGCCACCTTTGTGTTTGCAGGCGTGTTTACAAGCAGAGTTGGCCTGACTGACTAACACATGAACAGGCACAAGGCATCTGCTTCCCGCTCTGATGCTAGACTCAGGTGGGGGAGGGGTGCAACAAGGGATGATGTAATTCATTTACACCAAATGGAGGATGAGAATGTGTGTATGTGTGTGTGCAGGCATAGCAGGTCTAAAACAGATATATTGATCTAAGGAGTAAATGTGTTTAGAAAGATTAGAGGACCACAATCACTGATTCTTCTTTGGTCCCTGATCTATGGACCCCATCACAATTCGTATAACACACCAGCTCAACCTGTAGTGTGTGTGTCACTGCACTATCTTTATTGCAGAGAGTACAAAAAAAACCTTTAACATGCAATAACAGATTTTGGACACTGGGGGAAGTGGCAAAATATCAGTTGATATGACTAACGTGTGAGCAAATAGTTGTCTGTTTACAAATTCTGCAGATAGAGGAGCAAAATTAGCATTGATTTGGAGTCGTGTTTGTGGCCATCTGATGAGATAATGAATTAAGACCATTATTCACTCACTCTTAGCTCTGTTTTGGTTTCTACTAACTCCTGATTGAATTGGCTATCTGACCCTTTAGAGGCTTAATGTTCCACTATCTTCACCAGCGAGATAGTAACTGGTCTGTCAGCTGTTTAGTGTTGAGCGGGTAGTGTAAGATGGGTTTTTGGAGGTTTTTCCCTGAAAACAGCAGCTACTGAGAGCCGTGAAAGTAAAACAGTAAAACAACAGTAAAGTTGCAGGACTGACCAAAACAATTTGCAGGAAGATGTTAAAATACTCCATAGGGTTGAGGGGAAATGTAGTGTGATAATTCTCTGTAGGCTTTGTCTCTACAAGTGACTCCATTCACATACAGGTAGTCGTCCATCCATCCATCCATCGTCAACCGCTTATCCCGTTAGGGGTCGCGGGGGGGCTGGAGCCGATCCCAGCTGGCATAGGGCGAAGGCGGGGTTCACCCTGGACAGGTCACCAGTCCATCGCAGGGCACATAGAGACAGACAACATATAGACAGACAACCATTCACGCTCACATCCACACCTACGGGCAATTTAGAGTAATCAATTAACCTAAACAGCATGTCTTTGGATGGTGGGAGGAAGCCGGAGTACCCGAAGAAAACCCACGCTTACACGGGGAGAACATGCAAACTCCACACAGAAGAGCCGCAAGCTGGAATTGAACCTGCGACCCTCTTGCTGTGAGGCGACAGTGCTAACCACTGCACCACCGTGCAGCCCACAGGTAGTCGTGTGATCCATTATTACTGTAAATAATATTGAGTATATCTGATTAAACGAAAATAGAATTGTGACAAATCTTGATTGTAGTGAGAAATAAGGCAACCAATTGGCAGTTTAAAAGGCAGATGAGATCCATTTTTTTTAGGTTTTTATAGCATTCTGTAGTTTCACAGAGGTGTTCCTTATGTAATTTCTAATGTGGGGATGAACATTCAAAATTTGGTTACAGTATGTTTCAGCATCAAAAACGCTATTTTCACTTCTAAAATATGTTTTGACCTGACGTAGGATGATGCTGCTACAGTATATATATGAACAGTATACTGTATATACATTTTTATCCATACTCAGTGTGTATTACCTACACTAAATTAGATTGCAGTCGGCATGCTCCTGATTTGGTGAAGCAGACAGGAATATCAGCACAGAAGCTAAGCAATGTAACTGCTGTGTGGAGGCCACATTAGTTTGGCTCTGAAAGTCACACAATAAGACCAACAAACTAACCGACTGATGCAGCCGTAACCAGCATCTCCTGTGTTCTGCAAGGTAAAATTACTGTTTTTGTCAGTGGAGTCTTGTGGCTTTGAAGAGAGCGATGTAATGGCTTTAGTTCCCCGTCGGAAAGGGCTGTGTGATGGCGAGGTAAAGCAGTGAAAACGTCCTAAATATAGTGTACACTTCAACTGATATCGATTTTTTTATGTGGCAAAAATAATAATTTTCTGCTGCTTCTCTCCACTGCCGCCTTGCCTCACAGTCAGACAGCCTTTTTAGACGGGGAACAGAAGCCATTACATCACACTCTTTAAAGCTACCAGACTCCATTGACAAAAACTGTAATTTTACCTTGCAGAACAGGCAAGTATACATTAAGGTCTCTTTTCTAAAAAGCTGAGGGTGAAGATACAGACATGCAGAAAATGCTTATCTTGTATGTTTTCTGACCACTTGGATGTGTTTGCAATGACGAGACGGGGAACAGTGAGGGATATATCAGAGACAATTGGGCGACAGTATACATAATGAAAAATTAGAAGTCCCACAGGGACTGGAGGTGAATCCATCAATACCAGATAGGATAGGACGGCACCACTACTGTCAGATAACTACAATGCATGCAATGATGCAATCATACTATCAATGCACTACTGCTCGGACTATATTGTGTTAGCTACATAGCAAGAATTCCAAATACCTCAGACAACCTCAGGACACTGACGTCAGATTTAAAACATGATCACTACTTGTTTATTGGAGTAGTCAGACTTAAGCCAGACATTTCGTCCCCCTTTCACTGACTGCTGTTCTCTCACCCCATTGTCCTCCAGCACAGAGGAGTTGCGGTGTTTGCTGCTCGGCTTCTTCACGAACAGCTTCTCACAAGAGGCCTGGTCCTCGTTCAGCATGCTCTTCCCCGCATTGATCACCCTGATGGAGAGAGAGGCAAGGAAAGAAGGTGAGCCTGGAGTCAGATGATTTATAGTATCTGCTACCTGTAACCACATGAAAATATAATAGCAGCCAGAAATATGGAGAGAGTGGAGAAGTATAAGGAAAAAATGGGACAGGATGCTGCCATGTCCCAGAGGGAACTTGCAGGAGGGATTAAGTGTTTTTATTATTGAGCTGATGCCTGCAGAGGATAATAGCTTTAGAGTAATGCACTGTTTCATACTGTGGCAGTGTCATGGTGTGTGCTGCAGCAGTGTGCACTGGTTGTACCAATGCAGACCGCTGGTGAAGAGTGTGGAAGCTGTAGGAAACTAGCTCCAGCTATGAAAAATAATGACAGATAGTGTAAGATTTCCAGTCACACCTTGACATCTATTGGTGAATTTTACAACAAATGCATGCTCAAACACTCATCAGTTTAGTTTGACCATACCAGTTTTTTTTTTTCTTTTTCACGTTTTTTTCATTTTTCATGTTTCATGTTTTGTCAAACATTTTTAATTGCATGACATACGGTTTTCTTTTTCCAACCACTGGCGATCATTTCAGTACATTATGAAAATCAATTAGCAGGTTCTTGAATTGTGCATGAGTTGTGCGATCCATCATAGATTAAAGAGATGGAGTATCTATTGTTAACAACAGGCAAACTCCGGGTCTGAAGAGTTGCATTCTTTCTAATAGCCAGCAGGAGGCGACTCTGGTTGTAAAAAAAAAAGTGTGATTGTATAGAAGTCTATGAGAAAATGAGCCTACGTCTCACCTGATTTATTACTTCAGTAAACATTGTAAACATGAGTTTATGGTCTCTTCTTCAATACACCATGATGTTCATTTAGTAAATTATGGTCCCATTTAGAGTCAAATAGACCATAAAGCAGGGTGTGCTTTAGGGCGTGGCTACTTTGCGATTGACAGGTCGCTACCACGGCGTTGTCTAGTCTGGGCGTTCATGAAAGTTAATTGTAACATTTCGGTCGCCTAAAAATGTATTATTCGGCGTTAGCTTGTACTCCACCCTCTCCACCCTGCCATTTCTGGTTGCAAAAAACCAAGATGGCAACGAAATTGAGGCTTCAAAACAGCAGTCAACAAACCAATGGGTGACATCTCTGTCCACTTCTTGTATACTATTTATGCATGAGACGCAGTTTTCTGAATGTGTTTTTCCGACTGTTGGTGTCATTTCATTTCAGTACAACCAGTTGGCAGGTTCTTTGCTTACGTTGTATAATCTATTATGGATTAAAGAGATGGAGTATCAGTTCCAGAAATCATTCTGCACCATAAACCTGCATTCATTTTTAATATTTTCTTTGCCACTTGGTGGCAGTTAACCAAAGAGCTGAGGGGAGTCGGTGATAATTCTCTCTAGGTTTGTAACTACAAGTGACCCCTTTCACATTATTTATCATACTTTCAGTCATCGTTAATGTAAGAATGTGTAGTGCTGGCTAATATTTGCAATCTGTAGTAGATGGACTAAAACATACCACATCCACTGGCATGGTCCTGTAAGCTGCCACATTAGGCAGACTAGGACAGGCTGCAGTTTGGACATCATGCTGGCATATTATGTAACAGTTTTTCAGTTTCAATTATAGATAAACGCCACATTAGCTGGATAATACAGCATAATGCCTATTGCGTAATTCCAGTAATGCAAGTATTGTCAAAAAGATTCCCTCAGAAACTTCTTCAGAGGAGGGATTAGTAATTTATCAGTTACTGCTGGGATCACCAAGAGCAAAAGACTGGCAGTGAGAGAGAAAGAGGAAAAAACTGGACAATCAAACAAAGGAGATGAGAGAACTCCAGAGGAAAAAAAAATCTCATCAAAATAAGACCTTTAACCTCTCACTTTCCAAATAGTTCAGCTGATTACAATCAGTGCAGAAAATGTCTGGCCAGAAGCTCTGATATCAGAGGGCAGCAGAAACGAGGCAAAAAAATGCAACTGCTGCCCAAATCTGGATTATAAAAAGCCCCTTCACTGTCTAATCAGTTGAAAGCAGGAGACAGGCTCCACAGTGTCCTGCACTGGGCTCCCTGCATTAGGACTAATGGCAGAGAAGAATTTAAAGTTGCCTGATCGTGGTCTAAACTTTCTGCCAAGGCCAAGAGTTGGCACAAAATACAGAGTATATGTTTTTTATCTGCTGTTACTGAATGCATCAAGGATCAGTGGAGACAGACAGTATGTTAGGCTAGCTGAAAAAATGGCCACCATCATACCTCTCACACTGTTGATCTTAATGCTAGACAATTTCACATTCTGGCCTTTTGAATTAACATATTTTATATAAGTAAAGTTAATAATGTTGAATAAAATGTTGAAAATAGTAGAGCAATTACAATACAAAAAAAAAATAGAAATTCACAATGCTATTTTTTTTTTCCTTTATTTTAAAAAATTCCAATTAACTATAAATCATTTTGTTTTGAGGAGAGACCAGGTTCAATATGAAAGCAAACGTCTCCTTTCTACATTTTTTTGCAGTGTAATGAAGTTGCACCTCTCCCACAGTGAAGAATCAGCAATTATTCTCTGTTTTGAAAGCAGTCACATGCGCTCAATGAGCTATAATCGAACATAATGTCAGTGGCGTGGGAGGATGTGATTCGAAACCAGGAGCTCAAGCCTTCCTATAATGTGACTTAACTCTTTCACATATCTGCGTTTCGGTCATATGTTTCCACAACTTGTGACTGAAAACCATTTTGGTCATGTTTGGTTTGTCTGAACCCTCCTGCTCAACAGTATATTATTAAGCAAGGAAAGTTGAAAAGAGGAAGTTGAGAGTTCCAGTGAATTCCTTTATTGCGGCTGTTGGACCTTTTAATGTCATAGATGTGATGAAAATGGTGTTAAAGTGGTGTTATTAGACATCTTCTCTCAGGGGAAAAAAAAAAAAAAAAAAATCTGCCGTAATTTAAAAGCTGTGGTTAGAAAATGCAATTCACCACATATCTTGTCAACATGTGCAACTCAGGAAAGGCTTTGTGGTTCAGTCAGAAGTAGATCAGAGGTTTCTATTAAAAACACCTCTTAAATAACTGTGATGTGTGTCATCTTTGTTCTTAGTGTTGCTCTGCAGTACTAGTGGTCAACAGTACCTGTTTGAGCAGTCTAGCCTGTCGGTGTGTATCTAATCCCTCTGCGCACAACACAGACACATTAAAAGGAGTAAAAAAAAGTGGACCGTTTGAGAGGATTTTAGCCAAGTGAATGTGGAAAAGATGAATCCCCTGGTTGTTGCCTAACTGTGTTCAGGTGATCAGGTGGAAGTGAGCAGCTAAACAAACACTGCAGGCCTGAACAAAGTCTTCATCTGTAGCACAGAAGAATTAGCCTAGTCATAGTCTGAATTCCTTCTCAGGGAGAGGAAGTTACACGTCATGTTTGCAAGGTACATGGTGCAATACTGGAATGAGAAGTGACGCTGACAAACCCCCAGTACAGTAATAACAGCCAGGCACTGCAGTTACTTGAATATGTGTAGAACATAATGCAGGTGCTGTAATAAAATCATGCCGCAACTCGTAAACTGTGTCTTACCATCACTTTAGGATCTGGACACAGAATAATGTCAGTTTAAGCATATGAGCTGTGAAAGTTTCAGCGAGGATATGGCTGAAATGAACAAAACAGGAACGTACAGTAGTTGAAAACACACAGCAGGAACATTTGATATATTAAATTACAGCTGTCTACACACCAACTCACTGAAAGCTTGAAGATGCTTTAATTCATCTACTATTCTTTACTTATCACTTCTATTAAGTTCAATTAAAAAAATATGCGTTTTTTTCTGGATTTACTTCAGCCATGTACTTCAACCTACAACCATGTACTTAAACCTACAATACCTTTTTGGCAACTTAGGGGTAGCGGAAACATTAACATATCGTCATCTTTCAGGATTATGTGGCAAACATCTCATTAAATGTGCATTAACCATCGTTATTAGCCTCATAGATGTGGGTCAGCTACTGAATGAAATGTTTTGAACACAAGCAAAACAGCTTGTTTAGGTTTAGGCAACAACACTACAATGTCTTTAGGTTAAGGTAACAATCAGTTAAGTTTAGGGAAATAGATTGTGTTTTGGTTTAAAATAACTGTTTCAAAAATGAAAGTGAACTGGGTAAAAACCCTGAGTTTTGTATCCCTTCCATCGACCACAACCTCCATCCCCTATGGAGCAGTATACAACAGCGCCTGACTTTCGCTTCCACTACTACAGCTGCTAGAGGTCGCTGTCATTTTCTTTTATTCCTTTTTTTAGTGTTTGCCGATGTGAACAGATGATAAAACCTACGAGTGGGTGTAGCACAGCCCTTCTGACCCACATCTATGAGGCTTATAACCACTGATAACGCCCATTTAATGACCTAATAACAATCTGACCGGCTGTTCATTTACACATCCAGGAGTTACGGAGCAACATTATCATTTATTTTGAGTCGTATGTAAGTCCAATATTCACTCTCTTTTAGCTCTGTTTTTGGTCTCTACCTACAACAAATACTCTGCTATGTTCACCAGCTAGTCACTAACTTTGTCTTTCTACTGTTGGTGTTGTTGATGTTTGCAGGTAGTGTACCAGGGGATTTTAGGGCTTTTTTACTAATACCAGCTATCCGCTGCAGCTGAAAACAAGCGAAAGCAGTGAGAATGAACAAAAACAGTAAAATTGCTGCCAGACAGCTAAACAATGAGCTGAAACCCAGAGTAAACTCTGTGAAGCTGAGGGGAGCTGCAGACTCTCTCTAGATTCACCACTGAGTGATGCCTCTCACATTACACTTTGTTTTCATATTCCCATTCAATACATTGTTATAATAAAAATGTTGATTATAGCCACTTTAACAAAACAGTTACTGCACATTCAATATGTGACAGGAGCTGTTTTGAATCTTATGGGAGATTTTTTTCCCAACATGAAATGATTCTGTTAAAACGGCATCCGTTCTCTTATACCTGCTTATTTACTTCACAGAGAGCTTTGAATGATACTTCAGTACTCGATCAATATCTGTTCATTCATGCATTATTAATAATATCACATTGAGTTATTACATATAGACAATAATCAATTATATATGAACTCATAGATTATATCTATCTATATATAGATATATACATGGTGTTGTTACAAACAATGCTATCTTCTCTACCTGGAAATAGAAGCTGAAATGCTGATCTCTTGTCTCATATTCATCTTTTGATGTCAAATCCAAATGTTTTCAATGTACAGCAAACAGAATGGAATTATCCTTGATGCTCTGGTCTGGTCTGCAGTGCTCAGGATCGACCAAAAGTGGTCCAAGGAAGGAAAACCGGTGAACCGGTGACAGGGTCATGGGCGGCCAAGGCTCACTGATGCAGACGGGGAGCAAAGGCTGGACTGTGTTGTCCGATCCAATAGAGGAGCTACTGTAGCTCAAATTGCGGAAAAAGTTCAGGCTGCTTCTGATAGAAAGGTGTCAGAACACACAGTGCATCACAGTTTGTTGAGTAGCCGCAGACCAGTCAGCGTGCCCATGCTGACCCATGTCCACTGCCAAGAGTGCCTAGAATGGGCACGTGAGCATCAGAACTGGACCACGCAGCAATGGAGGAAGTTAGCCTGGTCTGATGAGTAACATTTTCTTTAACATCATGTGGATGGCCGGGTGCGCGTGCGTCGCTTACCTGGGGAAGACATGGCACCAGGATGCACTATGGGAAGAAGGCACGCCGGCGGAGGCAGTGTGATGCTTTGGGCAATGATCTGCTGGGAAACCTTGCCATCCATTCATGTGGATGTTACTTTGGCACGTACCACCTACCTAAACATTGTTGCTAACCAAGTACACCCCTTCATGGAAACGGTACTCCCTAGTGGCAGTGGCCGGCTCAGGATAATGCGCCCTGCCACACTGCAGAAATGGTTCAAGAATGGTTTGAGGAACACAACAACGAGTTTGAGGTGTTAATTTGGCCTTAAAATTCTCTACATCTCAGTAAAATCAATCATCTGTGGGACGCACTGGACAAACAATTCAGATCCATGGAGGCCCCATCTCGCAACTTACAGGACTCAAAGGATCTGCTACTGACGGCTTGGTGTCAGATACCACAGAATAACCTCAGAGATCTAGTGGAGTCCATGCCTTGATGGGTCAGGGCTGTTTTGGCTGCAAAAGGGGGACCTAGGACCTTAGACGTGTGGTAATAATATTATGGCGGTTCGGATCGAATTAGACCCTATGTGTCTATGTCTGATGTGTTCACAGCTTTTACTATCATAAGCAACACATGGTGCATTAGGACCAGTGAAAACATACCAACACACTGCTCAAGCTAATGTGACAACAATGACCATGAATCCTCATTAAGTGATATCAAACTTACAGTGTAAGCCAGTAGGCGGCCTCCAACTGGACAGTGTCCACCTCCTCCACTGTTTGGCCACTGTTTGCTTCCACTCATTACAGCACAAGGGGGTGTGAACAGCACCACGCAAAAGGGATGACGCTGATAGATGCTCCAATAGATAACTCTTGCTCTGTGAAGATTATAATTTCAGCCAGACTGATCTACAGTGATGCTGCGCCGTTTAACCATCCATGTTTCAAACCAGCACACGCACAACACAGTTCATTTACCACCTTTTAATGGCTCCGAATCGTCTTCATCAGAGTCATATCAGCTGTGTGAGTAAATAAATAACTTCTTCAATCAATCCCAAATAAACACTGCCATACATTCATCCAAGTTTACAGCCTTTACAAGCTGATTACAGTAGTAATGTGGGATTAATGTTGCACTGTAGAGAGTGGACAGAGTCTTTATACCCACAGTTAACTGCTGTTTTCAGTCACATTCATTTGGGATTGATTTATATTATTTTTGTTTGCTCACAATGTGTTAATTTATAGGGGTGTAACAATACATATGGACTGGATCGATGTATCGATTCAGTGACAATCCAATATCATTGATGCGTGAAAACATCATTACATATCATCTTTAAGATATACCTTTATTTTGAAATTCCCATGGCTCATCTGTTCATTTAAGTCCAAGCTCCCCTCCTTCCTCCAGAGCCCAGCTAATAAAATTGTCAAATCATATTTTAGTTGTCTTTGTGAGTAGATATAAGTGTAACTCACTGTGTTAAATGAACATATAATATTGTCTCATTGATCGCAGGACCCTGTATTGAACCAAATCAAAATCATTTCATGGCAGATTTTGTGATACCAGCAAATATTTTATCCTTGTCCAAAGAATCGCTATAATATCATTAGAATGAGCCCTTCATATCTACATAGGGAGCGGGTCCTCTTCACATTCATGATGAAAGTTGTGATTTACACCCCTAGTGATTTAACGCTGACTTTTGGGATTTTTACACTCGAGCACTGACAGCATGAGCAGATCAGCCGATTAGGTTGTGTTGTAAACAGCACCGCTAATGCCGTGATTACAGTTTCAGAGTAATTTGCAGCAGAGTGCAGATGACAACACTAATGACAGTGCATATTCCCACACAAACTAATATAGCCTCCCTTTATGTGTTGCAACATCCTCATTTGACCTCGAACATTCAGCCTTCTGAGACGGCTGTCATCACAAATTTTGTCTCCGTCCCCTTGAGACTCTCTGCATGACTCAGCCTTTTTCTTTCTGTTTCCACATTGGGTGCAGGAGGACAAGCAGGCAGGGGGTGGTAAAGCGCACATACTGTGCTGTATACTGTAGTGCTGGAGCTCTTCAGTCCTTCATATCCCCCCTCCTCTCATCTGGGAGAGTGGAATGTCTGAATGTGTTATTCCTCAGCGGGAATCGCCTGAACAGCAAATCCTGGCCAATAGTGTGAATGAAATGGTGGTGCTTTGTTTCTACCTGTGAGAGCACTGCAGGCATATTATAGAGTCTAAAAGCACCTGCAGTAAAGCCAAGGACATGAGGAGTGGAGCTCTGCACCTACGCTCACAAAAAAATGTGAATGGTCACTTTTTTTTGGAAGGATGAAGATGAAACAACCTACACAAGCACATTATGAAAGATACATATAATCTCCCAGAATCAGACCAAAAATGTGCTATCTGCACCTTAACCCCCACTTTAATTATAATATATAATTATAGAATTAATAACCAACCAATAAAATGCAAAAAATGGAGCCACAGGAGCATCCCACACCTCCATCATCTCTTTACAAATAACTTGCCATCATCCTTCGAACAGTGAAACAACAAATTCGACATATGCAAAGAACAATATTTACAGTGTATCCAAATGGGGAACTCTATCAAACCAAAAATGGAAACGATCAATAACCCCCTCAGACTATCCCCATTAATAAAAAACTATCTCTACCACAGTAAATACCCCGAAACAAACATTTTACAAAAAATGCATCTGCATCAGAGTCCATAATATCCCTACCATTAGAAAAACTGAAAAAGGGCCTAATTATTAACCCGGATAACAACTTCTGGATACATATCTGTCAATCAACCCAGAAATATCTATTTCCAACTGATCCAATACAAGAGAATACACTGCAAGCTCCCAGACATAGACAAACAATTACACAACTGAGCTCTCATGTATATGAGTTCTGAAGGTGTCAGAAAGGTCACGAATGTAAGAAAACACAGAGAAAGGCTTGTTAGTCGCATGAGTGGGGACATTTCCTGCTTTCACTTTTGCACGTCTGGCAATTCAAGTATAACTCTATAAACTATCCCGAGGAGGAGCCTGTAGTCAAATGTCTTTGAACACAAATGCCACTGTGTTATGATGGGGAGCGTTTAAACTCATTACACACTGCTCCAAATATCATTTACAGCAGCTCAGTGGAGGAAAGGTGGAAACTACAACAGCAAAGGGCCATGTTGGCCATCATTTGGCTGCTGCAGCGCTCCCAGAGCTGCTGAGGCTGCAGCAGCTCAGGCCTGATCTCACCAGGAGAATCATAAAACCATCATATTCAGTTGATTATTTTTTTTTGGACATTTCGTCAATGAACGCCACTCACTCTGCGTATCCCGTCCGCCAGGGAAGCCTGCTGTCTCTCTTTAACGTGAGCACCGGCCGTGATGCGTGCTCCGTGGAGTACTGCAGGAGCTCCGGGGTGAGGTCCAAGAAATCCGGCCGGCCGTAGGGGAAGCGCGGCGGCAGGCTGTCCGGTCCGCAGGTCTGGCCGCCACCTGAGTGATGGTTGTGGTGGTGGTGGTGGTGTCCGTGCGGCATCATCCCTCCCACCAGACTGGACATGGCGTTTTTAACTTTGCTGATCATCATCGGCGTCCGACACCAAATAGATCCGGACGGGGAATCAAACGCGATGCGATGCGACGTTAGAGACAGAAATAAAAAAAACAAAACAATACACGGCCAGTGACGAGGATCATTTCAGGAAGCGAGTTTTCATTCCCCTCCTCGGCCCCATGTGACAGCTTTCAGGCAGCAGACACTCGATGTTTTCCTCATTCACACAGAATGAAGCTCAGTGCTGCCTGTAATCCGCCAAATAGCCTCGGTCCTCTCAGAAGGCAGGGCTTCACCGGGATGTGTGTGGGCATGCACACCCAAAAACACTGTATCACCTGCAACAAATACGTAGCCTATAGGCTGCTTTATTCACGATGATTAACCGATCTGTAATGTGAAAGTCAGCCAATGACAAATTAAGGAAGACAGGCTACCACGATACAAATTGCCTGTTTATTACATTCATTGGGACAATAGCCTACAATAAAGCTAGGGCACTCAAAATGTAATATTTACACTCTACAACAAGTAAAAAATCCTATGTTGTTAACATCCGTAATTAAATATTTAATAAAGTAACTAAATGCTTTATAGATCAGTTAATGAGGCATTGATTAGAACAACCAAATCCCTCTGATCGTTGAATAATTGATTCAAGTGACTGATAAAGTTTAATAAGTCTACAGTTATACATTAAAGGTTTAATTAATAACTTTTTATGTACACTAATAGTAATAAAAAACAATATCCACAAAGTTCTGGCAACAATTGAATCGAAGGCAACTGGACTTAGATTTGTCTCTGAAGACGTTTCGCCCCTTATCCAAGTGGCTTCATCAGTTCGAACACTACAGGCTTACTAGTGTGACGGGTCAGGGTCAGACTAGTGGGGACTAAGTTTAATCTCTTGTTTATCTCTCTGGAGGATGTCCGAGGTTTGGTTGCCACTTCTCACAAGGCTTGGGAGCCAATAGTATAACGATGTTGGAATCGCATGTCTGAGTCTCACTCCACTGACCATAAAATATGCAGGTTGTCCAACGAACTGGCAACGACTTGTTGTGAAGTGAACGCAACGAACAGGAGAGCATGCGACATCTACTGGCTTAGTGTGTCAGTGTTATCAAGAGCACCTTTAAAGGTACAGTCTGTAGGATTTGGCAGCATCTAGTGCTGTAGTTGCAGATTGCAACCAACTGAGTATCCCTGCGCTCACTCCTCCCTTTCCAAGACTGAGGTAACGACAGCCTCCGGGTGCAAAAAAAAAATGGTAATGCCGTTACCTCGCTCAGAGGCCATCCTTACCATAACAACACTACTTAAGGAGCAGCGAAGGTCAGACAGAGGTTGGTGGTATCCATAGACTGTATATAAGAAGTGGACAAAGTCAGCGTGACATCATCCATTTGTTTGTGGGCTGTTGTTGAAGCCGTCAGCATTTTGGCTGTCACCTTGTTGGTTTTTAGTCGGCGCAATGTTGTGTTATTGCAACCAGAAGTGACATGAGAGGGTGGAGCTAAGTACAACCAAATGATTAAAACATTTTCAGGCGACAAAAGGGTTATAATTAATTTTCATGAATTAAAAATATGCTGTGAAAGGGTTGAAGTTGTAAGACAAAAGCATAAAACAGACAACTCCCAGACCGGACAACACAATGGTAGTGATCTGGCAATCACAAGGTAGCCACACCCTAAAGCTACACTGCTTTATGGTCTATTTGACTCTAACTGGGACCATAATTTACTAAATGAACATCATGCTGTATTGAAGAAGACTTGAAACTAGTTATTGTGACCATAAACTCATGTTTACTATGTTTACTAAAGTATTAAATCAATTGAGAAGTAGGCTCATTTTGTCATAGACTTCTATCAATCAGACTTGTTTTTACAACCAGAGGAGTCGCCTCCTGCTGGATATTAGAAAGAATGCAAGTTTCAGGCACTTCAGCATTGGCTTCACTTCACAGACCCCGAGGTTGCCTTCTGGTATCACAGATTTGCACTCTGCAGCTCACGTTACCACAGTTGTTGCGTGTCAAAGAACTACGGTGGTGTTCAGGTAAAATAAACACCTGAACGTGTCTCTCTAGAGCCAGTGTTTGGTTTGTCTGTTCTGGGCTACTGTAGAAACATGGCGGAGCAACATGGGGGACTCCGTGAAGAGGACCCGCTCCCTATGTAGATATGAAGGGCTCATTCTGAGCAAACGAAAAAAAAAAAAAAGTCTTAGTCTCAGGTGATTGTACACTAATGAAAACACAGTTATGAATATCATGTTCAATTTCTGCTAATAGATGCCTCGAAATGTTACACAGCTCCTTTAATGATAAGTCATGCACAATAAGGGCCACAGTACATTCACATTTACTCAAGTACTTAACATAAGTGCAATTTTTTATGTATTTTTATTTTATTCTACTTATTACTTCAATATATTTACACTCCATGACCACTTAATGAGGTCTAATTTAATGTAATCCAGTACAACAGATCTGCCACAAATTTAGCATTTATGAATATTATTAAATTCGGTAGTTATATTTATAAATGTGCCTTCTTAAAGAAGTACTGAATGTTTTTCTGGCGCGCAAACAAACTGATAACACAATGACAGATCTCTAAAACATGGTTTGTGGTTTAAGGAGGATTCTTAGAAACAGGTCGTTTATCTGACACGATTTCACAACATTTTATGTACACATTCACTAAAAGCAACCGTAGCAGAGCTTGAGAAGTACACTGACTCATCACTTGTTGCACTATAGTTGTATCTGCAGCTTAGTTTTAGTAGAAAAGGCCCAGTAACAATATGTCACCATATTTCCATCCTTACTGAAACACAACAGCACTGCACATTTAATCAGAGCACGAAGGAGCATCATACTAGCGTCCTTGTTTAGAAAGAGGAGCAGCACTAATGGTACGTGAAGAGTAGCCTGTAACTGTGTTGCATAATCACTTTTATTTGAGGCCACAGTCCATCTTTCTGTTGACAGCGCTCAAGGACTGAGGCTCACATGTGACTTAAATGCACTGGTATTGACTGTTTTCACCTCTAGAAATCATCGTCACCAGGTAAACGAAACATCCATCGATCCATTGCTGCTTATTCCAAACGTCAACACTACTCTGTCATTTGTGATATTATCTTTGTTAGCCTAATGTCTTCTAATCTTTACAGACTGTAAATCACTTCACTTTCTTTTGAAAGATACAGTAGCCTGTAAGTTTATTCTCTACCATCTTATGGGCTCAGCTGCGTTGACATTCATTTGTGATTAATTTATTTGTTCTTATTTATTTAACCAGACTACATTACAGTACCAGGGTGTCTTTGTCTGTTTGTGTACATATTTATTTGTTTATTTATTTCAGTGGTGCAACATAACTTTTTATATTTGCACTCTATTCTACTATATACTTTTACTCCAGACTTCAGCATCTGTCACAAAATTTACTCAAGGATTTAAATACACACCTGAGCTACTTGCTACTGAGGATTACCATATTATTCTGCATTATTTGTTATAATTAGTTACTTGTTATATTGTGGATTAATGAGTTAGCAGCAATAATAATGTATAATATATGTATATATATATATACATATATACGTATGTATATACATACATTTGTGTTTATATATATATATATATATATATATATATATATATATATATATATATATATATATATATATATATACATACATACACATGTATATATATACACACACACACACACACGCACAGTAAAATGCTCTCAGAGACCTTGCTTTCAGTACATTTTGCTAATAGTACTTGATAGTACTCCTGCTGAAATTAATTACTTTCAGGAGGATTCAGACTTGTACTTGTAATGGAGTATTTTCACAGTGTAGTATTGCTATTTTTACTTTACCCCACTAATGTTACACAGAAAACCTATTTTGAGTTTCTGAAAAAACGATGCATTATTATTCATTAAATCATCCAGCTATACGTAAAAGTACTATTACTACTTTTATGTATAGTTCTACATACATAGTTTGCATTTTCTACTCTGTATCACCATGAAACGATGTGAAGTGAAGTAGTGAGAAGGTTGTGTGCTGTATTTGTTTGCACCTGTGTGTGTTCTCCATTAGATGGAGCTAAAGTGTTACAGGAGGAGAAGCATTTTGAAAACAATGCAGCTGTGATGCGAGGAGAATAGATGCTGTAGAAGAGGCTCATATCAACCTATCATTATGTTTGCTGACCTTTTAAACAGATGGGAGTTTTGTCTATCTTGCATGTTATAACAGACGGACATAATGTAATTCTTCGGCTCAGCAGGAGCACAATTCATGTTTATTATCATTTTTTTTGTAATAACAGCTGTTTTATCGCTAACTCAACATGCTGGCAAGTGATAAAAGCAAATGAAATGATTCCATTTGCCCTAAAGGATGGATTTAAAAAAAATAATACATTTTATTTCCTTTCTCAAAGATGAAGTGCTCTCAGCATCCAGAGGCAGTGGGTGAAGATTTAATCTCTCTGCTGATGAATGACCCACTGCTTCCTGTCAGAGGCTGCGGAGGCAGAATCACAGAGAAACATGTTTCTGTGATACGATGACCAGATCTCAGGTCAGCAAGCCATGTGATGTGCAGATCATCAGGAGAAAAACAAGACAGAAAAAGAAAGAATAAAGAAACACCTCTGGGGTTCATATTTCATTGTGTGACAACGCAAGATGAATGAACTGCAGTCGGATCTACACTGAAAAAAATCTTCATTTTAACAAGATTTTCATGTCTCATATTTTCTGTGGATCTGGTGGTGGCTCACCGGTTAACAGGTACTGTAGTCAAATACGCTCACAACAGCAATATAATCTTTTAAAAGTAACTTCAGTTTAATGAATGTAAGATGTGCTGAAATGTTGAGCTAATGAATTTGCAATTAGTCGTGAAAAGCAACTAAGTCTATTTAGTCAAATGCCGTACTTAAATACAATTATGAGGTATTTGCATTTTACTGGAGTATTTCATTTTTCTTCACTATCACACATTTGTACATTTTCTTCCATTGCATTTATTTATCAGATATAGTTACTACTTTTCAGATATAATAAGCAAATACAAGACAATGTATTGTTACGTATACTTAAACCAGTGGTTCCCACTCTCTCACAAGGCAGCAGTGTCTGGTTGGGACCCCTAAAGGCACCAACATGCTTCATCTGAACTGCTTGTGAGATGGTCAAAAAGCTTTGGAAACACCCTCCATCCAAACCTTGCTCATGTCAGAAAAGGGCGAGCTATAACTTTCCAAAATGGAAAGGAGGTGACACAGAAAAACATTACATATTGATAAAAGTCATTTTTTCTCATCTTGATGGTACATTTATTCACTTGTGTTAAACTTGAATGTGTTACCAGTAAGATGATATGCGCTCTATATGGTAATTTTTGCAGTGTAACATTTGGCTTCTTTGATTGCGATCTTTTTGTCTTTATTAATACTGCCGTCAGTCTCACTGTTCAGCCGAAATTGAGTTCATATATTCTGACCGTGTAGGCATTATTTCTTTCTCTGTGGCTACAGCTCCCCGCTGGCATCTGAGTGAGTTGGTGAAGTTGGAAACTCCATTAAGACAGGCCCCTGATGAAAACCCATTAATGGCCCTGCAATCGGGATCGAGGTTGGGGGAAAGACCTGGCAGTGCACCCACACACAAAGCCATAAAGCCTGATGTAGCTGCCTCTCATCCAGCATCTGCGGCCGAGGAAGAATAACTGTCCCGGTGTCTGCAGACCTGTTGAATTAAAGGGGGCATTAACTGCTGCTTCCTCTGCATTATTGATGACCGTCTCCATTCCTGAGGCCATTACGCCTCCTATTTTACCTCTTGCAATTTTCTGGTAGACGTCCCACTGTCTTCAAACACACTTCTTCGGTGAAGGCGAGTGTGGGTTCAGGCAGAGGGCTCGCACTGCTCCCTGCAGGGCGCTGTTATTTTAAGCTGAACCACCACAATCAATGTCTGCACACGCAGCCCTCCACAACTGTTGGTTCCCTGTGTGTGTGAAGTGAAAGTAATCACAGGATGACAAGCATGGAGTGATGAGTGTTTTGCAAGGTGCCACCTACAGTAACAAGGCCTAAATGTGGTTTCCTCTGTGAGATGCCAAATCACGTGTGTTCCTCATTCCCCCAGAGGTGTAACCTCAAAGAGACAAAACCAGAGACTTTTTCCATTAGATTTTGATGCAAAACGATCCCTAACTGGCATTACCTCATGACTCACCTCAGCTGCCACACACATTTGTTGTTGAGCTCTCTCACAGAAGCTAATACTGCTGGCTTTATCTGCTTTCACACAGCTTGAGACACCTTACCTCACAACTGACCTCATCCTGTCATATGATTTAATGAGCAGAGCTGTGTCACAATCCACAGTGTCAGGGGTATGACAGGATCGGTCTATACAGTGCACTAAAGATTAATGAGGTCATCTCCTCTCCCAGTGTGTGTGTGCGAGACAAAGAGGGAGGAAGACACTTGACGACTTTGGAAATATAATAAATGACATAAATAGAATCGCAATAACAGCTTCTCTATTCACAGGCAGTTGTGAAGTGATGTGAAGCCCAGCTCTGGTCGACATATCTGCTTTGAATGTTATAGCTCAGCCCGGTCAATGATAATAGCCTGACATTTTTTGTATCCAGTCTCCGGGGATTTGTATATTCTGCCCTTTGATTCTGCTCGCAAGTGAGTGTTTTATGTGTGTGTGCTTGCAGAGATGTCTATGAGGTAGATGGCTTCGGCTTTATGATGATAACACTCTCTGAGGGTGTCCAAAATCAATCAAATCCAAACCCAAATGCTTGCCTCGCATCTCCACGGGCCATCTCAAAGGTTGGTATTGATTATTCCACCCGGTCCTGCCTTTCGGAGGGCTAGACGAAAGAGACTGCTTGAGAAATGGAGAGATGATAATGCAGTTACTGGGGGGTGGGGGGAGCCTTTGTAGACCGGGCAGTAATGTTTGAGGAGAACGGAAGTTGAATGTCAGAGACAAACAGATGTATTATGATGACCTTGGTGAGTCGTCAGGAGCCTAATGCATGTCATAACAACAGGCAACTTATACTGAGTAAGGGACTGTACACAAATTGTTAGAGGACGAAGGGCGGCTAATAAAGAGGGAGGTTATTCTCATTTTCATTTTTTTTTTTTTTTTACTGATGCAAGGTACTATGCCTTGTTTCCGGTTCACTCATTTGGTGGCTGTAATCAGCACGTATTTCGCAGCTCTTTATTAAAAAAATAATGAGTGACTGTATTTTCACCATTTTGTCATGTTTGTCATCCATATAATTCTTATTATTTTTTATAAATCATTATTTTCTACATGTTCTATGTGTTCTACATGGTGTATCGTCTCTTTGTTTTTTCTATGGTACTTGCCTTAGGACAACGGATGAAATTTAGCAACTGCACTAATTCCGGCATATTTATACTGATGCTTTTGCTGATATGTTGATTAACGTGCATTGTCCTAATCAAATAAATAAATAAACAAAAATAAACTTTTTTGGGATAGCCATGACCGAAAGAACTAGATCGCGGGTACAAGTGGCTGAAATGGGTTTTCTCAGGAGGGTGACTGGCGTCTCACTTAGAGATAGGGTGAGAAACTCAGCCATCAGTGAGGGACTCGGAGTAGAGCCGCTGCTCCTGCGGTGGTTTGGGCATCCGGTAAGGATGCCTCCTGGGCACGACCAGCTGGGAGGAGGCCCCGGGAAGACCCAGGACTAGGTGGAGAGATTATATCTCCACCCTGGCCTGGGAACGCCTCGGGGTCCCCCTGTCAGAGCTGGTTAATGTGACCTGGGAAAGGGAAGTTTTGAGTCCCCTGCTGGAGCTGCTGCCCCCGCGACCCGACCCCAGATAACGGTCAATGATGAGTGAGAGTGAGTGAGAGCATTTTGGGATATTCAGGGGACAGAAGCGAAGATGTGCATAAGATGAAAATATAAAAATACCTAAATAGTTTTTGAGGTGCTTTTTTATGAAAACAAAAATAATTTTCATACCGTCCCTAAATCTTTTGTGAGCATACCCACTGAGCTCAGAAATAGCTTTAAACACTTTATCCAAAACCGTACCACATGATAAACTGGCTTCTTTGGTTTATTTGCAATATATTCCCTCAACAAAGGAGCAGGAAATAGATGAAAAAATCACATTAAATTTACGAATGAACTTAAAATAATGTTGGAAACTACATAGAAGCAATTTGTTATAACATTTACTTTGCTGCTGTTTTTAATAGGGCACAACCATCACAATCTGAGGCTGGGTGAGATAATTGTCTGCACTCCCTCCTGTCACCGCTGGGTGGTGCTGAAACACCGGCGCAGCACCGTCAGCCTCCCGCACACAGGCTGACATGAATCCGGCTGCTCGCTCTCATCCCTCGCACACATCAAATCCGTTTCTCTAACTGCACGAAGACACCTGCCAAACCCAGCTGCAACCTGGAAGGAGGATTGTAACAAAACAACAACAACAACAATAATAATAATAATAAAAATGCTGCTTGAACGCAGCAGAAACTATGAGTGTCGGTGCGGCGTGTCGTCCAGCTGCCGCGTCGCTCCGGCGGAGGGGAAGTTGTGAGTCAGAGCCGGAGGACCAGCAACTTTTATAGACTTCAAGTCCGTCGCCTGCAAGTAGCCAGCAGCCCCAGTTTACACTTGTTTTACTCGGGGATTGTGCGTGTTGGAGAGCTTTGACATTCAGACCAGTGTTTTTAGGTAATGTGCTGTCGACGGGGGCGTGTTGAAGCGACAAGGAAATGGCATTTCTGTGAAGAAGAGGTCTCTGGTTTTTGTGGTTGACGATGGAGAATAAATGAAAGGGACGTTCCGGGGGATTAATTGACAGCACAACGACAGGTAGGTCGACATAACCTCAAATATTTATTATTGCTGCATATTTTGCACAATGAATGAAATCACCGGCAAACAATTTACGCTGTGAATTTCAAAAAAGCCCGAACGGCTCACGTGTGACTGCCAAGCAGCCAATCAGCCAAACCTGATCACAAACTAAGCGTATCGATTACACTATTGATTGCTTCCACTATGATAAATAGTTATTAACTTGTGAGACACCCAGCAGGGTACTGGAAACTATAATGACATGAGGTGGCGTGCAGGCGTAGCTGCAGGCTGGGAAATGTCCAGATTCATGAAACCATCATTGGCTGCTTTAATGAGACAGAAATCAGGGTTTCCCAGAGAGGGGTCTGGCTGCTGATTGTGGGTCCACAAAGAAACTTAAGGTTTGTAGGTATTTGTTATTTGTATAAAAGGTAAATGTGTGTGTGTGGTCTCATCAGCGTGCAGACAAGTTACTATCTACTCATGGCTTCAAATAAGAAAACTAGTATCTGCAACTGGATTTATAACTGATAATCTATGAAAGACTGGCATGAAAGCAGCTCTATCTATTTATCTATCTATCTATGATGCATTTACATCCTATCTGTGCTCAACTTGTTCAGTTTTTGGAACCCCTCCGCTCCAAACAGTAGTGCGTAATTTTTCTATGTCTCGGCGTTTCCGTCACCTTTGTGTTGGTAAAGGTACAGTAGCCCCTAAACATACATGTGTCCCCACAGTGAGGCTCTACAGCGAATTGGGACCCTGGAGCTGACTTCACAGCGTGGGCTGTGTCCTCCATCAGTGTGATCCCCTCAACTCCAACATAATAATAATATTAATAATACAAATAATAAAGCAGCTTCAGTTATAAGCGGCTTGTTTGTGACTTAGGGAAAGTACAATGCTGTTATCTTGTTGGATTATGTTGAGAAGACATGGATGGAGTCCCTAATGGAAAGTGGCTCTTGTGTGTGTTGTCACAGACTGTAGATATTTATGATTACACACACCACTGTGAATATTTCTCTCTGCAACACCTCCCCACCACTTTCCCCCCTCTCCCTTTCTTGTTCTTTTATCTGCCCTTCATCCCCTTGACAAGCCTTGTGCGGTCAGCTGTTTTTTTTTTTCCTCCTCTTTCTTCCCCTCAATTAGTGCTATCATTGCATTTCATCCTGCGGAATATAGGCATGGTAATAACACTCCTAATGCAGGGGTGATACAATTCTGCGGTGATTAATTGAAGTCCCCTCAGAGAGTCAAAGGAGGTGTAGATCTTCCCCTTTCACACTCACTGACAGGCAACCCATTATATTGTTTTATAGATCGCCGTCAGTAGCCCTTGAAGCTGCCTGCGGCCCACTGTTGTTCTGGAGGGTTTTATTGTGCCGTGTTATTGGCTGGTGTTGCTGACAGGCAGAGCAAAGGCCACCCTGGGATTACTGGAGATGGGATCCCAGTGACAGTTCCACGGCATTTGATAGCAACACACTGGAAACTTTGACAAGATTTGTACGCTCTGCAGTGGTTCTTGTAAAGAAATGGGAATTTGTTGCAGAGCTAAAGGCTTAGAATAGACGTGTACCTGTAAACATCCTGCCAGAATAACCTTGCCATGCAGCGCTTTCCCTAACAAGTGGTGAAACAAAAGTGGCTGCCATTTTGGTGGCATTAAACCTGCAGCAGGCAAAATGTTTCTGGCATCATTGGGCAAATAACCCATAATAACCTTTCAGCATATTGAAGTGTTCTGAGAGAAAACTGGACTTCTGCACCTCCACATGGCTGTTTTCAGACTTTAAAATATCTAGCCCGCGATGGGGATGTGCTCCAGCTGGTGGGCGGTGCTTGGTATTTCCTCAGCTGATCTCAACATGGCTGCCAGGTCAAAATTTTCTCATTTTACAGCTAAATGGTAACTACAAGATGTTTCTGAAAGCATTTGAGGAGAGAAATAGTCATTACAGTAACAAAATATTGATTCATATTTGATCAGCGCTGCCTAGTTTGACTGTTTGATCAAAGTTTGCGAGTGATTGACAGCTGCTCAGAGACGGCAGGCTCCAGCTCGGCTCTGAAATCGTTAGGAGCACCATAAAACTAACTTTTTAAAATCACATTTGCTCCAATTCTACCCACTGCAGCTTTAAACATCCAGAATGCAGAGGTTTGACAAATTAGTTTGCAATTTCAGTCTTGCATTTCTTTTTAAAAGCCACCACCATCCCGCAGCAACACACAGCAGCGGAGAGACCGAGGCTTGGAGAGAGCACTTGATATGCATGAGCCACCAGGTGATTTCCAGAGGAAGAGAACACCGTGGATAAGAGGCTTGTCTCTAGTTTTAAGGAGCCACCCCAGGCAGTATTTGTGTTCTCCGCCAGCTTCCTGCTCACTCTGTCAGATCAATAGGGCATAATATGAGAGTCTGGCTCGTGTTTGCAGACATGAGGCAAAATAATACAGTTTTTGCACTCTACTTACATATGTATTCACAGCCCTGCGCTATTAAGATTGCCTGTTGAGACTACAGCTCTTCCAAATGTCTCCATGTCTGCATCACCACATTTCCTATAGTTTGTGGGCATGCCAAATATATATGCAGGATACATATACATGTGACAGCCCAGTGTCTTGTCACACAGCGCTGCAGCACCAGCATGACTTAACCATAAAACCCAAGCTATTGCATCATTTCAGAAACTCTGTATTCACCGCCAGCCTTGCAGATTTGGCTTAGTGAACAATAAAAAGTCAGCCATCTATCTACATGATTACATCCGATTTCAGCACCCTGAGATTTTGCTGCTCAGCGGTGTTCATAGGCTAATGTGTTTAGAAAGCACAGTTTGTTCCACCTCTCAAAGCGCCGACTCGAGCTGCTGGGGTGAATCCATCGGGTGTTTAAAGGGGAAAATTCAAAAGCCCCACCACCATAACGAACGAAAATGCAGCATTGTTACGCCCGTGTGCAGCTCCGTCATGTACAGAGGAGGAGGAGGAGGAGGAGGCATGGCGAGAGCACATCCCATGTTTTATAGATGGCATTTAAAGGAGCATGCCCAAGATGGGCTGGCTGCAATGAACTGTAACCGCTGACAAAACACCAAGACAATAAACAAACAAATTGGTTTCCTGGAAGCCAGCAGTGTCCCAAACTCGCCCGGGCTGATCCTTACCGATGCGGCAAGCTGTTTTTTCCTCAGAGATTAGGCTGTGAAGCACAACTCCACATCTTATTTATTCATGCTGATTTGCTGTGTGTGTGTTTGTGAAAGAGGGAGTGTGTGTGTGTGTGTGTGTGTGTGTGTGTGTGTGTGTGTGTGTGTGTGTGTGTGTGTGTGTGTGTGTGACATGTGTACATCTGAAGTGCAATAGTGTTTGTAAAAGTGGATGTTTTCTTGATTGTTTGTGTGAATGACTTGTATGGGCACAACATGCATGTGTGCAGGCTTCTGTATCTCTTACTGCTCTATTAACAATGTGTGTGTGTGTGTTGTGATGTTGTTGTATTATATCAGTCCGTCCTGTTGTTTGCTGCTCAGTGTGCATGACTGGAGTATGGGGCTCAATCATGTAAAGTTCATATGACTGTGACTGGGGTAAACGGCTTGTGTCGTGCATTTAAAGGCATTGATTTCTATAATGGATTCAACTTTTTTGCTGAAATTCCTGCATTTATTTGATTTCTCTACTAAATCATATTCTATAGTTAGCAGTTTCAGGCCACCATTCATTTTTCCTATCGGCAGTGAGGTGATGGACAGTTAGAGCACTTCTTCAACTTGGATGGTCCATGCGGCAACCTGAAAAGTGAAGCCAATGCTGAAGCGCGTTAAACTTTCATTCTTTCTAATAGCCAGCAGGGGCGACTCCTCTGGTTGCAAAAAGAAGTCTGAATGTATAGACGTCCAGCTACTTCTCACCTGATTTATTACCGCAGTAAACATTGTAAACATCAGTTTATGGTCTCAATTGCTAGTTTCAAGTGTTCTTCAATACAGCATGATGTTCATTTAGTAAATTATGGTCCCATTTAAAATGAAATAGGGCTGCATGGTGGTGCATTGGTTAGCAATATTACCTCACCACCACTGTTGTTTTACGCTATATTAACGCTCTGGATATCACATAGAGCACCTTTAAAATGTTTCCGTTCACTGGTAATGGTGGGTGGGAGCTAAAGGTTATATTATAGTCTTGAGAAAACTAATACAATCTGCAGCTTAATTTATTTTCAGATTCTCCATCAATTTTGGGTGAATTCAGCAACTGTAGCGCCATGTTGTGTTTGATTGTTTATGCCTGATAAAAATATACAGTCTGTGGGGCAAAAGTATGTCTGCTTAAATTTCCTATCTTAACCCCCTTGAGACCCTGATCTCAAGTTGGGAACCACAGTCCTTAGAGGTGTATTCAGGTTTAGATTAGACATTATGATGGTTTCAAAAGTTTTTTTTTTCTTTTGAAATGTGTCCATTTGGTTTCCTTTATTACTTTTTTTGTGTGGGGATGACTCATGCAAGCAAACTCACATTTTCTGAGCCCAAATGTTCCCATCCATCCTCTGAGTCACGTGACTGTACCTGGGAATTTCTCCAACTGACTCCTCAAGTGCTCTGGACACTGAGGACAATGAGGTTTGAGAGGAGAAGAGCCTCAGCAGAGCTTAAGAGTCCGCTCTTCCATGGAGGTGGTTTTCAGCTTTGTCGAGCATCAGGCTTTTCTAACAACCCTCCCTTTCTTTTTCTCTCACCTCCTTCAATCTATCGCTGCTCCTTTTCCTTGAGGTAGTCAGTATTTGGCAGCTTCCACTCTCAATATAGTGCCATTGTACTGAATTCCCATCAACCCCCGTCTCCAGCACAGCAGCGAGGAACTCAATTCTCCAAGCCCTTAACCGTTGGCCCAGTGAAAAGGTCTGGGAATTGCAGATTTTGAGAAGCCCACTTCTGCTGGAGTAAGGGAGCTCTCGTCCTCTGTTGGCAGATTTTCTCTCCCTCTCTTGCGGTGCCTGAGGGTCCTTAGCAATATGTTTTTTTTTCTCTCCTACTCCTTTCTGGTGTTGTTGTCAAGCTCCACCTCATGCCTGTAATCATTAGACTGCAATTTGGGTAGAAAATTGCAATTACAGGGGTTTAAAAATAAGCCAGTTATTTTCCACGCTAGTTATTTCTTTGTTGAGAGAGAGCAGGAGAACGGCAATCTTGTTGTGATTATGATTAAACGAATTAGACTCAATGAGATTGGCAATTAATGTCAAAGGTCTCTCCATTTGTTTCATGTTTGGGCTTTTTTTTTTCTTATTGAAAGTTTGTCCTGTGGTGTGCTTACATGATTCTGACGATTAGGGCCCTTCGTCTCTCTTCCTACCTCTCATCACACTAACAATAGGCGGTGAGCTGGGTTTGGTGACCCAACGGGGAGGCCGGTCAGGTTTCTACATCATCAGATCCCAGCAGCAGAAGAATGCTCTTCAGAGCAAGCTCCTGTCTTCAAAAGAAAATGTCCCCATGTCATTAAATGTATTGTGCAGAAGCCAGCGTCTCAGCCTTGATCTAATGCACACAATGAGAATGAGAAACAGAAATCTGGGTACTTGTGTTACTGTTATCTCTCCACCATGATAGAATTAGCTCAAGGCTAGCTGCAGTTCACGCTCCTCTTTCATCTGTTCAAACATGCCTCCTCTATCAGTCAGTTATGTGCACACTGTACTCGCACTATAAATACATACAGAACATTTCACTTTTAATTATTCTTTATTCTTTCAGTGTGATTTGTGAGTCACATTTCAATGTGACGAGCTGATGAAGCTCAGTATCGTGTGTGAGGCTTCAACTGTGCTCTTGTAATAATTTGGGTAAATATAGCTTTTATGTTGATGCAGACATGGAACATTTTTGACCATGGGCAGAGTTTGAGGCAGGGTTGTCATGGAGCCGGTCAGACGGACCCATTAGTACTTTTGTAGAAAGTTATACACCCAGTTAATGATACAAAATAATGTTCGACATGGTTTATTATTTTCCCCAATTACACTAAATAAATGAGAAGAAATTATAAAAGTACTCCCCTTTTATCAGTGTAACAATGACCAAATCAGTATTTTACTTGAAGTCAGCTTCAAAGTTCATCTGTATTTAGACCAGTTTAAAGCAGCAGCAGTAGGTAGGTAAATGTCCACTATATCCTGACAGTCGTGCATGAGACAGGTAATCCGAAATAATCATGTCCCTCTGTGTCCTAACGGCATCTGCAAGATTTCAGACCGGAGGAAAACAACCAATCAGAGCCGAGCTGGAGTCTGCGTCTCTGAGCAGCTGTCAATCAAACACAAACTGATCAAACGGTCAAACTAGGCAGAGCGGATGAAATATGAATCAATATTCTGTTACTGTAATGGCTATTTATCACCTCAGATATTTCAGAAACATCTTGTAGTTTCTGTTCAGCTGTAAAATGAGAAACTTTGTGACCTGGCAGCCATGTTGGGATAAGTTCAGGAAATACATTTACTGCTCACATGGCCAGAACACAGCCAATAGGAACGCTCTCTCTGAAATGACCTGTGATTGGTTAATGTCTCCCATCACAGGCTAGATTTTTTTCAAGCCTAAAAGCAAAAGTATGAGGAGTTGCAGAAGTCTTCTCTCAAATTCCTTGAATTACAATATGCTGAACGGTTACTATGAAATCTTTGCCCAATGTTGCAAAAATATAGAGCTTGCTGCAGGTTTAAAGGGGACATATCATGAAAATGATAAAATGCTTTTTCACTACCTGTAGTTATCTGGAGTGAGTGCCTACCAACCCAAAACTGTGAAATAAGACAAGCCAGTCAGTTTTTTGTGGGCTGCTTTGGATTTGGCTGCCCTTCCTGTGTCACACACAGACTCATTAGAATATATCACCCACTGCTTGATAACTACCTTTGCTAAGGTGCACCAGGTTTATCTGTCAAGCCAATCAGAGCAGACTGTTTTTTTCAGGAGGGGGTCTTAAAGAGACAGGAGCTAAAAAGGAGCATTTCAGACAGAGGGTGAATACAGGTAGTATTCAGAGAGACAGTATGAGAACAATAAGCGCTTTTAAAACATTAAAGCATGTAAACATGATATAGTAGAAACTCAAAATACAAGTATGAACCTGAAAATTCAGACCATCATTATTCTAATCATTAGATACAACTTCCATAGTTGTTTTAACCCACGTGACACATGCGTCACATGTTGATGGGCCATTCATAGGAAAATGCACGAAAAATGACTTTTCCTGAGAAATCATACAGACTGTTGTATGAGGAAACGTTTAATTTCCCAGTTACAGCTCTGAATGTGTGGAGATTAATGTGATTAAAAGAGAATGGTTGAGGGATTCCCACTAGTGTTTACTGCCTACTAGCATTAGCTGTAGGTCAGTGCTCGACTACTCCTATGTAGGTACTAAGTCCAGGGCTGGAAGATGTGCGCAGGTCTGTAACAGTGGAACAGACTCATCACTCTGTTGTGTCTTTAACAATGACAACAAGTAATCCTTGCTAACCTTTGTGGCATTTCACTTCCTAAAAACCATGTTTGGCAGAGCATACAGACATTGCATTTGCAATACCAGTTTTCTAGGTAACAGCCAGTGGTTTCATTTTGTATTTTGGCTTAAGCTGGATTTATGCTTCTGTGGGATTCATGTAAGTAAACGTATGTGGGTGTCTTTTAGTCAAATGTGTGTTATACTTGAGCGGTTTAGGGATGTAATGTAAGTGTGTTCTAGGGAGCTGGAGCTAGCAACTAGTGACTGTTTTTAAAGGGTCATTTTCACAATGGAGCGCTCTGGCTCAAACCCTGTATGAGTATGTGACCACATCCTAAGCTTGTAGATTCTCTTATCATCTCCAGTCTTTCCTCTTGTGGCCACTGCTGTATCCGTATGGCACAGCCAGGCTTTTCCTATTACTGCAGCACATTTCTGATGCTCAGATTGATGTTCTTTTTTTTTCAGACCGACATCAATTTTCAGATATAAAGCAGAATTATAAGCCTTAGGATGGAAAACAATTTTGCTCTCTCTCCCTCCCTGTTCTCTTTCGTCTTGCTTGCACTTTCTCTTCCCTTCAAACACACACTCACACGATCAAACACGCACACACACGACAGCTCCCTCTCCACGGCGCGCGGGGTGACTAATTTCTCTTGGGCTTTGGACTTCGGCGTGAGAGAGGGTGAGAATTAAGGAGAAAATGAAAGAGAGAGAGGAGAAACCGTGATGCACTGGCAGCTCGGAGGAAGCCGCCCACATCCAAGGAGCCTGATACAACCTCTTATCTCATTTCTTTTGGTTGCCTGCCTGTCTCAGAAACCGGTATGAGCCCACAGCACCCAGCATGCGTGTAGCCTTGTTGGAACTGTGTCAATTTGATCATTCTTCACTCTCCAGTTTCAGGTACTGGAGACAAATCACAAGCAACGTGCCTGGTGCTCCCATCTGGGAGGAGAAATTGAAATCTAAGTGTGCTGTTTTTGCATCCAATTTGAGCGGTCTTTGCTGGATTCTGTCGAGCGGAACGGTTGCCAATCAGGAGGGCTTTGTTTACTCACTGTGTCCTGCTGACAACTGGCTGGTACAAATATCAGCTGCTGTAGTGTCACACTGTGCCTTGGTGCAATTTAACTTACAAACACACACCAGTTATTTGAGAAAGCCAGGGTGTTTCAGACCTATCAGTCATTTAGGGAACTGATTTCAGTTGTGGATT
Organism: Pterois miles; assembly: GCA_947000775.1. Classification (NCBI taxonomy): domain Eukaryota; kingdom Metazoa; phylum Chordata; class Actinopteri; order Perciformes; family Scorpaenidae; genus Pterois; species Pterois miles. Next base: position 9,408,442 of record CAMQGK010000355.1, on the reverse strand, counting down.
CATCACGAGATGAAATAACTTTTATAAAACCTTTAGTGAAATAAAGTTTCTCCTGTTGAAAATGAAGTGACTCATATAAAGTGAAGTAAAGGAAAGTAGTTAGAAAGAAAAGCAGCAACAGCTACCATTTTTGTCAGAGGTGGTACTTTTCCCCGGACTGAGTGACTGAGATTGCTGAAAATCTTGACAGCAATTCACCCTAATGCTTAAAGCTCCCCCAGTTTCCTCTCTATCATAATTTATTCAATAAAAACACCAAAAAATACAAATTTCTGTGGCTTGTCGATATCGTCCTCTGAATGACACTTTCTATTCTGTCTTTGTAGCTGCTCTTCAGTTCATCGGGGAAACTGTTTGACTACTTACCTTCTGAAAAAAGGGCTGAAGAACATCTGGACCAAACCCATTTATTAATGATGGATAATGATTAATTGATGATTTTCTAATATTTATGACAGCAGATTTGATGGTTCAGAAGGTCAGTAACCCATTACCCTCATGACACTCAAATCTGCAGATATTAGTGTTAGGAATTCAATGAAAGGTTATTGCTTATCACTCTCTTATGAGCCATTCAGTCTGCAGTTATAAATGTCACTAAGTCACTAAAAGCTCATGGGTATCTCACTTTTTCAACCATCCGATCTATAGAAACATTACGTTGTGAATTAAGCCGTAAACAACTAAAACTAAAACAAACTACTTGGTTTGGTTAAGGCTGCACATTAGTGGAAATACAATACAAATTACAATATTTCTTTTTCTGCATTAAATGCATCAATCTGTGGCATTTTGAGAAAAAAATTGAGGCTAGATGAACAATGTGCTGTTAATATTCATGAATGGTGATGACACAGCCAAAAAGTCACACCCACAAAGAATGGTAACAGAGACGGGGTCCTTGTCTCCAGATGGGTCAAGTGGGTTGCCGACATCGCCGGAGACCCCTCGCACTGAGGACAGTCTGCTGGGAGCCCTATCCATCACTGCAGGGAGAGAGAGTACAACAAGCCTTTAGTTCACAACCCCATGAAGCAGCAAGGTCCTGCTGTAAAATTCACGGTCGGAGCCATGAGTCACCTTCACTCTGGGCCTTTCCAAGCCAACCTACTAAAGCCGGTTGTGTCGCACATAAAGGAAATGTGACCAGCAAGGTCCAGCCAGCGCCAGACAGAGGATCCTCCCACACCGAGGAGCAAATGCAAAAACCCACCTGTTGAGAAGAGTAAAAATATATACGGTTTATTGTGAAACTGTGGCTGGCCTTATCAAGACTGTAGGTAATTAATGGGAAACACTGGATTTGTCATGAGAAATGAGAACCATGCAAGTTTTCCTTTTGTATCAAGCAGCAAACAAATTATAGCATGATATGTTGAGGTAATTTGCTGACATCCTGCGATGTGACTATAGAGCACATCTCAGTGTCGATGCTGAAACGATATTGGAAAATATCATGGTTTGGGTGAAAATAAGTATGTTTATACGTTACATACACAAGTTAAAATAAGTCGACATTGACGTTGGGTTTCAAACAGGACACAAATAGCGGTCTCCTGGGTGAACATCCTGTGTCTGTTTGACCCATCCATCCACTCCGACCTCTCCCTTACATGGACTTTGTCGCTCTTTGTCGACCATTTCACAGCCGTAAATTTAAACATTCCCGATGTGTCTCAGTTGATTTCCTGTTGCAGTCTATGTGCTTGACATCAGCTGACAGGAAGGAAACGTGAACCCAAGCTGTTACCGAGCAATGTAATTCTGTTGCGGTTTATACTACTTCGCCTGACTTCCTCCTTTGCTTGCGTCATAATTACTACGGCCACTAGAGGTCGCCACCTAACAATAAACGCAAGTATAGGTCGTAATAAGGTGCCTATATTGCCAGTTTTTTTCGAGGAGGACGTTCTGGATTTTTCACAACCTGGTATTCCCAGTTACTTGTAATAATTTACAGCTGAGCTATAAAGCATTAGAAAATTATTAACAATTAAACCACTAACTCCAGATTATAAATGAATGCAGGATGCCTTTTTAGAAAAAGATATCCATTCATTTGTCTTAGTTTTTTCTGACTTAATAGTTACCAGATGGAACTATAAATGTGATGATGCACAACAGAGAAAAGATGGGGACGTCACCCATTGTGCTACACAAGTACTGAGGCTTTATTTATTGTCATTGTCTGGCTTTTATACTGTGCGTTCTCTGTTTGTCATCACAAATATCTTCGCTGACTATTCATAGAATATCGTCACCTCATTGCTGTTCAGCACACAAAGAATTAGGCTGAAATTGTGCCAACGCCAAGCCATGTGCATTTATTTGAATTGTGTCAAAATAAGGCGAGTATTTTCCGCTGCTAGTGCGTCGAGAGAAATCTGTCCAAATCCCTACGCGGTTGACAAAACAAGCACTGCAGACTTGTCAAAGCTGGTTTTATGCATGCACTTAAGTCACCCCACTAATGATGTGACATGGCAAGTTTTACTACCGACACAGAAAACCTCTCTGCTTCATGATTAGAGACATAATGGAGACATTTTGGCTGCTGTTCCCTCCCTCCCTCTTGTACATCTCTTAACACCTCTTCCCATGGCCCTAATTCATTTAAACTTTTAAAACAGGGACCTCAATTATTCATGTCCCCCAGTCGTCTGTGGCCTTGGCCCGGCCTCCTGCGGCTCCCTGGTGCAGAGTGCGTCTGGATGGACACATTCCCAGGCTGCTCATTAATTGATGCCTCAGTTGACGCCAGAGGTCTAATGCACTCTCGCTCTCCTCTTGCTCTAACTGCCAATCCAGTATGGCGTCTCTTCCCTCTCTCACATGGACAGCATGAGGGGGGGTTTTGCACAAAGTGTGATGCCATGATGTTGTGCTTAAAAGGTTCAAAGGGTGTCTTTACCCCACTGGCCTGCTAAGATGAAAAACCATGTTAGACAAGAGGTTAGATCTGAAGGAAAACTTGGTTCATGGTCAGACTGCAAGAGTCAAGACTGGTGGACAACACACATTTCTCTCTTTTTCTGTCTCTCTGTCTCTTATCTTCGTTTCTCTGATACGGGGCCTCGTATTCTCCATCATTCAGCTCAGTATGTGGGTGGTGGTTACCTCCTCTGCAGGCCATTAAACTGAAGATTCACCACAGGGAACATGACATAAAGAGTTAAACAAGATGAAACGTTAAGTCATTAAGAACTGCAAATTCATACAAGAAAGGCGCTCTTCATCATCTCATCCTTATCTTTCTTGTGGTTGAACTACAGAGGGACAGCCATACAAACACACAAGTCTGTCACCGACTGAGTGATGACGTTACACGATTGGTTGGCCGAGTGTTGGAGTTTCCTCATTGGCTGTTGCTCTTTCAAAATAAAAAGGCGGGAACAGCCCTTTATGCATACGAACCTGTCCAGCACGATAAGTCCGGCTCACGAAACTTGGACCAAGCTGTCAAAATAGTGATCTAGTTCTAAACGGATATGAGATTCAGCAGTGGCATCGCCTGTTTCTCTCTTAAAATGTTTTCAGAAGTAGATTTTGGTGGATATCAGAAAGTTTACGAGCAGATCACCTTGTTGTTTCTTGTTTGAGACGGCGAATAGAAAACTAGTCATGTGCATTTCATGATCGCCCACATCACCGCTTGAATGGCCAGCTGCATGGAGCAGCGTGTCCCCTGGTGTCCCTGCTGGACCTGGTGGAGATGTACTTCTGGTTTTAACGTTATAGACATCACCACTGAATATTTGTATGACAGTTTAGCTCAAATTCACAAACTGAATCTTGTTAAAAAAAAGCCGGGGTGTGAGGGGTTTGTTCACATCCGGGCCATGCTTAGCACGTTGTGAAGAGTACAAAACCCATGTCATTATAGGTTATGATTAATATTACTATTATTGTACTTTGGCACAAGTTTTGAAAAAACCTTAATTTTTCACTGAAGCACCACCCAGAGAGCACGTAAAGTGACACAAATCAAACATACCACTTGACCAACAGGTGAATGCTGGGTCTGACTAGCATGCTAAATGCGAAAATGCTCTTGACCGTGATGTCTTCTTTTACTTTTACCTTCAGTGAGGCGTGTGAGGCCTTCCTGCAGTTTTTGACAATCTGCCACAGTTGTGACTGCAGAGCCTTTTTGAATTTGAGCAGCACAGCAGGACAGATGTTGAGCAGACTGGTTAATTAATGAGCTTAGAAGTTGAACTTCAAGCAGATTGTGGAGGATGGTCCATCGTAGGGTTGTCACAATACTGAATTTCTAACCTTGAAACAAAGAAAAATTTTGCAAAATATATTTAATATCATTGTTCTTTACCACAGGGAAAAAAGTGACATAATATTGAGGGATTTTTGTTAAAAGATAAATAGCAGTGTGTCAAATATGCAGTATCTATATATCAATATATATTGATTTGTCAATATTTTTGACAACTCTAGTCCCTACTGTAGTTCTTTTAATTAATTGTTGGTTGTTTTTGTGTAATTGTCTGAAATTTGTCCTCTTTTCTGTTTAATTCTAGTGAGGCCACACTGAGGAATTCAGTTCTATATTTATAGTTATTAATCAGTTTTATGCACATGCTGCCAATTACCATTAATTATTATTTAGTATTGTTGGTTTGGACATAAGAGCTTGGTGGTGTTGTTCACATGACATGGTGTTATTCCATGATGGGGTTGATTGTAATTGTTTTGTGTGTTGACTTGAGTACTCAAATCCACTATAATTAGTTTCTTATTCCTGCTACTGTCATGATGCGACATGCATACCAATGTGTGGGTAGATTTCTGTTTATTTATTAGGGGAAAAAACACACCAGTAGAATTAATACAGTTAACACAGTAAGCACAGTAAATCTGATATGTAAGCTTAATGTAGCCAACAGTTTAATGTTTTGGCAGAATAATGAAGCACAAATTGTTTTACTTCCACTTGATACTGCACGTGCTGTTTGCATGGCCTGCACTCTTAAAAGGTGTACAACGCGCTAGAAAACCCTAAAATCTCAAAAGTTTTGTACATCCGGATGACCTTACCTGGTATGTACTAGAGCAACATAACACTTTTAACACATACTTAAATAGTTCAATTTAAATCATTTTAGGGACCTGAAGACATAAAACAACATATGAAAGAAAAAAGCAAACATTTTAGAAAAGTCAGAAAAAATAAAAAAACAGCGATTCTCTCCACCCCCATATTTCCTGTCTTGTTAACTTTATTTCTCATTTGATTGCTAATGTGTGACCTTGATAACAAGCTGTAGAAAATAACAAAAGCGTCATGATTCTTGAGGGCTTTTTTCTGCTGTAATACAAAGCCTGCAGTACAGGGGCTGTCATGAGTGCCAGCCTGACCACTGTATTAGAACTGTGCAAGAAATCAATTCAGGAAATATAGAGGCAATTATTTTGTCTTCCACATTCGCTGACAAAGTAGTGGCTAAGCGAGCCAAGAAGAAAATACAGAATTAAAGAGAAGAAAATACATAAGGCTGCATTGTGGGGTTTGGGGACTGTATATAGAACATGTGGGTGATTTGAAATCCTCCATACTTCTGCAAAGCTGCAGCTGTAATTAATGACACTGTGAATGTTGTTGATTTGCTGAAACCTATGCTGATATTTTACCATGTGCGTGGTCGGAACATAGACTCAGAAAAGCATCACATTTAAGGTGAGGTCACAGTGTTGAGTGTATTTCTGTTTCTACCATACTGTTGCCCATAGAGTCAGTGCTTTATAATGGGTCTTTTGGGTATATGAATCATGCACAGTATATCTGTGTTCATACCCAGCAAGTTCACTGTGTCAGACAAGATCGTACTGTGGAAAATAGATTCAGTTGTCTTTGTTATCCTCTTTTAATAAAAGTTTTGTAGTGTATGTTTAAAGCATAGAATGTATATATACTGTAGATGGATGATGCCTCTCCACTGCTGCAGCTTGCCAGCGTGAGCCACGTAGCTGCTACATTAGCACCACGTCAGCTGAAAGACAAAACTAATAACCGTAATATCTTTATAGCTACATTCATGCTACATTTATGATCAAATTGATACATGTTATATTACAGAGACTGGTAACAGTTCTGGAAAAATTAGTTACATCTCCTCTCTTATACAGTTCTCGAGTCTCTGGCCCTGCAGCTACTTCACTCAGAGCAGCTGCGTCATAACTTATTAATACCAAACTTATCAGAAAAAATAACACTTAAACATACGTCAACGTGATGAGAACTACCTAATGACAGAAACCATCTTTGGGAAAACGTATTTGATGTGTACTTTGACTTTTTAGTTTGGTTCATGTCCCATCCGATAACATGGAGGAGGCAAAATGTATGAAATGCACTACAAACAGCTACCAGGGGGCGGTCAAGCTGCTATGGCTTCGTATTTGGGGAACTGTCATGTCGTCTATCTTTATATACAGTGTGGAGGGTTTCAGGCGCTCTATTAGCAGAAATCCATCCATCCATCCATCTGCAACACCATCACTTACTCTGGGAGGAAGCTGGAGAACCCGGGGAAAACCCACACTAACACAGGGAGAACACAAGCTGGATTTGTACCTGCGGCCCTCTTGCGATGAGGTGACAGTGCTAACCACTGCACCGTTTTATTACTGCATGATCACCTGAAACCAAGACTGTTTTTTTTGTTACCCGAGAATGAGCTCTTCATATCTACAAAGGGAGCAGGTCCTCTTCACAGAGTCTGCCATGTTGCTCTGCTATGTTTCAACAGTAGCCCAGAATGGACAACCAAACACTGCCTCTACAGAGAAAGACTTTTGTGTTTTTATGTTACCTGAAGGCCATCGTGGTTTTCAACACAGCAGTCTTGAAAAAGGAGGAGTGAGCGGAGGGGTACTCAGTTGGTTGCAGTCTGCAACCACACTACTAGATGCCACTAAATCATGCTGGACCTTTATGCTCCTTATAGTTGCTGATGGATTGAACTTACTTCAGAAGAAAGTAGACCAATAAATCCAAATACTGTATATTTGAATGAAGACTACTGGAAACTACTCTCCAATGTTAACGACTGACATCAATGAATTGTCCTGAAACTTGATTCATCTGCTACTAAAATACCACTTTTGAAGTTTTGATTGAGTCTGACTCACTACCATGAAATCATCCTCGTCAGTATCTTTTCTTAATCGAAATGAATTGCTGATTAATTTCATCTTTCATTTCTGTCATTAACTGTGTGAGTTCTGTTATATTCTCTTTAATCGGATCTCATAACTTCATTACGTTCTTGCGTCTCTCGTGCGGAACGTTTCAGCCTCGTATTTTCCCGTCAAATGAGGTGTGCAAAGATCAGCGGTAAGCCATCAGCAACAGAGGCCAAATTGAGGGGTAATATACTCCCCCTTATGCAAAGATGCACAGCTCTGATCTACGTATTAGCGCTGTGGAACGACTCAAACCGCATAATCCTCTGGATAATTAAAAAGGCCACTTTTCTCATTGTACGGCTTATTATCCGCAAATGAGGTCTGTAAGATGTGAGGGAGCGACAGAGGGTGGACAAGAAGGAGCTGATAGCTTGACAGATACGTTTGTGGAGCCTCCATAGAATTAATGATGTGAGACTTGACAGACAGTGATTCTGTATTAAGATATGGCATATCTCGCCTGGAGGCCCCCTGGGCACCACTGGGACTACAGAGTTGGACATGAATGTGGACATTTGCATCACAGCGAGGGTTGTGAAGGCATTTCCCCCTCCGTAGTGCGGGAGTGAATCCAGAGAAGACTGGTCTACAGATAGATCCCGTCCTTTCCAAAGAGCATGTTCTATGACACGACTGTAAGAAGCTGACAGGACATCATCCTGACCGCTGTGAAGAAGAAGAATAAATCTCCACTGAAAAGGGAGGAAAATGAAACGGTTCTAGCTCGCTGCTAATGAACTGTGATATGTTACAGAAGCTGTCTCTTTCATCTGCTGGAAAAAAAACAGAAAGAAAAGACCGCATTGATGGTAGTCTGCTGTACTGTATGTCTCTCACTCAGCCTTCCTGCCAGGCGTGTTGCTGTATATGCAGCATCTTTGAACAGAAGATGCCCTGCTCATCAAGTCTACCAGGGATAAATAAGGATTGATACAGTCAGCCTTTTTCTTCCTGCTACACATCACTATACAGCACAGCAATACTATCCCCCTGTTTTAAAACATTTATTTATTAAGTGATTAAGGCAGAAGTAGGAGTCACACAAGTCCCAAATTGCTGTGGTGAGAGTGAAGCAAGTCAAGTCGAGTCCCTGCTAAAAGTCACAAGTCAAAGGCACAAGTGAAATTCTGATGATCCACCTTAATTTAACCCGTCCCCAAGTAAATGCTGACCTCCTCAATTACAAAATAACTGTATTTCCATAATTAAAAGTGATGCGTGGCATAAATAACACACCATGGAAATTATTAAATTATAAATGAGCTCACATTTTATTTAAAAAGAAAATCATTTGTTACATAAGCCTATACATATTCATTGATTTGTTTATATAACATGCATTCAATTCAGAAAGCAAGTTTTCTAATTCTAATATCTGTAAACACTGTGAGCCAAGGTTATGGCTATTTGTTTTTATTTTAGTTTTGACTTTTTGATTTATATTAGTTTAGATTTAGTCAGACTGGTTTTGCTAGTTTTAGTTTAGTTTCAAAGGTTTAGTTTTTACATGTCAAGTTTTAGTTTTACAGTAGTTTATGTTAAAGCCAGTCTCAGAAGTATGTTGCTAAATGCATAAACAAAAAACAAAAAATCCAAATCTGTAAATCTGTCTATGACTGGCCATTACTGGCCATGAGATTTAATGTTTAATGTTTAATCTTCGTGCTACTTTATTGGAGGAGTTGCGGCATAACTCCATCTCCTGGATGCTAAGACTGTTCAGTTTCTGTGGTTCAACCACACAAGAGTTAATGGAAATTTATGCCATCTCCTGTTTCCATAGTGATATATTGTAGTTAAAAAAACTCAAACTGAAATTAATTTGTTCATTTGTGTTTTACTTTATTTTACGTTTTTACCAAGGCAATATGGTCTCAGTTTAGTTTTTTTAAAGGATATAGTTTCAATTTACTCAAGTTCACAAAAAATATTTTTCACTACTTATGTTTATTTTAGATTAATTTACTATGATAATCCTGGTGTGCGTACGAGAGAGAGAGACACAGAGAGAGTGCGTTTGGACCCGTCTTTTTCTGGTTGGGCTGCCAGCGACATCAGGAAATGTAAAGTCCCACCACCGGCTTGGGACGCCTGACGGCCGCGGTCCCTCTTCTGGCTGTGTGTGTGTCGGTGTGTGACAGAGTGCTTGCTCACTGTTTAGTTGTGTAGGCTACTCTCTCGCAAGTCGACATTGACAACTCAATCCAAATTGTTTTATTATTGGACTAGCCCCCTCCTTGATAGCTGGCTCCTGCTTTGGCCCCTGCTGGTCTGCTGCATCCTAGTAGGTTGCCAGGTGTACATGCATTGCACTAGAAATCACCCAATCATGTTTAAGAAACAAAATGGAACTTGTCAATATTTAGAAAAATGGACATATTTAAAAATACCTCATCTAATAACTCATCTGTCTCAAGTCTAAGTCAAGTCATGAATACAAAGCCAAATTTCAGAAAACACGACAGTACTTGTTTTTCAACAGGAGATACTGCTGGGGCTCGAGACTAATGGCATCACGTCATCCCGGGAATGATAGAAAATTTGCCGCATAATGTTACATTGCGAAAAACAAATGTGTGTTGAAATCGACAGGAGGAGAGCTAGTTAACATTAGCTGTTAGCAGCCGGTGGACAGCACAGTCCTGCTGAGCTAACAGCAAACGTTAACATTGATTTACATTATTAAACTCTATTCGGTAAAAATGAGTATTGGGTGAAGGTAAATTAAAACATTATCATGATATGTTCATATACAGTCCTCTCTAAAACTAGCGAGGCCAATTCCTTTATTTCTGCTGTACACTGAAAACATTTGGGTTTGAAATCAAAAGATGAATATGAGACAAGAGATCAGTATTTCAGCTTCTCCTTGCAGGTATTTACATCTAGATGCGAAAACTTTGTCCCAGAACTTTTGGGCCTTGTCTCTGTACTTTTTGGCGAACTCCAATCTGTCCTTCCTCTCCTTATTATCTATACTGAGTGGTTATCATCTTCTGGTGTAGCTCTGTACTTTTGTTCCTCTGTGAATGGAGGATTGTGATTCCTTCACTGCTGCTCTCTGCAGGTTGTAGCTGATGTCTCTGACAGTTGTTTTAGGGTTTTTCTTTGCAGCTCTCACAATGTTTCTGTGATCAGCTGCTGATGTTTTCCTTGGTCTACCTGTTTGACGTCTGTTGCTCAGTACACCAGTGGTTTCTTTCTTTTTCTTCCAAATGCTTGTACTGGCTATGGCCAATGTTTGTGCTCTTGTTCTCTCAGCTTTTCTCCCATAGACAGCTTTCTGGTCTTCATGTTGGTTACACCTTTTTTACTAGAAATGCAGTCTGCACAGGCAAAACCCCAAGCTGCAAGAGTAGACATTCAGGGCTATTTATTGTTTGAATAATCAATGTAACAGTCAGTCACATGTTCCAATAATTTTGCTCACTTGACAGATGGGTGGGTTCAAACAAAAGGTGCTGTCTTCTAAGTTGTGCAACAGATCTAGATCTAAATACCTGGAAATAGGAGCTGAAATACTGATCTCTTGTCTCATATTCATCTTTTAATGTCAAACCCAAATGTTTTAGTGTACAGCAGAAATAAAGGAATTGGAAAAAAATTTAGTTTTTGAAGAGAAACTTGAGGCGGATCATCAGGGATTAGTAATAAAGGGTATGTTGAAGTACATGGGATTTATTGTTTTGTTTTTCTTTTTACTGTGGTGTCAAATTGAGTACTGATAAGCGTGGACTTTTCCTGGTATTGGCATCAGCTACTAAATTTCTGTTATTGTGACATCCCTAACGTGGGTTTCCAGGTATGTGGTTTTATTTTAAGCAGCAGTAACATTAGCGGTTGTCTTTTCTTTAGTTCTGGTCTTCTGATGCTGTGTGTGGTGCAGGGTGATGTTTATTTGCCCTTTCATCTTCTAACATTTCTCATCTGCCAGGAATCTCAGTTTTTGATTTGTTTCCAAGAATACTGGTGCAGTGATTGTGCGTATCTTTTCATGTGTGTGTATATGCGTCTGCTGTGTGTTCATCATTGTTATACACGGATATCTGTGTGTGCGCATTTGTGTAGGTATGTGTGTGGGAAGCAAGGGGCTCTGCTTACGAGCGCCCTGGTAGTTGAGCCCTCTGAAGGGGTGGAGCAGACACTGAGCTCAGACACACCTATTCATCACTCTGAAGCAGGGAGTTCATTAAAATAGCCCACGCAGCCTCCTCTGTGGCTCCTGAACCAGAGCCAGCCTCCCATGCTAAACAAACGGGGTCAGAAAGTGATCTCACCACACGATCGCACAGTTCAGCAATAACTAACGCCGAGAAGGAAAAAACCCTCGAATAAGAGAGCTGATGGTTGCTGCCTGTTTGCGCAGATGATTGGCCACAGATACAGATACAGATACTGTCTTTGATCAGAAATGTATTGATTTCAATTATGATTATTTTATACTGAATCGTATTTATGTACAAGTAAAGACAGTATTTTTTTAATATAATTTTTTCATAGCAAGACACAGGTGGTGTTCTGGCAACCACATTTTAAATGACTCACAAATACAAACTAGTCACTTTATCCTACAAGAAATCAAAATCCCAGTAGTTAATTGTTCTACTGGTGTTGGTCTTGGTGTTGATTTTGACACTATTAGGACTTAGAGAAAAGTATATTTCTGGCATTGATTATTGAACAAGACTTGACTTTCCTTGGTATCAGACACGCAGGTTTTCTACTTAGCACCAATTGTCACAAATACAGACGTAGCAGACCGAGAGAAACACATATGTACTGACTTTTCTCACCAATTAACGTACTTAATTAACACATTAAAATCCAGATGAAGTAATGTGACACTTTGATAATTTTTGGGTTTTTACTATTTCACCCCAAAATTGTAAAGCCCCTGTGGCCTGGAATGACTAAAGATTTTTAAAGATTAAAAATGTAAAACAAAACAGAGCATCTATAAGTATTAGTAAAGCTGATCAAACGACAGTATGTATTCAGCATAATCACAATCTAAGGTCTCCAGTTTATATGCTCAGTGTATTCCTGCTGCTAAATGAGCCACCTCTTCAAAATGCCAGCCTGTGGCTTCTTCATTGAACAGTTACGGATCAAAAAGTTAATGTAGCCTTCCCAATGCCATGACAGCTAATTTAATTTAGGGCTGTCAAAGTTAACACAATAATAATGTGTTAACGCAGATTTGTTGTATTAACGAAACATGATTTTCAGGTTCTGTTTTCAAGCTAGTGTGAAGACACTGGCATCATATGAAATTAGAAACCTAAAGAATCCATCGGTACCAACCATGTCAGACTAGCTCATCGTGAAGAAAGCCAAAAAAAAAAAAAAAAACCTCCAAACTTTGACTAAATTTTGTTGAGGAAAAACTGGCCATTTTAAAAGGGGTCCCTTGACCTCTGACCTTGAGATATGTGAATAAAAATGGGTTCTATGTAGAGGTCAACCAATTAATTGGGCATAATTTTTGACATTTTTTCATAATTGGCATCGGCCGAAGCCTGAGTATATTAAGCCGATTAGCAAGCAGGCGCATCTGCAGGCAGCCCAGTGTTGACGCTATAGAACACGTGACTCCGCCCATTGTGTCAATCAAACTGCCGTCCTGCCAGCAGACCTCAGTAGATGTCACCCAGTGGGCGAACCTTAGCAGGAGTGTGTGAGAAGAACAACGTCCTAACTGGGAGAAACCGTTCAGACACACGATGCAGATTAGAGAGACAGACCACAAGTGTTCAATAAATGTTTGCTTAAGTTAAGAAATTTTCTGCATCATTTATTATTATTAAGCTGTTACATTTTATCAGATGGAGGGAAAAAAATAAAATCAGCCAAAGACATGGGCAAAAAATTTGCCATCATATATCAACTATTTGCGGTGCTGATTCTGTAAAACATATCAGCCATAAACGCCCATATTGGTCGACCTCTAGCTTTGTGGGTACCCATGAGTCTTTACAGACATGACCGCTTTATGATAATCACATGCAGTTTGGATCAAGTCATAGTCGAGTCAGCACACTGACACACTGAGAGCTGTTGTTGCCTGTTGGGCTGCAGTTTGCCATGTTATGATTTGAGCATATTTCTTATGCTAAATGCAGTACCTGTGAGGGTTTCTGGACTATAGTTGTCATTGTTTTGTGTTGTTAATTGATTTCCAATAATAGATATATACATACATCTGCATAAAGCAGCATATTTGCCCACTCCCATGTTGATGAGAGGTTAAAAAATGTGTGATTAATTTGTGATTAACTATGGGCAATCATGCGATTAATCACAATTAGATATTTTAATGATTGACAGCCCTAGTTTCATTGAAAACTGTATATTCTACTTTTAAACTCAATTACTTAATTTCCTTATGTTTTTCTTGTATTATCTTGCTCATTATTATATCAACTTAATACACCGTAGCTCTATGTATGTTTGTCCTGCATGTCCATTGAAAGCACAGATTACCGGAGTCAAATTCTGTCTACATTCGATCTTACTTGTTTTTTTTTTTTTTTGTCTGAATGAGAACTTGAGAAAATCTGTCTCTTTGAATTTCTGAGACTCAGCAGAGCTTGCAGCAAAAGGGCAGATAAAAAGATATATATTTTCAGTGAATGTTACTCCAGTATCATAATGCAGTGGAGCCTTTGTAGATCTGTTGTGGGTGTAATATATTCTGTAACAATGTTGTCCTCTTTGGTAGCTTTCTTTATCATTTGGACTTTTCAGCGTGGCACAGCATGCTATTGCTCTCTGTAACCGCTATGAAAACATTTCTTAGATCTCACTCTCACTATCGCTGTCCACTTACAGTACGCATACAGTATACTCACACATGGGAAATGAAGATGTTGCTTACTGAAGGACCAGTTGACGAGGTGTACTGACTGAGAGTGGGTACACTTGTACAAGCCACAAAACTTCTGAAAAGCATAGGCGACTGTTAAAATCTTAACGGTGTTTAAGGGTATGTTATCGTCAGTCGTAGCTCAGCTGCGCATGGGCACACACCTTGCATGATTTCACAGTACATTAGTTTCCTGTCCACACCGGTGCACCTCAGTTTTGCTCCATGACCAACAGGATTTTGGTCCTCATTGTGCGCAGCCTCTGTGACCTCTGAATTTATCCTTAGCCACATTTTTACAACACGACAGCTGCACATACATCATTTGGCTCCATGTGGGTTACTGAGAGCTAAAAAATGAGGTTATACGTTTCCCTCCTTTTATCGGATCGTTGTCAGGATTCAGTGTGGGCTCTTCGCCTGTATGTGTGCAGATGTGTGTGTGTGTACATTTCAATACATGTGGGGAGTGTTTGATATATTCTATGAGTGCTGTATTCTGGTGGGGTTTTTTTGTGTTTTACAGTCTGCGGATGGTGTTGCACTGGAGCAGATGTGGCATTTAAATGGCCTTCTTTTTGGGAAGCAGGTGGCTGAGTGTGATAGATCATATATGTCATCTCAGGCTTCGCTTTGTTCTGTATTAATACTACCAGAATGAGTCTTTGGTGCTTCGGTGCACGCATGCAGGTACAGGGACACTGCAACACACACGCACGGCACAGCAGCATCCTCATGCAAGCTTTCCGATTCATTTATGTGTGTGCATTCAGAGACCTGTGGGGAAGAGCAGACTGGCTATGATGAAGGAGCCCTGAAATCCCACAGCGCCACAGTGTCAGACCTTTCCTCCTTTCTAATGACCTGTAAAAGTCCACCAGCACAAAGAGCACGAAGCAGAATGTAGTTTGATGTGGAAAATGTTTTAGTCAGATGCACGCCCTGCTATCGCTTGCACTGAGACACGTGACTTTCAGCTCCTATAACCTGTTGGAGCTTCTTCCAGCATGCACCTTAATGATTTTGCACAAAAAAAGAAATGTAACTGAGTGATTATAATTAGGGTTGTATCTGATTTTATAATGATGTGTGCGCTCTCCTCGGGGCCTGTTCCATTTCTCTTCTCATGCTACTGCTCTTTATTCCCGGGGAGGAGAGAGGGCGTTTTCGAACGAGCCCACAGCAAACAGGACTAAAAATAATGACTCTGTGGCTCTGTTTGAGCTTTGCTGCTCTTTGCCTTCCCCCTCAGGAATAGCTCTCTAAATACACACAGCGCTGAAGCCACGGCACAGCTCTGGGCTGTCTGCGTGCCTCCTCAGTCATTTTCTTAAAATATCCAAAAGCTTTATTGATCTGGCCCCCGTCAGCCTTAGATGCATTAGATCTCTCCACTGCCTTTTTCAATACTTCTGTGTGTGTTTTTGTGTATGTGTGCCCAGCGTCTTGTTTGCTCGGGCTTTGCAAACACTGAAGAAAAATCAAGCAGAGAGCCGGGCGCAGGCAGCTGAGAAAGTGTGCTAAATTATTGTTATTATTAGCCCGTAATGACATCGTTTCTCCAAGGAATCGGGAGAGTTTGAGCGCAGTCCTTCCAAAAACATCAGATTTCTTGTGCCGCCGCGTGTTCTGACAGCGCTCCCCACTGCTCAATTAATTTTAATCAAATGTTTACAATGCACTAACAGCTTGGATTTCTGTGTGTAATAATGATGCAAAATTAAACTTTGTTTGAAATGATCGCCCCAAACAAACACTAATTAGTTTGCTGTGAGAGGTTATATATTATAGCTGTCCAATCACAGGCGGACAAAGAAGCAGCGGGAAATGTGGATAATTGAACTCCTACTGTTCGTTTCTAGCTGTTGCTACAGATCTTTGTTCCATATGCATACATTTATTTTTTTCCTCTTGCACTTATTTCACTGCTTTACTCTTTTACTCTACTTTCTCTACTTCCTTTTCCCACTCTAAATCTCCCGTCTTGTCTCCTCTATAGTTTCAAAAATACATCAAGTCACCCAGACTTTCTCCTCCTCTCCTAAATCCTGCACCCTTTCATCCCTAAGTTTCTGCCTCCCTCCCCGACTCCATCTTCCTGTCTCTGTTTAATTCTTCATTTTCTGCATCTCCTTGCATGCTTCTTCACTCCCTCTTTGCTCTGTCAGCCTCCCTTTGCACCCGCTTGACTATCACTCCTCCAGCTTCTCCCACTTGTCTTCACTGAAAGGCGCCACACTTGGGCCTCTGGTCTCAGCTTGAGTGTGTTTACTCGTCTCAGAGGTGGCTGACACACTTCAACGAGGGATCTAGCAGCTTTGAACCCGGTAATATCTCTATCCAGATTTTTGTCTGTCTCTCAAAGCCAACATTAAACTTTGTGAGTAAATCCGGTTACAGAATGGTATTTTGAAGAAAACACACAACTTTTGCTCCTCTGAATGTCAACTTGGGGGCCATACACATGTTGTGGCTAAAAACTTGTGGAACACGCCAGCCAAGCCGCTTTTTTCTTTCCAAGGTGCTTTGGAGGTTGTGTTCCTGTCCCGCCCGTTGCCAAGCAACCATTATCGGTGCGCTGCGATGACAATGATGATGAAGTTGAGGTAATTTAGCAGGAAGCCCCACTGACTAAACTAAATAAAGTCAAAGCAAAGATAAATGCATTTCCAGCACTGTAAATCCCTCATAGCAGTTTTACTGCTGATGTGTCTGTCAGTCTGGCTTACTTTCAACCAGATGTTGGGACGTCCTTCGACGGAAAGACTGAAGCGAGTAAAATAGTCTGTGAGACACAAGCTGTGGGTAGCCCGACACTAAAATGACTAACTTCTCCAGATATTTACCGTACACTGTTTTTTTTAGGAAGAAAGAAAAGATACCTGCCAGCTGTGACTGGTTGTTCCTCATGGCATGACATGCGGTGTGCACTGCAGCAGTCCAGAAGTTGAACTATTTTCATCTCGGGGTGCAACCGTCACCGTCTGCTTGGGAACACAGCAGCACAGACGGCATCGCTCTCGTGTTTGAGCGTGTCTCCCGTACATCTACATTGAGAACAATGGATTTGATGGCGCAAAAAATGTGGCCCCTTAGATATTTAGTTTTATGATCTTTGGCTGTTGTTACAGTATGTAAGGGATAATTTACAGCATGCCACATTACCCTGTCTGGGTTTATTTCACAACAATGACCCGCTCACTGTACATTATCCTGCTTATTGCACGGTTGCTTAATTAAAAATCAATAATTTGACACATAAATCGTCCACCAGAGTGCGACATCAGAACTGTGCCCATAAAGCAACAATCTGCTATACATCAATAACAATCAATAGCTTTGCAATAAGAAAGTATTAACATGTCCACTGATTAAAATAATCAGTGGTAGTAGTTGAAGGAGTAGTGTAACATTCTTAGAAAGGATGCTGACATTTTTTTTTTTTTTTAGGGAGCGTTAGATGATTAGAGGATGATCATGAGTGGAAACAGGGGTAAACTGCTAACTTCTGTTGCTGCATCTGGTCACTACCACCAAGAAATAGTGGTATGTCCCTGCACATAAATCATAAAAAAACAAGACACAACATTTTAATTTGTAAACTTTTAGAGGTGAATGTAGATACATTTTTGAACCTTTGCAGTGAGCTATGAGCTACTTGATTTTAGTCTTTCTGCTAAGCTGAGCTAACTGTGTCTTGGATGTAACTTTATTTTAGAGTGCAGACATGAGAGTGGTATAGCTCATCTAATCTAATTCCTCTAACAGCTGTCTTTCATGGTGTCCTGCTTATGTGCTTCACAATAAGCAGTAAGAAAAATGACATTAACAGGTATAACATCCAACTCTCCACTAAGAATAAAGATTTGAAGAAAGATGCACCTGTAAAGCACTTTATTATAAACTTACTGCTGTACTGAAGTGAGACTTTAATCAGATTGTACAGGCAGACAGGTGGAGTCCAGTTAATTTCTCCTGAACTAGGAAATGTCACCTGTTTAAAAAATTTAAAGGTTTTGCCGAGAAAGATACACTACTTAAAAAAAAAAGTGGTACAGCTCTTAAAGGAACAGTATGTAACAATTAAGGGGATCTATTAGCAGAAACAGAATATAATGTTAATAAATAGGTTTTCTTGAGCATATAATCACCTGATAATAAGAACTGTGCTTTTATTAATTTAGAGTGATTTCTTCATATCTACATAGGGAGCAGGTCCTGTTCACAGAGCCGGCTGCCTTGTTTTTCTATAGTAGCCCAGAAAGGACAAACCAAACACTGGTTCGAGATGGCGCCATTCGCGCTCTCATATTTACACATCGGCCTTGTAGTTGTCCTATACACTAGGCGCACGGGAGAAGATTCAGTTGGTTGCAATCTGAAACCTCACCGATGTTAGAAGCCTCCAAATCCTACACACTGCACCTTTAAATTACAATCAGTAATCTCCAAGTCTTTGAGTTAATGGACAAGCAATGGAAGTTATCAGAAAGACTGACATGCAAAATGTTGCCATGTTTTTATACACAGAGTGAGCTTCAAGTTGATTTCACGTTGATGCTGTGCAGGACATTTTCCTAACTTTTATCAGATAGAACAAACGGCCGATGAAATGGAGATCACACCTCTACTGCTGAACTGAAAAAGTCCTTTTCAGCGAGGGAGAAGGCTAATGTTCGCATAGTAGGGTTAGAAGAGAGCTGGTGTATTTCTATTCCAGAGAAATTGACAGTCACTCTTCAGTCAAATCACCACTTAGCTTGCAGTTGCACTATATTATGGCCTAATAGGCCCATAACGTGTGCATGAATCTATTTTGCTCTTTCATTGTGAGTAATTAACACTTACAGTAAATCAGATATTTGCTGTTATTGTTACACAGTTTAAACTTTTCCACTATCAAACTTAATGTCTAAATGTCATTTCAGAGACATTTTGCCACAAGAAAAGTGAACCACCAAACAATGAGCCTGGAGATGACAGACACATTGTGCAGTACTGTAGACAGGAAATAGCACTGTTTGGACCTTTCTCTGGTTTCCAATTCATTCTCATCATCAAGTCACCATCTGGTGCATCCCCAGTTGGCAAATGATTAGTAAATAACACTGTGTTGTTTTGCTGTAGAATTGTACTTCCACTGATAGAAATATCTTTAAATGAACAGTAGCAGAAACAATAATGCACAGGACTGCATATTAAAAAAGATTATTAGCGGCCTGGGACAGTTGTTCAGCCCAAGCTTGATTAAACTGCATCTGTGCAAATAGTGTTTAACAATGATAATTCCTAACCTGCTGCGAGGGCCAGATGTTGGAGATTCGTCAGCAATTCCATGAGAAGTGAAGCTGAAACACATTTTTTAGTTTTAAGCCATGCTGGTGGCTCTAGGGATGGCATTGTTGGTCTGTTGTTAGTCCGCCGCTTTGGTCCAGACTACAGATCTACTGACATTATCGCCACCAGCAGGTTGTTGTTTTCATTTATCTTGTGGAATATCTCAACATCTACTTGATGGTTTGCACAACATTCATTCATTCATTCATTATCTGTAACTGCTCATCCTATTCAGGGTTGCGGGGGGCTGGAGCTGATCCCAGCTAACATTGGGCAAAGGCAGGGTTCACCCTGCACAGGTCGCCAGACTATCACAGGTCTGACACATAGAGACAGACAACCATTCACGCTCCCATTCACACCTACGGGAAAATTAGAGTCATCAGTTAATCTAACCTGCATGTCTTTGGACTGTGGGAGGAAACCAGAGAACACGGAGAAAACCCACGCTAACAACAGGGAGAACATGCAAACTCCACACAGAAGAGCCCCAAGCTGGATTTGAACCTGTGACCCTCTTGCTGTGAGGCCAACCAACAAATTAGGATTAAAATGACAAAATACCTGCAAAACCAAAAATATTCTCATCAACCTCAGCTGTCCTCGTGTTTGTTGTTAATCAGCAAGTGTTAAAATGCTAAATTATGATTGTGGACATGCCAAGCATTATACCTCCATAACACAGGGCTGCCAGCAGGGCTGTAGACTCTTATACCTCATTTCCACTACATGGTTTTGCTCCACTTGGTACCAGATCCTTTTCTCTGTTTTGTTTTCCACTGCGAATAGTAGTCATCTGATCGCCATGACAACGTGAGTGACATCATCTTCAACATGACACTCGCTGGATCCTTCCATCGACAACCAAATGGGTTGCAATATAGCTTGCTTTTAAAATAGCTTGCCTGTCTGTTTGTTTGTGCAGGATGGCCCGTGTCACACTAGTGATGAGTCTCTCTGACCAATCAGTGGCCTTCAGTGTTTTAACTCCACCTTCTGGTACTGAGGTGGTACCGAAAAATGTACCATGTACTGTCCACAACTAGGGCTGTCAGTCAACTAATATATTTTATTGTGATTAATCGCATGATTGTCCATACTTAATCATGATTAATTGTAAATTAATCAGACATTTTTTCTGTTCAAAATATACCTTAAGCAGAGATTTGTCAAGTGTTTAATACTCTTATTGGTGTTGGAGTGGATGGTACTTGTATGCAAATGTATGTATATATTTATTACTGGAAATCAATTCACAAAACAAAACAATGACAAGCATTGTCCAGAAACCCTCACAGCTACTGCATTTAGCATAAATAAATAAATAAAAAATACATTGAAATCATATCATGGCAAACTGCAGCCCAACAGGCAACAACAGCTGTCAGTGTGTCAGTGTGCTGACTTGACTATGACTTGACCTAAACTGCATGTGATTATCATAAAGTGGGGCGTGTCTGTAAAGGGAAGACTCGTGGGGACCCAGAGAACCCATTTACATTCACATATCTTGAGGTCAGAGGTCAAGGGACCCCTTTGAATCTAGCCATGCCAGTTTTCTCACCAAAATTCTCACAAAACTTTAGTGCAGGTTTGGAGTATTATTTAACCTCCTTCATAAAACAAAGCTAGAATGACATGGTTGGTACTGATATATAGGTTTAGGTTTTCTAGTTGCCAGTATCTTCACTCTAGATTTAAAGCTGAGCCTGCTACAACCTAAAAATCGCAATTCGTTTAAGAAATCAGTGGCATTTTTTTTCAGGGAAATGCAGTTATCTTTTCTTTTCAAAATTTGTCAATCATTTCCAAGCATGTCTGTCTTTGTTTGAGTTTTGATACAGTAAACTCTGCTGCAAACACTTTCAGACTAGCCAACAACTGTTTGAAAATACATTTTGGTCCAGCCCTGCTAAACACAGAACTGACAGACATTAAAACGCTCTCAGAACAGCTAGGACACAGCAATCACGTCACGCTATTGATCGTGTGATTGCAACATTAGCCTTGTCGACAGCTGTACTCGCTATGCCTTAACCAGCAGGAGGTAAATATTGCACATCATTGGGGGCTGTGATTGAATATGTTTATTTAATTTCTGGCCAGGAGCGAGGCAGGCAGCCGGATGTCTGATTAACACAACTATTACCACAGAGCATTACTCTAACGCTGACTTGGTAAATGGCGTGTCCTCAAACTGTGGCACCAGCAGAAATAGAAAGTTGCACTGTGGTGGTGTAGATGTAATGCTTTCCTGTGGGTTTGATCACTTTTTTGCGGCGCAATTAATCTTTCTCACGTCACTTGAATCGGGCATATCTCCTGCAGGTGATTCACCGCCGCGGATCAAACTTTCTCTCTGTGCTCTCTCAAGCAAGACCAACTCCCTTTAAGAGATTCTTCACACAGAAGAGAGTCTGACAATAAAAGCTGATATTCATGCCCCAGCGTAGCATTTTGTCAAAAGATAAAAGCCTCCCCCTCCCTCTATCACCCTTTTCATCAATACAGAAGAACACTGTGTGAAGGCAAACCCCATTTTCTGCTGCACTCCGAATACCTCCGCAGTGCAATGTGGAGGGTGTCATTTGTAATAAATAGCCCTGAGGTAATTAGAAACACGCTGCTCTTCCAGGAGAAAAACAAGATCGTGAAAAAGTGATGGTGAATAAATAGAAAAGGGGGAAAAAAAACAGAAAAGCATGACGGAGGGATGTGCCCTCCTGACTGAGAAACAGATGCCAGGGCTGCATTGTTGATACTCTGCTGTTTGGCAGAGGACACAGGGGGCTTTTGCCAATTCATTAACCAGTCATGTAAGGAGGCTTCACACCGTCTCCAGCAGTGCTCAAAACACCGCCCACATGTCTTGTCACTTCTGAGCATGTTTGGGTGATGACAGGGTGTTTCTGAATGTTTGTGTGTGTGTGTGTGTGTGTGTGTGTGTGTGTGTGTCTGACATCTGCGTTTGGATCTCAGAGACTGAAAGAGACTGGGATATGAGAGGATATAGTTTGGTTTAATTCAGAAAAGCGATGATGTTAATAAACTCTGTCCCTGGCAGTATTTTGTTCAACGCCATGGAAGAAGTCAGGACCATAGACTGTATATAAGAAATGGACGTAGTTACCATGATATCACCCATTGGTTTGTGGACTGCTGTTTGAAGCCTGAAGTTCATCATTTTGGCTGTTGCCATCTTGTGAGATGGTGAAGTTAAGTACAACTGACACTAAATAAGACATAAGGGTAACGGAAATGTTCTAATTAACTTTCATAAACAGAAAACAGACTGTGAAAGGGTTAAAGTTCTACGACGGACTGACTCCCTGACTGGACAACGCCGTGGTAGCGACCCGCCAATCACAAGGTAGCCACGCCCTAAGGCATCCCCTGCTTTATGGTCTATCTAACTCAAAATGGGACCATAATTTACTAAATGAACATCATGCTGTATTGAAGAAGACTTGAAACTAGTGAGTGAGACCAGTAACTCATGTTTACAATGTTTACTGAAGTAATAAATCAGGTGAGAAGTAGACTATACTATCCCATACAATCAGACTTCTTTCAGCCACAGGAGTCGCCCGCTGCTGGCTGTTAGAAAGAGTGCAAGTTTAAGGCACTTCAGCATTAGCTTCACTTCCCAGACCCAGAGATTGCCCACTGGTTGGGATGGATGGTTGGCTGTACAAAGCTCATGACTTTGACTCCAGAGATTGAGGTTTGCATCCTTTTGTTTTGTCAGGTTTAGGCTACTAAAACACTCAACAATGTGAAAGGTCTCACAAGTAATCAATAACCTCTAGCGAAAGATTACCCAACTCTGTACTAGTTCCCTTTGGCACAATAACGATTTAGCATCTTTCAGCTCATTGTTTTGGTTTTTCTGATCCACAACTGAACTCTTTTGGTTCACTTTCATCGTTCTCATCAGCACTGATTCCAAACACCCCCAGGACTCGGTAGAAACCTTGTCTTTCATAGTCAGATCTAAAAAAAGGGTCTGGTTCCACACATTATCATCCTGGTATAGGGGAAAAAATGCTCTGATTTGTTTGTATTTCTTTAGCCCAATCATAATTGTCTTTGGCGGCGCTAAGCCCAGGATGCAGCGACGGTGCCCTTGGAAAGTAGATATTGCAGGTAGCGGAAGGTGAGGAGAATGCTGCATGATACGCAGCCAATGGTAGACGTTACACAGTCTGCATCTGGAGAGTCAGACCAGTGGAAACCAGACCTGAGCTAAAAGGACCGTGAATGTTGGACTTATATCCATTCAGTGGTCAGATACACAACTTCAAATAAATGCTAATGTTGCTCTGAATCTGCACGATATGGTAATAGTGTTGATAAATTTGCCATGTTAGTGTTTTCAGCTTGCTCCACTGTAATGTAATGTAGCTTTAAGGTTGGGGCAACAATGATTGCGTTTACATGGACACTAATATTTTACTATCATTCAGAATTTGATACGGGTCATGTAAACACCAGATAGAACGTTCAGATTAAGACATGTGGGATGTGTGATATCAGCTATTCAGGTTTCAGGATCATTCTGTGGACATATACAGTGCGTTCTGAATATTCGTCTCCACTGGGGTTTTCACGGCTGTTTGCAACACGCCTGTTTGTGGCCAGCTCTGTGAGCTGTACGCAAACCAACTACAGTTTGCAGAAATGACTGCCTAAAAGAAAAGCCCACAATTGTGGTTGGAAGGAGAAACTGGGAAACCAGGAACATAATCTTCCCCTAATTTGAACCAAGTGCTTTCAGTTTATCATGCTTTAGGTTTTTATTTATTTGGCAGGTATGTTTAATATTAATATTTGACAATTATCGTGTTCAAAATGTTTATTTGTGGCATAATGTTTCATCAAATTAGCGTTATACGCACATAATTTTTATTCATGGCATCTTTATGCAAATATTATGGCTGCTGTGTGTAATATATCTTTGTTATTTATGTGGTGAACAAACCATTAATTTTACAGTATCAGCCAATCAATATGCAGACAGGGCTTATCATTAATACAAAAGACAAATTAGAACAGACTTTGTCTGTATTTCTGCTTCCCTTCTTGTCTGCTCTGTCATTTCTAGAATGCATAAAATCCTAGTTTCACCTGAAATGCAATCGCAAGACACATAAACAGAAATCTGCAGGAAACTTCCACCACCAAGGGTTTGAATACATCACCACTTCCAACCTGCTGCTTTGAGCTGCCAGGTTGTTAGACAGATTGATCCCACCTCACTTAAATGCAGCATAAGCTACAGCCACATTGACAAGGGGAGGAGGGTTAGTCATCACTGAGTGTGATGCGAATGGGAAAAGAAAGATGCAGACACTAATAGACAAATCAATATTCACCATTTTGAATGTGGAAGCAGGCTCCCTGGTCAAAAGATGGCCGACTTGATCTGATAACAATCCCAGTGTTCACTCAGTCCTGTACAGATGTTTACGCCTGTACAGCGTACAGCTGTGCATCGACCCTCATGTGTGCAGTATGTGCATGTTGATATATGCCTGTGTTTGTGTGTTTCTGTTGTTTTTGTGTATTTGTGTGATGAAAGCAAAGGAGGCAGATGTAGATGTGTGAGAAAGATGTCATCTTCACATACCAGATGCCTGAGTGTTGGAAGCTGCAGATTTCCATTCTGGGTGTCTGAGTCGCCTGTGTGACTGTAAGTGTTTGCAGGTGATGATCACATACAAACACGTAAATGTGTTGTTTTTAGATAACACTCATTGTACCCAAATGCTGCATCATGGATCACGTAAAGGAATAACGAATAATGTCCATATCAGACAAATCTTCACCTCATGATTTGTGTCCAATGCCCCTGTTCAGTGCCAGTGCAGGAAGTAGCATCGCCTTCATTTTGCGAGGCGTAAATAAGCTTGGGATGCTGGAGCAATACTGTAGTTGCCATTCAAACGTTGCTACTGGGAAAATGGTGTCAACAGTGTAATCCAGGGTTTTGCAGAAAAAAACATTCTTGTCTTATCAACAGATAATGCATATTGTACACTTTCGCTGACCCTCTTTAAATGCATGATGCACAGTTTAAGATTTGGTGGTATTTTTCTTACTCTTCCAGGTACCCATTATTTCCATTCTGTCCTGATGGTATGAAAATCAATTAGCACAGTACATCACAGTAAACATCAAGCGTGTGTTTGCTTCTGTAGACTCTACCTGCCGTACCATGTACACACCTTTAAACATCACTGCTCCTGCAGTGCTATGTTATCTCATCTAGAAAATGTAGCTTACCAGAGGCCTGTACTATGAAGAGTTCAACATACTCAGGGTATCATCTCCTTATCTGGCTTAACCAACCCTAACAAACGAGATCCCACTTTGCGGTCCTACGACAGTGGTTATCAACTCCGATGACTGATCACAAACATGGACAAGTTCACTGTCAGCAGAGCGGCACATTTTACAAGCGAAGGGTGAACTATAATATTAGATAAATAGGAAGATAATTAAACACATAATCCAGACTAAAAGTAACACAGTTGAAGCTGCCATATGCAGAAAGGACAGCTGACAAAAGAAAAACGGACTCATAATATCACTGTCTCATCTAGAGCATGAATAGATCTGACTATTATTACTGTGTGTATGCTCTTAGATTATTATATTGCTTATTGAATAGAAAAGAAGATACTTGATTATTCACTTTAGGGAAATAATGGTGTGTATGACAATTTCAGCCTTCTTTCAGCTCAATCTCCAACTCCGGTGGTGTGAAAACAGATTTGGGAACAAATAAAAACTAAATATAAGAACATAATTCATAGTGGTAAGCAGGCTTTCTTTCATGTCTCTTACAGCATACATAAAAGTACTGACTCTGATATATTTGATGTCATTCTTTTGATTATTTGCTACCAAGTCTGTGCTTTTTTTGCCAGCTCTCATTTCTGGATGTAACAGTGTAAACTGTGTTGCTTTTAGCCTGGATTATGATTTAAACTTCTTCATATGTGTGTAATATTATCATACGATATTCGCACCGAGGTTTGATTGGTCGGTATGCGGTGCTTTTATATGAGCTGATCTGTTATCTTGCTCTGGAGCAGGTTAGGTGTTAAGCATCAGTTACCATGGCGATCGTAAGAACTGATCCACTGTTGTAGGATGGAAACTCAGGTTTACCTCACTAACCCCAAATCCTGCTTTGTAGTACAGGCCTCTGGAGGTTTCATGAATAGATTTTATGGGGACAGACATGCTGACATTAATATTAGAACAAAAATATCTGTCATATTAAATATTATCAAATATAAAAACATGCACGCTTGAAACTTTCCCTCCCTCTGGCTAAGACAGTTGTGCAAACATGAAAATTACAAAACAAGCAAACAAAAAATTCTGTCCATACAAAGGAATAATTTAATGAAACGCATAACTCAATGAAGCACGCAGACTATTTTAGTTCTTGCAATCTCACTTTGTCCTCCCGGCTCTGAGCCTGAGCACGGTCAGAGCTGCTGTCCTGTTTGTTTATCTTGTTTGTCTGTTAGGTGACACATTTCAGTCGTCCCTTATAATGCAGCATAACAGAGCGGAGCGTGACTCAATATGACATGCCTCTCAGGTTGCAGGAGGATGTCAATAACCGATACTTAGCTCCACTTCTGAGAGATGACCAGTAGGCCTGCCAGGAATCTGTGGCTGACTTGGCTTGTTGTACAAGGTAGTCTCATCAGAGGTATTTATGTTTACTAGACTAATAATCTCTGGGAGGCTGAAAACCTTTTAAAGTGATCAGGGGATGATTTTTATGGAAACATATATCAGCCAAAATCACAACTGTTTTTTTTAACAGCAGTGAGCAAGTGCTTTTTCTAGGGAAAGATGGACTCTTGATAAATTAAAGGAATAGTTCAGCATTTATGGAAATGCCTCATTCGCATCCTTTCAGAAAGTTAGAGGACAAGATCTCATAACTGTGAGGTGAATAAGTTGTTTGTTGTGCTCTTATACTGCAGCTGCAGCACCTCTGCATGTGTGTTTACATTCATACGTATTAGGGATGGAACGGTTGATTCGCTGGTCACCGTTCGGGTTGTGTATGTATCGTTCAGTTCATTTGAAATAGGTTATGAGGCCGATTGTGTATATTTTTTCATGGCGTTTATTGTCACACTAGAACTGGAGGCCTATAGAAAGAAGCTGGGACATGGGCGGACAGGGGTACGAGGTATAACACATGCACAGTGTAACTGAAGCTGCGGCCGTGTGGTACTACTGGCTCAATTTTAGCGAGTGCGGACCAGATTTTACTGCACGTGTGTTGCACCCCCAAAGATATGACACAGTGATGATGTGTGACCCAGCCTCCTCCCTTCTCAAACAGTTGGCAGTTGGCACTTGCGATATGAACATGCGCAGTGAACACATCACAAAAGGCTGTCTGAAATGCGATGAAGGAGAAAAATCATGATATTTAAGGCTGTGTCAGAGCTTCACACACATAAACACACAGCAAAGTCGGTTAACAGCTGATCAGAAAGGCCTGGAGATGAGTTGGAGACAACTAACATTATACTTATTACTTTAAATACATGAAAAAAACTTTGCAGTTGTAAAGCCGAGATATGTTATATTTACACCTGTTCAACAAGCATAAACATAATGAAATGGTTAAACATGGAGGAAAGTGACTGTCGATCTGCTCTATCTGCAGTTGCTCATCCACCGCCACTGTGTTTACACAAGCACAGCACGTTAGCTTGGCGGCTAGCAGCTAACTGTTAACACATGGAAGTTATTTAGTTGAGTTGTGAGTGACTTTAGTTCCTTCTAGTCAGCAGTGTTCAGTGGTTGTGTTCAGGGAGTTTCTTGTGAAGGGTGGAGCAGTAGCAGTGAAGCACTGTTATTTGCTGTTATTGACAACGGTCTAGACTACGGAGCCTCTGTGTTATTAATTTATTATCTTCATAAAGTTCAAATTGAAATTGGAAATTGGCCTCCTTGCTGTACCATGTGTTATGTATTCAGTATTATTATTACCTGACCAAGGGAAGAAGAAAATAATTTATTTTTTTTTCCCCCAGGAAAATTAATTTTTTTCTTTTTTTATTTTTTTACACACATTCCCAAAAAAATTCCATTTTATTTAATAAATTGAAAGATTTTTGAGTGAGGGGGCTCCCCCTAAAAAACCCCCTAAGCAATTTGGGGTTTTTTTCCCTTCCCAAAGGCCCCCCCGAAATCCCCAAAAGGTAAACTGGCACCTCTCCAGCTACCAGTTCACGCTCAGTTCTTGGTCCTGTCGGGCTTGAACCGGTGACCCTCCGGATCCCAAGCCAACTCCCTACAGACTGAGCTACTGCCCCCCCAAAGAGAGTGTATTTGGTCTATAGTTAAAATAAGTTAAAAAATCGCCAACATGATAAAGTAATGACACTTTTTATAATAAAACAGGTTTTTTTTTTTATTTCTTGTGTCTCTCTGCTTCCCTTCCTATTTCTGAATATTGCTTTTATAAACACACCTGTTATGTGAAGTGTGGTTTTATTATTCAGATGATATTCCAGCCAAAATGCATATTGTTTTCCTGGCTGCCTAAGCTGAGAGGAAGGAACTGTATGGTGTTGTACATGAGAATTAAATATAGGAGACAACAAAAGAGAAATACTAGACATAGAGACGGTTTGATCAGATTCAAGAGGAAATGAATGCGAAAAAAAACACAGACAACAGGCACATGTAGAATAAGCATTTAGAATATATATCAGGTATCCCTAGAATATTTTATTTTTCAAAGAGACTGGTTTTGCACATTACATTAGAGGGAGGACATCTTGTGTTTTTATTTTACATTCCTGTCAGCAGATTATTCATTTGATCCACGCTAATGCTATGCCATGCTTTTCTCGAAATGAAAAAAAAAAACAAAACAAGGGGATTCTCACAGCGGACCTCTCTCTTTCTTATCTGCACCTCTCGCTGCAAAAACAGTAGTCCAGAAAAGAGGCTTATTTCTGTGAGCTGCACAGTCGCTGTCTGGAAGGGGATGCTGTACTCGCAGGTAGCTGAACAGACAGCTGCCACAGAGGAGGAGAGGAGGAGAGGAGGGGGGGCAGAGGATATAACGAGAGGAAAAAAAAAAGATAAGAAGAGAGGAGAAGCAAGGAAATGAGGGGAGGAGGGGAAAAAAAGCCTTTGAGTCAGCAGCATGTCAGACTGCTCTCCAGATTACTCTGCACACAAGGGGGTCAAAGAACTAGCCAGTAACACACCTTTATATTATTTCTATGGCCACACTGTACGGGAATGCCCACTCAGATTTTAATGTGCAACTGGTAAAAAAAAAAAGAAAGAAGTGCACCATCTAATTGGTAAATAAGCTGCTGGATCAAATGCAGGTTTAGCATCTGGTACCAGTGAGAGTGTGCGTGTGGTTTTTAGCGTGCTGTGGTGCATATGCTTACACCTCTGAGATTATGCTTTGCAAGCTTATACAATCCACTTAGCATACAGGCTCTAATACAGTATTAACATGCACAGTCACAGGCCAAATAAATCCTGGATAAAGCGACGGATATTTTAGTCACACAACGTAAGGGTGATCAAAGAGAGACCAAAAACAAAGCCAGGGCTCAGGTTTCTCTTTCATTAATGACAGCGCAAATATACAGCTTGTTTTGAACATTGTTAGTGAGGTAACCATTTTTGGCTATGGCTGATATGCGATGCTGTGTCTTCTCGAAAGAACTGAGAAATTTGAGGATTGTCATACGGGACGACGTGCAGGTCCTCCTGTATTCATAGAAGGATATGTTTTCATTCCTCGAAGCATCTCATTTAAAACACGCTGACAAAGACTGTGATGTTTGTCATTTTCATCTCCCCCTCAAATCACGCTCCCAGAGAGACGTCAGTCATTGAGGCGATTTAAAAAGCACATGTAGAAATAAGCCTCCATTGACTTCCCATCGGCTCAGATCAGCTGTCACCCCTCTGCCGTGAAACCGTCAGCACGCCACACAACTTTACACTCCACTTCTGTTGTTCCTGCTGCATGATTTGTTTCCTGTCAGGGTAACTAATTTATGATTCATGGCAGTGTCATTTATCAAATTATTGATCATGTTAACTGTTGACAGTTCAGTCACAGCATATCTAATGAGTTATCAGTGTGTTTACAGCATATCACTGCATAAAAGATAAGATCTAGCTGAGCTCCACTCCACTTAGTTGTTACACCTGCCAAGCTTTCTGTTCTTACTGTGTTCACTTTACAGTGATAATGATGGCACATTTACCAGTCAAGATTATTAATTATTCATATTTTAAACAATGGGTCCTTGATTTCAGACAGAGTGAAACACAGCAGGCTTCTCAATTCTAGCCAACAACCATTGATTTAGCTGAAATGACACTCAAACAAACGTTGTCTTTGGACTCTTTAATGTTTTCAGTTGACCAGGTTAAAGGTCCTGACACACCAGGGGCCGTTGGTGAGCGCTTGTCGGCCTAGTGTTGCAGTGTCTCCTGCACCGTCAGCTCTAGTCTGCCCGTGTTGGAGGGTTTTTCAGTCGATTCAGCATGTTGAGTGAGAGAAATCGCTTTGATTGGCTGTTGAGCTTCAGCGAATTAGTGCACGAGAAGAGAAACTGATGCGAGAAAGCCAGTTAACGAGTCAAGAGGAAAAACACAGCACAGCAACAACACATCATCTGATCATTCCAATACACAGATATTTTCATAGCGTCATGGCCATCTGGAATGAAGCCAAGTGGTGAGTGAAAATGGCCGGCAGACGGCGCTTTGTTTCATGTACGGCGGCTTGTATATCCACAGTCCTCGGTCTTCCGAGATATTTCCTCTCACGCTGGTGCAGAACGTTCTAGTCTGTCAGCTGTAGTCTTTGCGGTGTGTTCAAATGCAACCTGTCAGCCAAGACAAAGGAGACGTGAGGCGGCACAGTAGTCAGCCTTCATCGCTGCTAGTTTGTTGATGTTGGCTACGTTTGTTTGGGCTATAAAATTAACTGTTTACTGATAACCGACTAATTAATGCTAAAAGGTTTTATTTATATATCTAGTACAGAGTGAAAGGGGGAGAGAGAGGGGACGACATGCCTTGTTACACGGGGCTCCCGCTCTACCAGGTGAGCTACAACAGCACCCTGTTAAAAGAAATAAAAATAATTAATTAAAAAGCTGAGAAAAATGCAGAGGACTTTAAGAAGTTGGTCCACCTTGAGAGAGACTTAAGCAGGACTTCCAGCTGAGGAGTTGTAGCTTGTAGCCTCGTAGCATTTATTCACCGACAAATAAACTGTACACACACTGTCTGTCGGAAACTCGCCGGCAACATTAACGTAGCACAAACACACATATTGTTGGACGATCACTATCATTAATCCGGGCAGACGCACAGCTGACAACCTGCTAAACTAAACTAAATGGCTGCATGCACGCGACACTACATGCAGCACCATGCTAAGACTCCCGGACAGTCAACTGGAGACAGTGAACGCAGCACCATGGCTGCTACAGTAACTTTCCTGATGGTGAACTGGAGACAGTGAACGCAGCACCGTGGCTGCAACAGTAACTCTCCTGATGGTGAACTGGACAGTGAACGCAGCACCGTGGCTGCTACAGTAACTCTCCTGATGGTGAACTGGAGACAGTGAATGCAGCACCGTGGCTGCTACAGTAACTCTCCTGATGGTGAACTGGAGACAGTGAATGCAGCACAGTGGCTGCTACAGTAACTCTCCTGATGGTGAACTGTTGACTCAGCTGTCTGTTGTGCTCATATTCTGCAGCTGGTGCACCGCTGCACGTGGGGCATTAATATTGATGGTTAACGGTTAATAACTGGTTACAGAGGGTCTGTTATCAGTTAATCTTAGATGTGCATACTGAGGCTAAAGCTGCATGTCTGAGGCAAAAAGTCAGTATCTTCACCAGTTGATAATCCATGTAGAGGCCATGGAAATAAAGAAACATTATTCTTGTATTGCTGTGTTAATTTTTCTGTATAAGATAAGGAAAACTGTTTTTCCTTCTAAGATAATCCTGTATGGCCGCTTAGCTAATACGTCCATCCATCCATTCATCTGCAACCGGTTATCCCGTTATGGGGTGCTGGAGCTGATTCCAGCTGACATTGGGTGAAGGTGGGATACACCCTGGACAGGTCGCCAGTCCATTGCAGTAACCAAATACAATATACAATAAAACACAATTAAATAAAACGTTCATATTTTCTCACAGTATATTTTTTTATGTTAGATAAAGGCTTATAGGATGTGGCCTAACAGATTTGTTTACCAAACGTTAAGCTTGAGTAACTTGCTGGGGGACCTCAGTGTAAACTTCCCCAAAGCCAGTAAAGACTGTGGCAGTATGAAGTCACTCCCTATTGGCTATTAGAGTCTGTCATTGTATTTGAGCATCAGAATTCTGACTGTGTAAAGTTATAAAATAAATATATTGTCCTCAAACATTTCTCAATAAAGCAAAAAACAGCAGAGCCCATGGCATGTGCACTACTCTATCTTCTGCTAACAATCCCACAATGCAATGAATTTTATAGATGTAAAATGGTGTAATTCATCAGCTGTCTGTGATGATGCCAAATGATAATAAGTGTCTGAAATCTCAACATACTGCGATAGTGATGAATGAGTAATTTCAGACAGACAGGACGTTAAACTAAACTCCAAATAGGGCTGCACAATTAACTGAATAATAATCGTGATCAGGATTTTGAGTTCCCACAATAAAATATTGATCAACTGTGATATTGACATTTAAAATGCTCCACTCACAGCAAACTACACTGCATATCAAATCAAGTGCTCGTGTAACTAATAGCCGGCCAGCGATCCAGATGTCTTGTCTTCACTCACAGCAGCTGTTGAGAAACTGAATGTTGCGGCTGCAATCCAGAGTAAATAACAGAGGGCAGACGGGCGAAATGAAAATGCTCTGAATTCAGAGAAAAAAAAACAAACAAAACTTGTTTTGAGTCTTATCTTGATGCAACGATTTGTTATCTAGCAGGAATGTAAGTGAAAGTGAAAGCAGTGCTCTGTTGATTTCATTTTGGGGTAAAAAGTTTTGGTATATTTTTATTTTGCTTCTAGAAGATGTACTGTGAAGGTCCAGTCTTATTTCAATGTAAAGATTCATACATTAGCAGGAATGTAGCACAAGCGAAAGCAGCACTTGGTTTATTTAAATGTGAAAGTGTCCCTAACACCAGTGAATATATATATAATAAGAATATAATTGTGATTTTTAACATTGCTCAAAAATAATCATGATTCAGTCATTTTAGCCTAAATCGTGCAGCCCCAGGACCAAAACAGGTTATGCACAGTGGAGGAATACTACACTACTCTGTAAGGCTAGATTAGGTTACTATAGGTATTAAGGCACGCTCGTTCACTCCCATTCCCATTCATGCTCATTCCCATTTCCTTCCAGTTGCGGAGCAAATTTGCATCTTTTCATTCGTGTGGAGTTGAACTTTGGTGATCTTTCAGTTTGAGTATTGCCTCAGTGGGCGATGGCCACTGGCTTGCATTCGCGTATGTGTGACAGTGCCTTTAAGCCACTGTAGTTACCAGGACATGTTAACAATTGCAGCTTTCATTAAATCAGATAAACACTGTTTAATCCATTCCTAACAGCTTTGCTGTTATGTTTTTTGTGTTTTGGAAAAGTGGTGAAAAAGACACCACCGTACATGTGGAGAAATTCGAAGCTTGACAAACCTGCCACGCATAGGCATAGTTTGAACTTTAATGTTGGAGGTTCACAAAAACGAATCCAGAGGGAATGTAATGTGTACATGTGTAATGTGTACAGGGCTAATGTATTGGGAAGCCTGTAGCCTACATATTACACCCTCCAACACAAGCAAGCATCAGTGACAAAATCAGCTGGATTGCATTGTTTTATGTTGGGATGTCCCAACTGTCTGCAAGCGACGAAGCGCTGCACAGCATGCCGTTTTTAGCCGAACTTTTGTCGGACGCCCTGAATCTATTTATTCCTGTCACCTTGAAATCATCTCAACGGACGAGAAACGGCTGATTGGGGAAGTTGAAATGAGTTATCTGATACGATACCTCCTCATTTCACCACAAACACTGAAATAAGGACGCAGCTGGCTGGAGGGAGATCACCTTAAAATTTAAAGAGGCTACGCTAGAAGAGTTGGCTGTATTTTATATAATTTTCAGTAAATATCGTAGTATAAAACCTGAGTTTCCTGTTTATAAAACACAAACGTAGAAAGATAGAAAGTACCGCTCACCCATCATTTAAGTGGTTTCGTCTCTAGTCTGATTTTGACCACAGAGCTAACTAGAAAAGCACTTGGAGAGCGCAGACCTCCCCCAAGGACCATAGTTTCCCCCCTTATTGTATTTAACTCCAAAATAAAAATCCTACATTTTTTAAAAAGAATTTTATATCAGTGGCAAACATAGAACATTTATACAAGACACAACACAAAACTCACAATACATTATTTCTAAAACCAACATATTTACATTAACATTTTACTAAGTGATACAAACTGTGTCATGGTCAGAAAAATAACAGTCTTCAACACATATCTGGTGATGTTGATTATTGTTGAAGTAAGCGTGGGATTTGATAGAAGTACACATTGTAAATCCCTGAGTCAAATTTCATGAGCTTTGGGCAACAATTACCAGAGATATTGAGAAACAATTTTTTGGGTACCATTTACCCCAATGTTAGCGAAAATTTCAAAGTGATCCAGAATCCAGGATTTCTTCCGGATCACCCCCAAAATTAAATCAGTTCTTCCTTTTCACATTTTCGACACACCCTGAAAATTTCATCAAAATCCCTCCATAAGTTTTTGAGTTATCTTGAACACAGACAACCAAACAAACAAACAGACAAACGCCAGCAAAAACATAACCTCCTTGGCGGAGGTAATAACAGGTATGGAGTTTGTTTACATGGTGCATATTTAATGGTGTGTGGACAGAGTGTCCAATATTATTAGACTGTAAGTAAATAAAAAGATCACAAATCTAGCTACCTTTTTCTCTTGTTGGTTTCTTATTCTTTCAATAAGACACATCAAGATCGATATTATTCCTCATGACAATAAATGATGACTTCTGTGTTATTATAAAAAATATAAATTGCATTTCGGGGGGGTTCAGTGAGCCCTCTGAACCAACGCAAACTGCGCCACTGCTGCCGTGCTTTGTTACAGTTGCTAAGCTATGATTGGACAATCACTGTTTGTGAGCAGGAGTTACCAAATGCTCAATATGTCACATTTTGTAATCTGTTAGAAATAAATTGTGCTTTGGTCTGATAATAACTTTTTTTTCCCCAGCATGTAGAGCACGTGTGCACTGACCTGAGGGCTCCCTGTTACTGGTAACTTAATGATAACAGCTGTTGCTTCATGTGCACTGCATGCTATTGACTTCAGGCCACCAGAGACACGCTGGCCCAGATGCCATTTTGAACTCACACAATCCACTATATGTATGTATTTATAGTAACGTTATAGTAGCTATTGTTTTTCACTGCAGACTGAATTTGAACAGGGCTAACTGTGTTTGCTACGGTCAATAAAAAGCAACACAACAGCAAATAAATCAATTAGAGGATGTGAACATTTATTTAATATCACCCAACCTTCTGCTCTCTCTTTCCTACTCACTGCTATAAAATCTTTGTCCAAACTGGATTGATTAAACTTTTTCTTTTTCAGTGAAACCCATCTGTTTTTTCCTTAATGCATGACCCAATCTGTGTCCCAGAGCTGTATTTAATCCGGTGGCTTACATTAAAAAGAGCACACGTATGAAGTGGTGCGTCCCTGTTGCTGCCGCCAACACCGGCCGAGCAGGCGTTAATACCGAAAGTGCTTTGAGAATAGTGGTGAGAGGAATTAGAGAGTAGTGTACAGATTGGAGGTAAAGTGGACCCCCTCCCTCCCTTGACATATGCGTGGCTTGTGGCCAAGGGGGGCGTTCGCTGAATATGTGCAACACTAAGTAGAAAAGAGTGTTAAGTGTGGTTAAAAGGGATAGAGGGGATATGAAACAGGAAATGACTGAGAATTGGCTTCGCCAGCACGGACGGTGTGGTTCACAGTGGCGGTGTAAGGTAATATTTTAATGAGCGCCACCTATTAGATCATCACCAGAGCACCCGCTGAGCCATTTCAGCTCTCAGGTCAAAGGAGGGGCGTTTGAAAGCCCCTATTAAGTGACAGCTCAGTGGCTGTTTGACAAAACACTCTCCGTGCTCCTGCGATGACATGTTTCCATGTCACTCACTCCTGTGTTGATTTTCTGCTGATATGTTTTCATAACTGTTGCAGCCTGGCTCAGGGGATTAGTGCAGTCATTACTGTACATCAATGCGGTGTAAGTGTTTACAGTGCAACTTAGTGTCTCGCTCGGTTTAGAAGAAGCATTTTCTCAGCTCTCCCTCGATGCTAATGGGACCTACAAGGCTCAACGCAGCCATAAAACAATATTTCAAAGGTGTTTGGGGACCACAAACCGATGTCTGGATTACCCATGCATTTGCCCGTGATAGTTTAAGAGCATAATTCATGTCAACATCTTGGGCAGGTTTCTTGAATATTTTTAAGGCTGCTTGACATCCCGGGTGATCACAAAGACATATTTTATGAAACAGAAAGTTGTCAGCCCTGTGAGGGGAGTATTCAAGGCGAAGCTACTGTAGGATTCCTCACATTTCTGGGTCAGACAGCATCCATAAATCTCTCTTATTGAATGTGTCATTTCTGCCCCCACCTTGCCGGATTTATCATTCAGAAAAGGAAGAGGAAAAAAAGGTAAGATAAACAAAAACCAAAGGAGGAATAGATTGTCTAGACATATGTTGAGGAGAGACTGATAATTGAGGCTCTCTGTCCTTGATCTAGAGATTAAATTTTCATTTACAGAATAAAGTACAAAGCCACGGAAAAGCCTTCAAAGAGACGCAGTGAAAGTGATAACACAGCACATATCAACATTCACCTGACGTTAGGTAGAATGCCATTATAATGTGCTGTGCTATCATTTCGGGCCAAACGCAATGAAAGCAGTTTTCAACCTTGAGGCCTTGAGCTCGCCTCGAAGGCTGGCAACTATACAGCGCACCTCCAATTATTCCACCACGGTGTCAAGGTTGCATAATTTTCCCACTTTGCACCTCCCCTTGCTGCTGGAATTGAACAACACTGTATTTAATATCAGTCATTTTCATCACTTATTATAATTTTATGTCTGATTGGCACTTGAGACGTTTAAGTAAATGTCTTTTTTGTAAAGTGGTGTCAAAGCCTGTCCGAGCTGTAGGATTAGACTGAGACGGCTATAAGTGAGCAGGCAGGAGCTAATTAAGAGTTGCTTATGTCTCCGAATCCAGTTTCATATATCAGTAATCCTGTATGACCTCGGCCACTGGAGACAAGGGATTGTTGGCTTCGACACAGAAAGCGCACTTATATATAGCATGATGTAATAGATTTCACTTTGTCCATTAACAGATCATTTGACACTGTAATTAAAAACAGCTCGCAGTGATGAATTAATCAATCCCCCCGAGTGGGTTTGTAAGATAAGCTGAGAACAGTTTCTCTCACACCGGAGAGCAGAATGTATGCACGGTATTTAGATACTTTGGAGAGGAAACTGACAGGGACTGAAGCGGTGATGCAGCTGAATGAGAAGGGCGAGGCAAAGTAAGACAGAAAGAAAGCAGGAAACACACATTAGCTATGCATTTCTTATCCAAACACTTGTTGTTATGGCTGCGTTTTATTTAGATACTGCACCCAATTTAATAGAAGTTATAGCATAATGTGTCTACCATAGGAGTGACTGTACATTATTATTGCTTATTATTGAGTGTGAACAGTTTAAACATCCTTTATTCATTTTCAGCAAGACGAAAGGTTCAAAATATCGAAATGAAATGCAAGATGTTAAAAGCTCAAAACAGAGAATGAACAAGCTACACATTTCCCTCCATTTTCCATTATACCACCAACATGCCTCACACTGCATCCTGCACCATATGGATGACCCCGAGGCTCTTCCCGCTCGCTTGCACCTTTTGGCGTGATAACACACTGACATGCTCAGGGAGGAAGTCGTTATCACTAAAGAGTGGCATGTGACTGAAGGAAGGTCTGTTAATAAGTAAATTACCATTATTATGATACTTTGACAAATGTGTAGTTTTATTAGGCTGTTATAGCATCTATATGTATATCATAGAATTATTGACATTTTCATTTCAAAGCTACTTCTGTTTTTTTTTTTTTTTAAATTTGTGACATCTCAGAACAGTCTCATTGATATTCGGTTCATGTCTGTCTTTGGATCTACTTCACTTGGTGGGTGTATGGCGACCCCAATTTGGCCACTTGACACCGCGATAACAATGACCTTTATGTTTTGGCTGAGAACTTTTTAACCACAAGTCTCACAGACGGTTTTTCTCTGGATTTTGTGGGTCCAGGCCATGGATGTATAAGAAGAGCTGAATAAAGCCTTGAGGAGGGACCCTGTTCATTCCTATGAAAGCTGCTCAGTGGTGCATGAAGTCAACGAGTAGACTTGGATAGAGTTGGGTTTCCTAAAAAAAAAAAAAAAAATCCGCTGAGTTACAGATCTTTTTTTCTCAATGTAAGTCTATGAGGTAAAAGTCTTTCTGGGTCCAGTGGCATCACATGACGGACACAGTATTGAAGTACCACTGCTGGCCACTATGACCATGTTGGGATCAATGACCAGCGCTCTTCCTTGGGACTTGGTCCAGACAAATCTATCCATATAAGCCACGCCCATTTCTGTCTTTCCACCATTTTTTATTTTTTGCTACTGCTTCTACACATTTTGGGCAATCGTCACCAAATTTGGTACAGACCAAGCTGAGAGAGGTTACTTTTTTGGATTGTTGAGGTTCCTCACAGTTTAACTATAGCTGGCCTTTAAAGTTAGCTCAAATACTGTTGACAGGGCTTACTGTATATATCAGAAAAAAAGTCATATCTCCTGAACACATTGTGCCATTCCAACAATATTTGGTGGACATGTGCAGATCGTCTGAGTGACCATAAGAAATGTAGTGCCATTTGGCCAATAGGTGGTGTTGTAGCAGCATCATCTATCTATAAAGGAGGGAGTCAACATTGTTGAACTGTTCATCCAGCCAACTTCACGCTTGGTGGGTGCAACCAGCTGTACTGTGGTACTGTATGCTCCGGCCACGTACGTATAATGTTTTTACACAACTCTTGGTTAAGGTCAGGGAAAGATGATAATGGATTGGTTTAATATTAAAAGGTCAGTAGCATAGAGTTTATCATTACAGGTCAGTTTTAATGGTAAACTGAACTCATTGTGACTCATATCATGGTTTTTTATAATTTTACTGTATGTGTTTGATATGTGTTATTAGCAGCTTGATGCTGGGATTTGTTCACTATATTTTGTAAAGAGGAATATTTGTTTTTGTAGCATACAAGCACATGATTGTTTATTGTAACACAGTTACAGCAAATTCCACTTTATATAATGCAACTTATGGATTTCATTGACTTCTGTAATTATATGCCGCAGCACACTCTCAAGGAGTCACAGGAGACGCGGCGTCCGCGCTCAACTGACTATAGGTGAAATGAATAAACAGTAAACTCTATTCCCTATTGCTATTGTCTGTGCACTCACCAAAAATGCGGCCTCATTTATACTTTAAATTAGCTTGCATAAATAGGCTGAAGTGTGCCCGGAAAACACAAACACAAGACTCCCCACTGGAAAGGCACAAAGGAGCAGCACAGAACAAAATCTTTTGAAGGGACTCTAAAAGGGAATTAAGCAAGCCTGTCAAAAATTAAACTGGCTCTGGGTTGAAAAGGGATTCTTTTAGCTCCTCTCCTCCGCTTCTTCATTCCTTCTCCCAGAATACATGGGGCCCT
Source organism: Pterois miles (assembly GCA_947000775.1). NCBI lineage: Eukaryota > Metazoa > Chordata > Actinopteri > Perciformes > Scorpaenidae > Pterois > Pterois miles. The sequence goes on along the minus strand of CAMQGK010000355.1, from coordinate 9,368,037 downwards.
GCCAAGACACTGCAGTCCACACTGCAGATCTTTCTGCCGTGGAGGACAACCTCACACAGAGTCAGTTAATACCACTTATTGTCTTGTAAGGGAAACACTACTTGCGTAAGACTTGAGCATGGGGTAAACCAGTTCATATCTAAATCTTTCTTGAGAGATAAATGCATGCAAACTTGTCAACACTGCAATCCAAACACATGCCAAATCGCATTGATATCTACAGGATCTTTGGTTTTCTCTCCCCCAAAAGGGGGAGGGGCGTCTTGCAAAATACCCTTGTGTGCTGGTCTGATGTATTTCCTCCCCACGGCTCTCAACGGGAACAGTGCTGACAGAGCTAACAGTGTTAGCAGGGGAACCGAAGGGTGGGCGCTATGCTTCCATGACAATGGCAGAGTTGGCTGTAACCACCGTACGAGCGCAGGGTGGCGGTGATTAGCTAGCCAGTTGGGCACCCACCAGTGTATGTTCATACATTTTTTATCATATGTCACAAAAAGTTATTCCTCATTTTTCATGCATTTTCCTACAAATGACCAGCAACATGCATCAATTTCCGCTTGTTACATGCATAGTCTTTACAAAATAAAGTGCTGTATTAACAGGAAACAGCTTGGTTAGGTTTAGGAAATGAGTGTGAGGAAAATCCGATGTTTTTGACCCACCCATCCACCCCGACCACCTACGTATGTGACGTTTGTCGCTCTTTTTACTTCCTGGTCCACAAATACATCGATTACATATGAATTGATTTCGGGAGATGTATGAGAATTACAGTGCATTACTTTTTGAGGTATAGCGACAAATAGTGTAAGAGAACAGCCTGCACACACACTGAAATTATCATGCAGGTGCAGATGGGCAGGCTACATAAACAAAAAATGAAGAAGCTTGGATGACAATGCCTTAAATGTTCATTCTTTTTAACAGCCAGCAGGGGGCGACTCCTCTGGTTGCCAAAAGAAGTCTGATTGTATAGAAGTCTATGAGAAAATGACCCTTGTTCTCGCTTGATTTATTACCTCAGTAAACATTGTAAACATGAGTTTACTTCTTCAACATTCAGTATTCAGCTTCTTCAAAACAGCATGATGTTCATTTGGTAAATTATGGTCCCATTTAGTGTCAGATAGACCATAAAGCAGGGGATGCTTTAGGGCATGACTTCCTTGTGATTGACAGGTTGTTACCACGGCATTGTCTGTGTTGTTGTCTTACAACTTTAACCCTTTTTCAGTTCATGAATGTTAATAATAACTATTTTTGGTCGCCAAAAATATCTTATAAAGTGTCACTTGTGGTTGCAAACAACCAACATAGCAACACTCAAAAACCAAAATGGTGACAGCTAAAATACCAAAGGCTTCAAAACAGCCGTCCACAAACCAGTGGGTGACGTCATGGTGACTACGTCCACTTCTTATATACAGTTTATGGTACAACACACACAGGGGGAGAATGACTTCATTCTCTGCTCCATATGGACATTACTCCTCCATATCTTTACATAGCAAGTAGTTATTTGCTGCTATATTAAAGCTCTGGATGCTGTATAGAGCACCTTTAAGTGCCACAGTCACATAAGGTAAGAAAAGATAAGATGAACCTTTATTAATCCCCGGAGGGAAATTCGAGTGTCATAGCAGCATCAACACAGTACAGATAAACACAGTATAGTAAAAATTAAAAGAGAAGGTGCAATGAAGGGAAGAAGGTGCAATGAAGAGAATTGACAATAAAATAAGTAAGTAACAGTAATAAGTAAGTAAAGTACAGCAGGTGGTGGGTATTGTCTATGCTTAGCATATATATATGTAATTATATAATTATATGTAATTATATACATTTGGAATAAATATGGAGCAGATGATCAGAGTCACATGGGGGTCAGACCTTGGTTATGGAGCCTGATGGCCACTAAAAGAAAGGACTGACCCAGACGGTTTGTAGTGTGCCGAGGGGGGATCAGTCTCTGGCTGAATGTACTCCTCATCTGGACCAGTTGGTCATAGAGGGGGTGGGAGGGGTTCTTCAGAATAGACTCCAGCTTCCTCCTGGTCCTCCCCTCTGCCACCACCTCCAGACTGTCCAGCTCACATCCAACCACAGACCCAGCCCTCCTCACCAGTTTGTTCAGTTTGGTGGCATCCCTGGTGCTGATGCCACCCCCCCAACATACCACGGCGAAGAACAGAAAGCTGGCTACTACAGACTGGTAGAACATCTGAAGTAGCCTGTTGCACACATTGAAGGTCCTCAGCCTTCTCAGGAAGAATAGTTTGTTCTGTCCCTTCCTGTAGAGGGCCTTGGAGTTGTTGGACCAGTCCAGTTTATTGTTTAAGTGAACCCCCAAGAACTTGTAGTTGTCCACCACCTCCTCCCCACGGATGGTGATGGGAGTAGGGGAGCTCTTCTTGTCCTCTTCATATGCCCAGTCCACACAGAGTTTATTTACATTGCAAACAGTAACAAGAGAAAACAAAAGGAAATCAAGCCATCACATACAGTAGTACAAAATCCACATATCTGGATCAACAGTGTACTGTATATTCTCAACAAATTACACATATAGCACTCTCTTGCATCAGTGATTCGCCTTTAAAAATGTAGTATTTAGTAATGAATAATTTAACAATACATTCATGTGTATTGTATGTGAAGAATATTATCAATAGCAGATATAATATAAAATATATATAATAATATAAAATAATAAAAACTGTTGTTTTGGGGCATTAGAGCTGAGTTAGACATTGTTTGGAAATCTAACCCCTTCCTCAAACTTGACTCAACTTCTTCTTTCATGAAATATAGAAGATTTTAGGGTTTTAGTGTCTTGTGTACAGTAAGTGGGCACAAAAAAACTTGCTCGTTCCCAAGTAGTGGAAGGTGGATTAAGCTAAATATTTTACACCAACAAGGGATTTTGAAAAATGTATTTTGAGCAAGATTTGTAGCAGACACACTGTCCACTATGCGGTATGCTGTAAAACTGAATCACATATTTGCTCAAAAATGTATTTTTGTTTTGTGATCTGTTCATTATATTTTATTAAGTCATCCCCAGCCTTTGTACATCTGCATGATTACTGTTGTTACTGTACAGCACATAACTGTTTGTGTATGACTGTGTTAGGAGGACACAGTGTTGGAGCTTTCTATTGGGTGAAACTAAAGTTTTAAATTGCTCTGAGAATTAGCTTGTCCAAACATGTCAGAGGACTCAGTTAGACATCCAATTACGGCCGCTGCCCTCTCAGGGCTATCGGCTGTAACAACTTTCATTAACTACTCTCTTATGAAAAATGAATCCAAATATTCTGCAAATCCTCTTTGGATTGGCTAGGGGTCGGGAGGTTGACATATAATCCCATTCGAAAGGTTCGTTCGTCTTCATGGCACCAGTCACGACAGTCTGCGTGGAGCTCTCGCCAGCAGCTTAGGAGAAGAATCAGATAAGTGGCAGTTGCATGAAAACATGCAATAGACCATGTCTCAGTGTATTTCAGCTTAGTTGTCATAAGTGTCAGTGAAAGCCTCTTATTGTACGTTATAGTACATGAAATATCCATCGCAGCCGCAGCCACCACTTCTCTGCTTTCTCTTCCCTACTAGACGGTGCCCAAACGCCACCGGAGATGCAAATTTTGTTTTTCTTTAGTGGCCTGCTCGGCCTTTGTTGTTTTTTCTGTCTGCGTTTAGTCATCTGGCTATTAGTTCTTCATGGGTGACTCATGCATGGACAGTGTTTCGCCATGCCCAGATTAAGCAGCCTTGTTCTCTTTCATGCTGTGTGACTGGGCTCCTCTTTATGCTTTGCTCTTCCTCGTTCCCACGCGTTGTACTGCTGCGTTTATTATTTATGAATGCATGCGAAGCTACTTCTGGTGAAGCAAATGGAACGGGAACCCTGCTTTGCTCTAGTGTAAATAATGCATTTGGCATGAAACTTGCAGTCTTTTGAAAGGTATTGGTGGACTTTTAGGTGGTGTCTTGGAGCCCCGTGAATACTGGCCCACATCCCAAATTGTTGCCCTTTAGAGTCTCTGGCACACACTCTGCTGTCCTAAAGGGGGGCTAATGAGGTGTGGTACAGTAGTTCCAAGTTATTCTTTTTGACCCTACACTTATTATGATGCAGAACAGAGAGTCCACAGCAGCAGCAGCAGCAGCAGCAGCAGCAACACTGGGACTCATTATTTAACTGGTACTATGATTGGCAAGGGTAGCTTGTTTTCCTCGAAAGCTCTACTGTGCCACAATCTGGCCATGGACACAGCAACACAAGTGATTCTCTGAGAACAACAAAACAAACTCTCTGCTCCCGGCAGAGAATGATAAATTTAATCTTGATGTTGAATCAAGTCCTTTTTTGATGACCCAAAACTGAGTTCAGGATTCAGGAGCTATCGCCCTCCCGTACATTAATGCAGAGGTCCACCCCATTCCCATTCACTCTAACTTCTTTTCACAGCTTATCTTTAAAGTTGTAATTGGCCTATTTCTGACTCAGTATAGTAACTGCTGAAGTGCAGTGTGCAGCTGACTGAATAAAAGGGGGTGACATTATGAAGCTGTCAGTCTTTTGAGACACGCACACAGCAGTCACTTTAATGTCGGTGCAGAATGTAGGTCAGGAAAAGTTTGGTTCTACGGGATCACTGTCATTTTGAGCTTCAAGGAGCTGCACTGGTGTAGGTTTGCTTTCAGTGTTGGCAGGGATGCAAGGGGTAGGTCGGAACATGTCATGCTTCCAGCAGGGTGAAAAAGGGCAGGATTTAGGTAAAAATCAATGTACAAAAATATATGAAAAAGGGTCTTAGTGGCTTTTTTTAAACTTCAAAATAAAGATATATTATATCAGACGGCTACATATGATGCCAGGATCAGACTGCATGAGGTTTTTGTCTTTTGAGATGATCCTTTTGGCAGCGTATTTGATCAAAGATTCATTCAGAGAGACATGGCTGACTGCGTTGGACCCTGACCAATCATAGCTTGCTGTCTTCCACTCAACTTTGGCTACATTTTGATCTGTAATGTCCTGGGGACAGACCACAGTGTTTAACCAGACAGCAGCACCAACAACAAAATGCACTGTTTGCAGAATGAGACCCTCAGATGTGATTAATTTGGCGTAATGTTCCTGGTCAGAGGGTAGTCAGACAGTCAAATTGATACAGGTTTATTCAAATAGAATAAAACATCACTTCTCTTTCACTTCCCATGGTTGCATGTTGTGACTCATGGATGTTGAACTTGTCAAACAAGGCATGAAAATGTGTAGATGTTGTGAGGTATCCCACAGGCTGCATCGATAGTCTTCTGATGTGACACATTACATGGGATAAAGTGAGCAATTTTCACACCCAGTGCTTATTTTTATTCTCACCGCCCCATGTCAGCCGGGCAAAGAGAATGACATTAGAAGGGGAGACCGTAGACTGTATATTGCATATAGATGGATGACATATCTCCACTGCCTCCCACTGTACAAAAGTGAAGCCAAAACATCTCGTATACGGGAGCTGCCATTGTGACATTTTAAAAGTGCCATTTGTGGTATCAAGGTCCCGCTCCGTGCCGATCACGAGCCGAGCACAGCTGCAGCTTACTAAGAGCCACCTAGCTGCTTCATTAGCATCACGTCAGCTGTTTGGCTAGAAAGACACAACAGATAACCAGAATATCTCTATAACTACATTTATGATCAAACTGTTATATTACAGACTTAAAGCTACATCTCATCTCTCGTACAATTCCCGAGCGTCCGAATGCAACTACTTCACTCAGGGCAGCTGTCAAACACAGCTGTCAATCATGACATCTCACCACCTTTTTATAGCATCAAATAACTAATTAAAACCAAAGTTATCAGACAAATGAAAACTCAAACACACATCATATTATTGCTAACTTAGAGGAGGTGGGATTTATGGCCTATACTGCAGCCATGCATCCACCAAGGGGGCGATCGAGATGTTTTGGTTTCACTTTAGGGAGCTGTCATGTCGGCTTTCTTCATAAATAATCTATCGTTACCACATAGTTCTTTGCCTCTCTCTCTCTACCCTCGTTCCTGCCTGGGTCTACACTGTCCACTATCCAGTAAAGGTGAAATTGACATTACAACAACAAGAAGGCTGCAGGGAGCAATCAGCACTGCATTGCGCTGTTTGTGGAGGTAAAATTAAGTTTTATGTGGAGGGAGGAAATGACATAGCAGCGTTAGAAATATCTCCCACTTCACTTGCTCCTGAAAAAATTGTTGAGGAGCAAAATTAACTGGCACATACAGAGATTGTCGGTCTGCTGGTTTAATGCTGTCATTAGTCATTTTACTTGGGCTTCATTTCTTGGTAGTTCTTATCTGCTCAGTCAGTCGTTGGAGCTTAATTGTATGAGTATGAGGAGCCGAGTGTTTATTCTAGAGTGACTTATATTGCTTTAAAGCAGCAGAATAATTTTCTGCTTCAGCAGACACATTGTTGGATGAAATGTGGAAATAAAGCTTGAAGATCCACTTAGCATTACTTTGATCTTATTACAGCTTATGCCTGGCTCACGCATTCAGTGTATGTCAAAATACTTTTCACAGTTTTGAATATGCATTTAAGCATTTTGTGACTGACTCAACATCAGACATGACAACAGCGCTGCTGCTGAGGGGGAAAAATAGGAAAACAGCCTAGAAAATTCAGCAGACCTATCTAGGTGTTTAAAATGCCATAAGATCATAAAAACTGTGCAAATGGAATATTAATGCAACCATGACATCGTTTATCGCCATAATTTGGTGTCTGAATTCAGACTACGGTTTAGGTTTGCATGTTATTATACTGTGTCAGCTCTGCAAGTATTTGGGGAAAATGTCCTCACGCATACAATATTTCAAATTACAGACTCCAGAAATCAAAATTATTACCTGATATATGTCAGGATAATAACTGCTTCTACTATTATCTTACAACTATTTGTTTACAACCACAAAAAATATATTAGTGACACTTTAGTTTTATCCTCCTATTTAGCATTTAAGTAGTATATAGATAGTTAATAAATGTTTATAGCAGTAGCTGCTAGCAAACTTAAGGACAAGGTATAAAACAATACGACGGCTGAAATCACATGTAATGATAAATTATTACGTGCATGAACAAATCAGTGTTATGAAACTTTTATTATATCTATAAATTAGGGCTGTCAAAGTTAACATGATAATGTGTTAATGCAAATTTGTTATAACACCATTAATTTGTTAAATGCAACTTGTGATTTTTAGGATGTAGTGGGCTCATTTTTAAAGCTGAGTGAAGACAACTGGCATCATATGAAACAAAAACATATTAAATCCATCAGTACCAACCATGTCATACTAGCTTGTTGAGAAGGAAGTTAAATAACGCTCCAAAGCTGCGCTAAATGTTGGTGAGGAAAAACTGGCATGGCCATTTTCAAAGGGGTCTCTTGACCTTTGACCTCAAGATATATGAATGTAAATGGGTTCTCTGGGTCCCCACAAGTCTCCCCTTTACAGACATGCCCACTTTATGATAATCACATGCAGTTTGGGGCAAGTCATAGTCAAGTCAGCACACTGACACACTGACAGCTGTTGTTGCCTGTTGGGCTGCAGTTTGCCATGTTATGATTTGAGTATATTTTTTTGTGGTAATGCAGTACCTGTGAGGGTTTCTGGACAATGTTTGTCATTATTTTGTGTTGATTGATTTCCTGTAATAAATATATACACACATTTGCATAAAGCAACAAATTTCCCCGCTCCCATGTTGATAGAGTATTATGTAACGACTTCAGTGGCAGACAGGTTTGGACTCAAATGCAAGATCACAGACAGCAGGTTAGGATAAAACAACGCTGGGTCTTTATTACAGAAAAAGGTTCGGTACACAGGCAGGCTTACTTCACTGGCGAACAAATCCAAAGTGGCAGGCAAAGGCAGAGTCAAAAACGAGCAGAATGTCAGGCACGAGGAATCAATACTAGGTAGAATGCTGGAACGCTGTAACACGGGGGATAACAAGACGATCTGGCACAGGAGGAAAGGGAGACGCTGCTTAAATACTGGTGAGGGAAGTGACTAACTATGGACAGGTGGGAATGATCAGGTACGGGGGTGACGATCAGACACAGGTGACTGGTGCAGGTAACTAGGTCATAGGGAGGTCCTCAAACGTGAAGGCGGGAAGCATGCAGTGTGGGGAATGAAGTGCACTGAAACGAGAGGAGAGGTTAAACATGTCAAAATAAAACAGGATGTGCATCAAAATAAAAGCATGCAACACAGAACACAGAGTCTAAGTCCTGCGGGACGTAACATATTAAACGCTTGACAAATCTCAAGCATTACATTTTGAACAGATAACAAAATGTGATTAATTGATATATTAATTAATTAATTGTGATAATTAATAATTAACTGTGGGCAATCATGAGTCATGTTGAGCTCTGAAAAAAAAAATTCAAGGTCCATTTATTAGATTCTTTCTTGAGTTTTTTGTGCCGTATCCCATGACCTTCATCAGGGGATTGAGTTTGCACAACAACTCTATTATATATTTTGATCATTCATGATTTATGATACTTCACAACAGGATTTGTAGTTGTAAATGACCTCATATCTGCATACAACTACAGTACAGTGTTGTAAACCATTTATTTATTGCTTAGAAACGGTTAAAGAGGACACATTCATTTGTGAGTAGCATATTAAAACATACTGAATGGTGATTTATGAATATGAATGTAGCTGTACAGTATGTCATGAATTAATTTTTCCCTTTTTCATCCAACCCTCATTGTGATACTTGGATGGCGATGTACAGTGTGCCAAACACAGTTTAGTGTTTCATTTGCATGAAATATGACTGAATGGGGAAAAAGAAAGTGTGTTTTTAAGCCAGCAGCCCTGTTTCCTCTGTTCCCCGTGCCTGTGCAGTGTGATGATGCGGTAGGACAGCTATCTGATCCCTGCCGTGTTGCACCATGTGTCCGGTGGCACAGAACATGCTGTGAGGACACAGGATGAGTCAGAAGCGAGTAGACCACGCTGAAACCACAATAGCGAGGGAGATAAAGAGATAGAGAGGGACAGAACGAGATAGAGAGACTAGCCAAGTGTGTCGGAGGACTCCAGCTACACTGAGATGACCTCTGCCTCTGCACCCGAGGGGATGTTTTCCAACAGGTCTGAGCCTAATGTTGGCTTCTGGATTTAAGTACTCGGCCTCTTCTGCTCTGCCGCTTCCAAAATAACACCACACCAAGCCCGGCGGGGGGTGAGTGCTGGAACACGGCCGCAGTTCTCCACCCCTGCCCACGAAATGTACTGCTGCTTTTCATAACTCCAATGTTCTGTGTCAGTATTAGACACGGTGGGAGTCTACGAGTCACATAGAGTCTGATTGTGGCGACGTATTGAACCAGAAGTAACTACGAAAATCACGTTTTTGTGTGGTAGAATTGGAAATCTCTTTCTTTCTTGCTCTTTTGCTATCTGTATAACACACATTCGTAACCACAAATTCCCCAGTCAGAAAAACAGTCTGAATGGAAGGCAATTTGTTCACCAGATGTCTAGGAGCCATTGTTAAATAGTGCGGACAAATAGGTCTTCCAACACTGTTGCTGTTGTCCCCTTGGAGCATAGTGGGGCCAGCTTTAATTGATTGGTTGAAAAACACAACTGAGGAATACGCCACTTTTGCCAAATAATATTGACTGAATGGAAGTGTTTAGGACTCCCAACATGCCACATCTTCTCCCTCTTGTTGTCAAGAGTGTGGGTGGCTTGGTTTAATGGCAGCATAACATAAAAATGGAAGTGCTAAATTGCTGCATTATTAATGCACTTACCCATAAAATAATGCAAAGTTTCCTCAATAATTTATTATTTCCATCTTGACTACAACAAGCTGTGAACTTAACTACATTATCCTTGATTGATGTTCAACTCTATGTAAGAGTAGAGTAACTGTATATCCACTGCAAACATATAGATTAGAAGTACTTTTTTTTTCATGCTGTATACACTTCAACACATATTGTAAAGCTCGCTGTGAGTGCATTCTGATAATATATGGTGACTCAGATGAACGTATATCAACATTTTGATAAACTCATAACTTCTCTCTGGATTATTACGGCTTGTCAATAAAAGGAATCTATTCAGAGAGATTTTAAGAACTTTGATTAATTGATTAAAGTGTTGATTTCAAATATCAAAACCAAAATAAAAGGAAAAATAAAACAACATTAAACATAAGACATAGAATACATATTTGAAAAAGAGTGAGAAGAAGTATAACTGATAAACTTCCACCCCTTCTCCTTAACTAATGAATAACAATGACAAGCTTATATATACATACATACATTTTTTACATACATAAACACATTCATACACATACATATGCACACAAACATACATACATACATATCTGCACACATATGCCCATATAATACATATCTAGTATAAGCATACACCTTAACATACAGCACACACACACACGAAAAGAAACAGTATCCTTATAACACATAGTGCAACCCAACACCTCCCTCATCCCTGTATCTCGTGTCTTTTACCTCATTTTGAACCGTTTCATGTTTGGACACTGCAAACAAACATGAAAACCTTTCCTGTTTGTACTAATTAAGGTTAAATTAAAGTTAATTTCCCCCTTAAATTATAACTCCCCACATGAATGCTGAATAATTTCTGTATATTTATTGGAAATAGATTATTTTTCTTGTGTACTATAAAGAAATCTAACGAAACCACTGCGCAGGGTTGTAACAATCTGTGATAACCATTTCAGAAAACATCACAGTTTCCCTGTATATGGTATTACATAAACTTACGACTTTACTTATCACTTATAAACCTACTTAAAAAAGCATGTAACTAGAATACTGTAGAACTGAAGCATGACTGTTTGTTAGCAGCACTTATTAACTATTAATAGTATTAGTATTAACTACTAAATGAAAAATAACATCAGCTGGGAGCAGTAGGCCCGAGAAGTGAAGCCAACTCAGAAGTCCCCCAGCAGGGGGCGACTCCTCTGGCTGCAAAAAGAGGTCCGATTGTATAGAAGTCTATGAGAAAACGAGCCCACTTCTCACTTGATTCATTACCTCAGTAAACATTGTAAACATGAATTTATGATCTCAATCTCTAGTTTCAAGTCTTCTTCAATACAGCATAATGTTCATTTAGTAAATTATGGTCCCATTTAGAGTCAAAAAGAACATAAAGCATGATATGCTTTAGGGCGTAGCTACCTTTCACTTTAAACCTTTCACAGTGTGTTTTCAGTTCATTAATGTTAATTATAATGTTTTCAGTCGCCTAAAAATATCTTATTTAGTGTTTGGTTGTACTTAGCTCCAGTCTCTCTTGTCACTTCTGGTTGCAAAAAAACAAGATGGTGACAGTCAAAATGCTAAACTCGAAGCTTCAGAACGGCAGTCCACAAACCAGTGGGTGATGTCACGGTGACTAATAAGGTTTTTGGATTATTGTATATATGATTAATGTCCTCTTTCAGTACCGTTCAAGCAAATGTACATGGTATGATAACAGTCAATCTTGATACTGTGATATAAAATCATATAGTATGATTTGGAAAATGTTTGGCAGTAATGCCAGTTATATTTCATTTTCAGCCAATGGGCTAAAGAAGGAAAACTGCCTGTGTGTTCCCTCAAGCCTCCAAATAATAGGATTCACTTGTAAAAAGACTGACTGGATGAATACATTCTGTATATATCTAACTAGTCTGGAACACATTTTAGTTACATTTATTTTACACTTTTCAGCAAAGAAACACAAAATTTGAATTTGAATTTACATCCTTAAAACATCTTGTATTTGTCTGCCAACTGAGCCATATGCTGCTGAGTTAATTGTGCATTTGATTACATGCCATGCACTATTCCCTAAGAAGTTATAATTTTGTCAGGTAACCTGCTGAGTTAAAGCTGTCGCTGACAGGCTGCCTGATGCTCGCTTGTCATTTGTTTTGTGATTTTTCCCATGGCAGTCAGCTGTGTAATGTGCAAATCTTTTTCCTTGTTTCAAGTTATCTGTAGGATTGCACAGGATTTGGGAGCACAAAAACACACTGGGGGCAAATTCTATCACTTTATGGAAATGGTCATTCCCTCGATCCATTCATCTAGGGATTTAAGTGGTGCGCTTTCCCGCTCATCCTGTCATTACAACCCATCTGTGAAACAGTCGTTCCAGCAGCATTTTGCATTGGCGTCGTCTCTGCCTCCAAGACATATCTGCATTTCACCTTATCGTTATTATCAGGAAAAACGCTTTAATGCAGAAGAGGATGGCAGAGGAGGTAATTGTTATCACCAGAAAGTATTTCTTTCACTCCCTCCATTAAATGAGCTACAGTTCATCACCAACCCTTAATCGTCCTAACACTCAAAAGTGATGTGATACAGTGTGTGTGCTTTATGTCTAAATACAGTCTTCTTGTTTCTATGCAGTTTAAATAAACCACTCAATATAAAATGATTTGCTGTAAACACTGTACACCCCTCAGGCGAGCTGGTCTTATTGTAAACACAAATGCCTTCGTTTGATTCTCGACATGGAATTGATTTTATAAACCGTTGTGAGTTTACCACGAGGTTGGTGAACTCGCTGAATATGTGAACTTTTGTATATTACTGTACTTACATTTCTACAATGGGTGTTAATGCACAGACTTAGAACAATGAAAGTTATTTCTTCAATATGGTGTCATTATATTGCTTCAGTATTCAAAGTAAATATATGTGATATGTGAATTTCCCCACTGTGGGACTAATAAAGGAATATCTTATCTTATCTAAAAGAGTTTTACAGTGTTAATTGTGAAGCTTTAATGCTAACTTTTATTTATTCAGATATGTTGCATTCTTGGCTAGAACTTACATTTAACTACACCTATACCTGGAGCTGAAACCATTAGATGATTAATTGATAACTTAAAATAATCGTTAACCGTCATTTTCTAAAGCAGGAACCAAAAGCTGTTATGATTTGCTGATTTTCGCTGTTCGCTTGTCTCATTGTAAATGGCATATATTTGGGTTTTGGACAGTTGTTCTGACAAAGGAAGACATTTTAAGAAAGGATGTGTATTGGCAAGAATCTGGCGATACGATATGTATTCAATATAGAGCTTCTGTAAACAAAGTGATATATTGCATTTTGAAGTCTAATTTTAGAAAAACTGTCATAGTATAAATAACACACAGCCATATGTATAAAAGCTGAGTAATAAACGTTTACTTTTTTATGGAGTCAGAACAGTGTGATCTGCATTTTCATTTGTCACAGTCCCTGTAACAACCAACATCATAGCACTTCTTCTTTGCCAATGAATTAAAGCATTGACTGAGTTCATTTTTGCATGTAAACTATTAATTAAAAATCAATTAGTGTTTTTGAGAATGGATACAGTATCACAAAACATACTACTACAAAATTCAATATTTCTGACACCTAATTTTTAGCTACCACCTTGGACTACTTTTCACTATACTCACATTAGACTAAATTGAATAAACAAGACAATTATTGACATTATTACGTGGCGCTGCTGAATACTCGGTTCTGATTAGTCAGTCGCAGCGTTCTATGGTCTGTTAATTCTTTATAGCAGACCATTGCTATGGATGTATTTCTGACGTTGGACTCTAGCGGATTATTTTCATGTGAAATTATTGATTTCTTAAGTAAGTAGCATGTAATAAGTGGGATAACATACAGCGAACTGGTCATTGTTGCATAATAAACCACGACAAGGCAATGCAGGACCCAGTGTGAGCCATAATGAAAGTAATCATTAGTCACAGCCTTACCTATAACCTCATATTGGCTCTTACCCCTAAGTGAGTTTTGCTGTAAACCATCACAGGAATAATATGGTTTTAGATCTCTAGCCTGCTTCATTAGCCTCTTTGCAAGCACTGGCATTGCTTGTGGGTCAGTCATTATAAATTCATCATGTGCAGCCAAACGTTGCAAATCCACAGAAATTTGTTACAGATTCTAGCGGAAATTGAATGTGATGATTTAACATCTATAAAACAAAGGGGGAAACTGTACGTTAAGGCACTGATATCAATTAATTTCTGAAAGAACGTAGATAGTAGTGTCATTTGATGTAAAAGATATGAAGTCTGAGGGCTACAGCAGGACATTAACTTAAGACTTTACTGAACTGTGTTGATGTATTTACATTTCAACAGACTCCGTGTTTTCTATGTCAGTGTAATAACTGTTTATGTAACAGAGTGAAGGTTCAGCCTGGGGCGTGACTGCTGGTATATACACCCAACTGCGCGCCATATTCAGAGAAGAGGTAAACAACGTTAACGTCCAACATAAACAGCAGCATTACTTTTGTTTTGCCCTCCAACCACAGCAGCCACCTCGAGCTTGTCCACTCTGTGTCATGTATCAGCTGTAAACACACTCCTCTGTCTTCGTAGACCCATTTCCTCACTGCTGCTGCAAGGCAATAGGTGCTCAGGGACAAGTTTGTTGTGTGGCAGATTGTGTGAATGTGTGCGCGCACACGTTTGCGTGTCGATTATGTCTATCCGCTAGGTTGTAATCAGAGAGGAGGCTTTTTTTCCACGATGAGCTGCAGTGAGACTCACTAATAACAGAAAGAGCAAGAGATCAAAAGGTGTAAGGAGGTTTATGTTGTTGTGGTTGCTATGCAACACAAAATTTGCAAATGGTATGCAGGATAAAGTACAGTATCTATTTAGTATTAGAATATCTTGAAATAAGAAAGTGACTGAAGTTAAACAAGACGAAGAGCCTAAAGCCAGGGTTTCCAGGTCTGTGTGACAAAACCAGCCCAAAAAAAACATCCCTAATTATGTAATATAGTAAGTATACGTAAATATAAATGTTTAGTGCGCCAGCATTAAGCAGTTTTCCCTTAACATTTCTTTAACCTTGTGTAATTACATATGAATAAAATACAGCTCTGTGAATGTGTGGACCAATTCAAAATGCACAAACTTTCTCTTTAATCATAAAACCTACCTTTAGCAAACACATGTGTAAATAGGTTATACATTTTTGTTTACCTTATTTCAACTGATGCACCTTGTCCTGTTAATTCACAACAGTTTAATAATATAATACATATACTGTATATGTAAATAGGAGTATTAACCGAGCTTGGGTATCATCCTCGGCCACATGTTCTCTCCATTCTTTAATTTCGTTTTCACTTTCCCATTCCGTTATATCTTTCTTCCTGTGTTTTGCCCAATTTCTGGCGTCATTTCTCCCCAGGGTTAACTTGCTTTGCTTCGCTACATATACATCCATGGTTGGGATCGAGACGCTGGTGTGTGTATGTGCTGAGCTGATGGGTTTTTATTCATAGATAGGCTATTATTCATGTGATTTGCATGCAAAATAGCTTTACCCAACGAGCAGACAAAAAAATTCAGCCTGCGGTAACACATCCACAGGAAAATCACAGACCGGGCACTGCCTACAGCTAGAAGCTCCATGAGGCTCAGCGGTTCTTTGAGCTAGATGCTAACACTAACATGCTAACAGGCTCACAATGAAATTGTTGCTTATCTTCTTGGTTAAGCATGTTAACCACATGACATTTTTGACCTGATAATGGCGCTAGATGACATAAATGTGTTTAGGTAATGTTACGGCATTTCATTAAAAAACACCACTGTGAACTCAGAGAAAAATCCAGAGGATCACCAAAGTCAGTAGGATTCATCCTCTGGGGACCGTGAATATCTGTACAGAATGTCATGGTAATCCATTCAGCAGTGACATGTTTCAGTCTGGACCAAAGCGGTGGACCGGCCGACATCGTCCTCCCTATAGAGCCGCTAGCACAGCACAAAAATGGCCGATGGTTGGTGGGTCCTTTACTTGCTCATCAAAATGAATCGCTAATTCTGTGAGGTTAAATGATGCCAAATCTAGTCGGCACCGGTTTCTTCAGAGGCCACTCAGTGAAGCAATATGTGGTGTTCATTTTTCATTTGGCTGTTCTGATATTCATGGTGCAGTCTGCCAAGATCGTCTCCTAAAATGATGTTATTTATAACGGTAATATTTACAACTAATCGTCGTATACTTGTTGAAGGAAACATAATGTAATGCTCCACTCAGAAGTGTTCAGGTGGTCGGGATGGGTGAAGGCTTCAAAAATGAGGGCTGGTATAAAAACAGTAAGGTAGGAAAGATGATGGCTTTGGTAAAAGACCATCAGTGTGTCCCCCATGTGACATACTATTTTTGAGTGCTGTTGATGGAAACTGTTCTCCCACAATGCAGTGCACAAAAGAAATAGAGGAGCAGCTCACAGCTGATAAAAGATAAGTTGTGGTGAAACAGTCCCAGAAATATCAAGAACCAAAAAAACGTATAATTTGATTTAAAAGAATTTTTATAAATCATTCATAAATGATTATTCATATACACAACACATGATCTTTTCAGAACTAAGACCTTTCACTTGTGTAAACATAATCATGAAGACATTACTTAATAGCTTTAGTTGCCATGAGTTGATTTTGAAGGTGAAATAAATGAATGTTTGAAGATGCCTTTAATATGAATATTTAGTGACTGCAGATACCTTTATGAAAGCAATCTATGTTGATCAAAAAAAATCAGCCAATCAACAAATGCACACTCAGACCTTATATGCAGTTAGTCACTGACTTCATTTATGTGCAGATTCAGATTTTTGTAAGACAGTGTCTTCTAAGCAGTTTACATTGCTGATGGAAAGGAGTATTTCACTAATATTCCATGCATTTCAAGCAGGTGTGCATGCCCTTATTAACGTAACCAATGGCGACCATGCGAACACAGCCTCCCTCTTCCATTCCTGCAGCCTCCTTCTTATAAAGGTCGGCGTTGTGATATTTGCTCATATCTAAAAACCTATTGATATCAAAGCCTTTCAGAATATTTAAAAGAAGGAGCGTTTCTCCCTCTGACCAGAAATGTGGGCCTTTCGTTTGGGTATGCATCTCTGTAAACTGTCAGCTAGTTGGTTTATGAACAACGCATAGAGGCCGTAATCCAGCAAGAGGCCGTGTTTCTCAGACTGATGTAAAAACCCCAACTGAGATATTCTGAATGCGCTGTGTACATGTCCATGTACATGTACAAGACTGCTCCTCAAACCTGAATAATATTGATCCCACATGTCTTAATGGGAACATGCGACAATCTGAATAAGGCCTAATTCATAATATCCAAACAGAATATGTTGTCAGAATATTAAATGTGGAATAATGGTAGAATATTAGTGTGCATGTGAACATAATCGTTGACACAAGAGGTGCAGGTTGGAGGAGATGTGCAGGCATGCTGTGGAGAAATCAGTGAAAGTAACATGATATCCAAACTGCGTGAAAACTGATCAGCACACTAAATGTGTATGTGTGCCTCCAGCATGTGAAAATCAGCCTTAACCTATCATGAAATAGATTTACCCTGATCAGACCATTTTGTGATGAGCCACCTGCTCTCAGTGCCACATCTATCAGGTGGAATAATTATCCTGTTAACCAGCACCAACAGGCCACCTGGACACTACCAGACACAAGATGCAAGTTGCGGTATAAGATGCTGGAGTAGATTTAAATCTTGTATGTAACAGTCGCAGACTGACTGCGAGACATTTCATTTTCAGCAGGCACTCAAATTCCAATTATTTCTGGACTTTAGCTGTCAGAACAGATTTATTAGTTTTCTCCTTTTCTTGTTATCAGCAACTGCAAATAAGTAAAAATAAGCTTGTTTACAGAATCGGAAATATTTAATGTGGATCTAACAATACTTTTTAAAGATAAAGCAGAAATGGAAGAAATTAAGAGTAATAAACTGAAAGTGAGATGGAGCTGTTGAGCTGAAGTCACATTAGAGGTAGTATATTTCTTTATTTGAAACAGTGCTTTATTTGAATTTTTTTTTTTTTTAATCAGATTGCCACTTCATCTGGTCCGGTGTTGGCGATAGGTGTTGTACAAAACTATGGGGAGTACAGGTGAAAATGAGTACTCTGTGGGAGTTAATTTAACTGGTTAGTTTCCAATGAACAGATCAAGAGAGCCACCTCAGTTACGCTGTATGCTGCAGTGTGTATCTGTTGTGTAACACAATGTTCTGCAGAGGCCAGAGAAATTCACACAATGCTTGTATGCCAACCGCAACAGCAAAGTGTTGAAGCCAATGTCAAGTTGCTGACAATGCAGTTCAAATGACCTGCAGAAATTAAAGGTGTTTTTGGTGTTTTTGACATTCACTGTTTCTTACCAAAATGCACTGTGTGTATTGATGACTTGCATTCTGTCTAACAGCCAGCAGGGGGCGACTCCTATTGTTGCAAAAATAAGTCTGATTGTATAGAAGTCTTTGAGAAAATGAGCCCACTGCTCACTTGATTTAGTACCTTTGTTAATATGAGTTTATGGTTTCCAATGCTATTTTCCTGTCTTCTTCAATACAGCATGATGTTCATTTAGTAAATTATGGTCCCAGTTAGTGTCAAATAGACCATAAAGCAGGGGATGTCTTAGGACATGGCTACCCTGTGATTGACAGGTTACTACCATGGCATTGTCTGCTCAGGGAGTTGTCCAGGTTTTTGTCTTAGAACTTCACAGTGTCTTTTCATTTCATGAAAGTTAGCTGTAGCCTCTTTGGTTGCCTGACAATAAAGGAATATCTTATCTTAAAAAAAAAAAAAAAATGTGAATTTCCCCACTGTGGGACTAATAAAGGAATATCTTATCTTATCTTATCTTATCTGTCTTACTCAGCATTCAGTTCAATTTATCTCCACTCTCAACCAAGATGTCGACAGCCAAAAACCAAGACAGACAAATTGGCAAACTCTAGGCTTCAAAACTGTAGTGGGTGACGTCACGCTGACTACATCCACTTCTTATAAACAGCCTATGGTCTTTGAGGCCTAATAAATTTGTTGAATGCATTACCATCCTCATAAAACATTTGTAGAGCAGGTTTTGAAACCTACATCCATGTTTGCTAAGACGCACTTCTTCTTCCTTGCTTTTGTTGGCACAATGCTAAATGCTACCACCACCTTCACATCAGATAACCTGCTTGCGTTGGCATCCTTGGAGTCTTGAATACATTGCTCCATAATGCTACAAGTGGTCAAAATCTTCAAAGGATACATTTAATATAAAAAAAACTCAGGTTTTTTGTATTGGATTCAATAGGAAATCCCAACTTATCTCAATAAATACAAAGTCTGTTTACATTTGTGAATCAGTATAAGCCTTGGCGTTTGTATTAAACTTGAAAAGACTCAGGATGCTCTCAACACAGTTTGTAGCTGTACATATGAAAAGCATTGCACCATACTTTATATATATCAAATATAATTTGTATTTAATCCACATAATCATGAACCAGGAAGTATAAAGAGTAACAAATGCAGCTTAGTGAGGAGGTTGGGGTCGATGGCGGACCAGAAAACACCAGGTTTTCACCCAGGGGACTGGTGTTTGTACTCCATGTGAAACCAGAAGTCAGCATTGATTTATTTGTCACATAACTTCTGTTCTTAAATTCCGCCAATTCCCTAGTTATTTTAATCCAAACTATGATCTTTTCCTGAACTACTAACCTACGTATTTTTGTTGCCTAAACCTAACCAAGTTGTTTCCTGTGAAGACAGAACATTATTTTGAAAAGGTTGTATGCATCTAACGAGCAGAAATCAACATGTGCTGCTGAATATTCATAGGAAAACGTAAAAATGTAATTTTGTAAGCTATGATATAAACTGTTGTATGAGGATACACCATGAGGCTTAGATAGAAGTGCATTTGCAGGCTGGCTTTGTCTTGAGTGACAGGTGTTTCAGCTTGTCAGTCAGCTCTCATGGTTCAACCCTGTTTGTCTCTCCTCGGGTCCTCCCCTAGGCTCCAACCCTTTTGTTCAAAGTGAGATAATTTGACTTCAACACCTGACCAGATGGGAAGAAGCGTAAAGCTAAACCCCAGGCTTCAAATAGTCCCTTTAGCAATCTACTGGTGCTGTTTCGGACGGTGCGTCTATGTTTGTCTACAGTCTGAATGCTCATAACATCTCGATTGCGTCAGCTGTCTGATACTGTACAGAATTAGAGCCTCTCGTTTTAAGATCTCGCCCAGCTCTGGCTGTGACTACAAAGGCAGTCACAGCAAAGACATCTCCCTCATATGCAAGCCTGCCAGATAAGCAAGAGTTGATCTATTTTCATGAAACCAAGCATTTTACTAATTTGAGTGGCTGCACTGGAACAGAGTTCAAAGCAGAGCTGTGATTTGCTGCTGCTTTCTCACGAGAGAGGAGGCCAGCTCTGTTGGCAGTAAGATGAGCCGCTGATTGCATTGCTTGTTCCGCTCACAGGCCTCTCAGATGGAGATGGAGAGTATTACTGGACAACAGCCCACTGAAAGTACATGAAGATTACTGAGCTGAGCACATTAAGACGGACCACACAAACAGCATTACTCACCTCCCAGGTAGCAGGATGACAGCAAGTGGGAGAGAGGGAGACAGAGAGAGTAAACAGATTTCATTTGTTCTAGCTGTCTCCAGATCTAAATTGGTATTATGAATTGCAGCGTGTTTATACACGGTTGCCAGCTCTCACACTTTTGGCGTGAGGCGCCCGCTTCCAGGCTTTGTCTCACACTCTCATGCTGCTCAAACAAATCTCATACGAGGAAGCCACAAAGGCACTCCATCTTGAAAAATATAATTATAATGGTTAAATAGGCTTTTTCTGCACACAAGATGAAGTCTGAACATCAGGCTTTCATCCACATTTCGCCACCAATAATGGTCCATAAGTACTCACCTCAAAACCACAAAACCTTTCATTAATGTGTTTAGTTATGTGTGTCATTTTTATGTTTAGTTTAACCTCAGTCACTTTGCTCAATGTGTCTTAAAAAGGTTAGTTACATAAAGCTCGCCAGTAATCCCTTATGAAAAGTACAATTGTATTATGATGGTAATGGATAGTATTTTCAGTTTTACATTTGACTTCTCATTTCAGGCTGTTCTCATACACCGTTTGCAGCTATAACTATGAAAAAGTAATGCACTGTAATTCATATATATCCCACAAAATCAATGCAATTGTGAACCAGGAAGTATAAAGAGTGACATACTACATAGGAAGGAGGTCAGGATGGATGAGTGCAGTCAAGAAGCACCAGACTTTCATCCAGGAGACCAGAAGTCTACAGTGATTTATTTGTCATAAAGCTTCCGTACTTAAGTTACACCACAGTTATTTTAACACAAAATCACCACCTTTTCCTAAACCTAACTACGTAGTTTTGTTGCCTAAAAACCTAACCAAGTCCAAGACCTAACCAAATCTTTTCCTAAACCCAACTGAGTAGTTTTTTTTTTTTTTAAAAATACTGGAGCAAAAATTGATGTGTGTTAGATGTTGCTGGACATTTGTAGGAAAGGGCACACAAAATGAGGAGTAACTTTTCAAAAGAAATCATATGAAGAATTATATGAGGGTACATTGCCATTGTGCATGTACCATGAAACTGGCCTAAACACCAGCACTGTTCCTGGTCCTGACAATGGTACTGGTCATGGTACAAAACCTGTATCATTAATTGAATTGAATGATTAGGGAATTAAATACGTTTTTAAGTCAGTTAATTGGCATAAGTATTTTTCTTTTTTGAGCAGAACCTGTAATTCTTAGTTCCAGCTTCAGGCTTTAGTCTTATGTGACTAAACTGCATATCTTTAGATTTATACTTATTATTCATTTTATACTTGTTATTCAGGTTTTGGCAAAACATTAATAGGATGTGGAGTTTTATTTATGGCTTACAGCTGTTTGTAGGATTCTTTCTTCTGAGTTTATCAAATACCTGTTAGCCATCGCACAGCAGCTGGAGCGAAATGTGCATCTCCAAAGTGAGAGAGGTACTGTGGCTCAACAGTGGTAACGTCATTAATTATTCATAACTATTAATTAGCCCTGACACAGCGACAGGATCGGTCAGGATCTAATGGATCTAATCGACCTTCTGTACTTTTCTAGACTTCTGGGGGACGGGGAAGCTGTCACACACAGATTACAAGTTTATGGGCTACAAATCGTCTGTAACACAAGTGCACTGGCCATCCCGTTTTACTCCAAGACCGTTTATTAATGTGGAGATTTTTTTGTTCTGCTGCTTAAATTCAAAGTTTTGCAGTTACAGTAGTATGGCATTATTGTTTATTGTGTACATAGATGTCTTCTCCTATACAGGATGTGACCTCTTGAACCAGCAACAGCTAGTAACTATGAAAACACACACACACACACACACACACACACACACACACACACACACACATATATATATATATATATATATATATATATACTCTTTATAAGTCACTACATCAACAGGATTTTCACTGTTAAGAAAACTGTGACTTCAACTAATAATTTATAATAATTTATTAAATAATCAATAATAATTTGTTTATTTACATTTGGGGTGATGTTATATATTTATATGTGTATAAATGAGGTAACCCTGGATTTAAATTGAGTAATGGACTTAAAATGAGGTGGATTAAGACAGAGCTCCCAAAATGAAAAATCTTCTTTGTAATCATGTTGTCAGTTTATCTGGTCTGGTGTTGGAGGCGGTATGTGTTGGTGTTTTACGAAACTACAGGGAGTACAAGTGAAAATGAGCTTTCTAACTCTGTGGGAGTTAATCTAACTGGTTAGTCTCCAATGAACAGATCAAGGGAACCATGTCAGCTACACTAGATGCTACATCTGTTTTGTGATGTACTGTAAGCTCCTGTTGCCAACTTTTATAAATAGTTTAGTTTTATTTTTGGTCCAGGTCTTAAAGGTTTGCAGGTGAATGGAATGTCATTTATGGCGTATTGAAATAAAGCATTTAAAATTCAACATAATATAATAAACAAAATGTCTTTTCAGAATCAGTGTCCAGTAGCCTACGATATAAATACGTCTTTATAGGAATGTTTTCTACTGAAGAAACAGTCCCGATGAAAACTGCACACAGTTAGATGTGCAGAAATTTTCTTCTCTGTTGTATTGGGGTGGAGAGGTACAAATCTCAGAGACTATCTTGCAGGTAGGCTTACCTCCACTGACGTTATCTTTCTGTTGTTAATGAAAGCATACTGTAATATTGTGAATCTTTACGACATGAAAAGGTGAAGAGGGGTGTATGTACGGTAAAGTCAGAGTCACACCAGATGATGGCAGAGTAAAGTATTTGGTGCTCGAGTCTTGGAGACATATGACTACTCAGATGGCTAGTTAGTGTTGGCCTACTACCGTAGCCGATGAGCTAACCATTAACAGGCTAGTGCTATGTAGTCACAATAGATCCCCAGGCTTCCTTCTGCTCTGTCTGCACTGTGTTGTTTCTCAGGACTGAACATCATTTCATTCAATATAGCGTTATCAGGGAAGAGCTCTCCCAGCTAACTATCTTGATAACTCAGTGATACTCAAAGTGTTGGTTGGGGGAGTTCACCAAATTAGAGGGAAAATGAGGAAAAAAAAAAATATTTTGAACAATACAAATATTAATATTACTATTACATACTTTATAATAATATATAACATATCAGAATCTTATTTACCATGGTCATCTTTCTGAAACATCAGTGGTAAAGGTCAGTGTTGGCCTTTAAAGGTCTGCAGCTTCGAGGCAGGTGCTGTCAAGTATTGTCAATGGGTTTTTAAAGACATCTTGCAAAAGGGGGACCCTGGCCATCAGTTAATGCTATTTGGGGGGCTTTATGACATGACAAGGTTTGGGAACCCTAACTGCAATTGCGTGGGGCCAGATTTTTATCAAAGGCTGTCGGTTATATGTGCTGTTATTGTACTTATTTCCATTTCCTGTCAGTATGCAGCCACGTGGGGAACTGCATTGTGTGTGTCCCTCAGCAGGCTTATCGTCAACACAGCGAAGGCGTCCAGTTAAAGCTCTGTAGATCCAAGCTTTGTGATTTCAGGAGTTACTATAATTGACCACCTCTGACTGCCAAGCCGAAGCTGTGGGAGCTTGTTGGCATAAACCCAAGTGAACCAGCCTGCACATCTGAGTGTTTGTGTGTTGCAAATATGGCTGACCTCTGATTAGTTTTTGTCTTCTGTTTCTTTTTTTCCAGAATGCGGGAGAGGGACCTACAGAGCATGTGCAGAAGGGCGCTGCTGCTGACCGTCTGTATGGTGTCTCTGTGGGGACAACTGACCAGCGCATCGTCACACAGAAGCCACATAGGTAGGCCGATACAACACTGTGTGTGTTCCTCTGTGTTATTTTTCCTGGGCATCTTGCCCAGACCAACTAAAGTCTGCTACTACTGGCTGCTGCTGCTAGCAGCTCAAGCTAAGGATTAAAGAAAAGTACTGGTGTAATATTATTCATTCACATTGTCTCTATTACAGTCATCCATGGAAAGTCTAAGAAGACAGAAACTGTTTTTAATGTATTTTACAAAATAATGGGACTTCCAGGAAGACAGGGGAACAAACAGCAGCAGCATCAGACTGGCAAATACACCAGCTGGTTAGACAAACAAACAAATGCATGACAGAATTATACCAGGGCTGTCAATCGATTAAAATATTTAATCACGATTAATGAGGAGGAATATATATATATCCACCACCACCACCACCACCACCACCCAACACCGACAGGGGGGAGAACAAACACCCCAGGTCGCCAGCATTCAGGGGGGACAGGCAAGATCACCCATCCCCCACACCAGCTGGATAGACAAACAAACAAATGCATGACAGAATTATGAACCATATATATATATATATATATATATATATATATATATATATATATATATATATTAAATATATTATTGAAATCAATTAACAACACTCACAGGTACTGCATTTAGCATAAAAAATATCATCAAATCATAACAACAGCTGTCAGTGTGTCAGTGTGCTGACTTGACTATGATTTGCCTCAAACTGCATATGATTATCATGAAGTGGGCATGTCGGAGGGGAAAGGGGAGAGGTACTCATAGAACCCATTTACATTCACATATCTTGAGGTCAGAGGTCAAGGGACACCGTTGAAAATGGCCATGCCACACCACAATTTTGTGTAAAATCTTGTGCAAAATTTGAGCTAGTATGACATGGTTGGTACCCGTGGATTCTAGTTTCATATGAAGCAAGTATTTATGCTGGACATAATTTAGCTGTACTTTCTATTATGTATATATTATTTTATTTTATTTGTATTAATACTGTTTTAAAATCTATGCTTCTTTTTTGCACTATCCACTTTGCTGCTGTAACATGTAGATTTCTCCACTGTGGGACTAATAAAGGAACATCTTATCTTATCTTATTTTCACTGTAGCTTTAAAACTGAGCCCGCTACGACTTAAAAATCACCAGTTGCGTTAAAGAAATTGGTGGCGTTAAAACTTTGACAGCCCTAAATATTTCATAAAGTTCTCTCTGGTTTGATGAAAAAGTTTTCCTCTTACTTTTTTTGTCTTTGGGCAAACATAATCTTTTCTTCAACATTAACCAACTGCATCACCAACTCTCTCTCCTGCTGCCTCTTCCACGGGATACAGCACCAAATCCCTACAGACACTCCTCCACATATTAATCCACCTTTCTTTATTTTATTTTCCCTTTTATTTATGTTACTTTTTTTTCTTTATTGAATACATGTTCTTTGCTCTCTGTAAAAAGAAATTTAGATTATAATAAACCACACATGCACCACACCCGTTCATGAATTCCTCCAGTTTCATATGATGCCATTACCTTCACTCTAGCATTAAAACTGAGCCCGCTACACCTATCTTAAGGTGCTAAAGAATTTTGTAGCATCAATACGAATTTACCTTAATGTGTTATTATTACGTTAACTTTGACAGCCCTAAATTATACACACAGAACCCTGGCATTATGCTTTTAATGTCTTACTGAATGGACTTTAATGACTTCAAATTGTTGAGGAAAGACAGAGCATTGATTATCCCTGCATGCCTACTATACATTTACATAGAAATTAATTTTCCCATTAATTTAAAACCTTTCAGTCATGAGCCATGTATATGGAGTTATTAAACTGACTCTTTCTGTTCCTGTTTAGAGAATGTTTTACTAAAACAAACTGGGAAATAGAAAGCATTTTAAGCTCCTAAAAATAGAGCTGTATGTTTTTAAAGTCATTTTTTACCCTGAACAATAAATCATCACAATAAGATGGTAAGATACATCATAATAAATATGATACAACTGCCACTATATCAGTAAATCATAACACATCACTTGTAGGGTGATGTGTTATGGTGAATTAAAGTTATCTCACTGACTGTGTCCTGACTAGACAATCAGCCAGTTCTTTACAGCCCAGGTCAGTCACATGCGTTGGCCACAGTTCACCTCACTGACTTTTTCAAAAGAAACTGATATAATTAGCCGAGGTTTCTCGGTTTCTCAGCACACATGCTTACAAGGTTGCGTTTTGTGCAGTCATGCGAGTCAAGCCTCACATGGAAAAAAAGCAATACCAGTACAGTAAATGTGTTCATGCATCTGTGTGTGCGTTTGGCAGGAGACAAGACCTTTCATAGTGATTTCCCTTAATGGAGAGATGGCCTGATCCCTGGGCGGATCGGTAGAAACTGTGACTACACATTGAAATAATGAGCCTTATTCCACTGGGGGACAAACGGCACACATTGGCTGGAGAGAAACGGCTCCATGTTGGCTGAAACTAACAATATGACCAGCGAAAGACTTTGATAGGGGATCAAAATGCAGGGCTGTGACAGGGTAGGTGGCACAGGGGAGGGATGAACATTATATCAAACAAAATGCATCATAGCGTGTGCCTTGTTGAGGCGTTTCAAATCACGTCAAAACACCCATTTCAAATGTTATCAGCCCATTAAATGGCCGTTGACGTTACATTATAATGTTACAGATGGGGCAAACTGCACTTACCACACCTTGTGAAACTGTCGCAATTACTACTACTTGGTTAGGTTTAGGAAAAGATCATGGTTTGGGTTAAAATATGTATGTTTTTTTTAATGTCACTTACTGTAAGTTAAGCAATTTTTAAGTGTGTTGTCATGTAAGTTAATGTAAGTTGTTGACTTTTGCTTTCACAGCGGCCTCCTGGGTGAATGTTCTGAGTTTGTTTGACCCATCCATCACCCCTGACGCCCTCCATGTGCAGACTTTGTTGCTCTTTAAGTTATGCCACCCGACCTCCTCCCTTTGCTCCCGTCATATTTACTACTGTCACCGCGGGGTCACTTTGTAACAGTTTTGAACCTCCCTGCAGTGATCCAGCTTACCAATAGATGATAATGGCCCTCTGAGCCAATTAGGAGGTAGAGTAGGGCCGTACCACCTCAAACCTAGGCTTCCGGTGACAACTGATAACGGCCATTTAATCAGCGGTTAACATTCAAAGCAGGTGGTGGAAGACAAAAGAAGAAACAGCGGTGACAGCAGAATTAACTCTCTGTCACAAGTTTTGACATCAGCTGCAGAATCATTTTAATCATCTCATAACCTCATTTCAGATTCACCTGAGGAGAGACCACAGGACATGGGAGGCAACTGAATATTTATGAGTTAGGGGTAAATGTGTTAGTAACATGTTATTGATCCTTTTTAAATGAATTTGCCTGATTCACACTGTGTACTATTACTATTAAGTATACACTCATGGTAATCTTCTTCACATATTCAAGAAATAAATGGGCAGTACTGTACTGCCAACGAGAAAAAGTACAAGATATACTCTGAGACATCAGTTACAAAATGACTTTAAAAGTTGCTGCTGGTGTCTAACAAACTACTAGATTTACTGCTTAATTTTATAGTTACTGAGATGTCAGTCAACCCTGTTAAAATAAGTGTGCTGTATGGATGTGGAATGCAGTGTGTATGTTATACTCAGCATCTTTAGCACCTTTTCCTCATGAATCTACTGAAAAGACATGAGATAAAAACTAAAAAGGTAACGTCTCCCGTCCACATACTAGTGTATACCTTTGTTTGTCATGGTTCCACCTAGACCCTGTAGTTCACATTAAGGGAAATGCCTCAGCTTAAAATTTACACAATAGTGTAATTTACATTGTGGTAAGAATTTTGGAAACGCCTTTTCCTGTTTCAACATGATAATGGCCGTATGTAGAAAGTGAAGAGATGCTTTCATGAGTTTAGTGTTGAAGAACCAACCTGTTCTTACTCCCATCAGGTCAAATACCACCTATTAGGCAGCACCCCACAGCAACCGACGTACGGAGGCACCTTATAGTGACCGTATTTAATGAACCGGGCGCTATTCAACTAACTCCAGTGTAATCCCACATGCGGTGCTATTCAACAGTCGGAGCAAGTGACGTAGTATTAACAGCATGAGAGTCCACCAAGGGTGGGTGGGAGGGAATGGTGGATGGATCAAACAAACAACACTTTCAACCAGGAGACTGGTGTTTGTGTCTGTTTGAAACTAAAAGTAATGACTTGTTCTATCAGTCTTTAGTCACGTGACTCGTCGGTATTGTCAGGTGAAATACTAGTTAGTGATGTTAACATCAACCGCAACTGTTTCCTAACCCTAACTAACTGGTTGTGTTGCCTAAACATAACAGGAGTGTATTTCAAAAGAAGACTATGCATGAAATGAGCGTATATTAACACGGCGTTCAAAAGTAACACCAGAGTGGTATCCCATGTGTCGGTCTCTGATGCTGAGGGGCACTGACCAAGCGACCATATTTGAGGAGTTGGGAGTGAGAATGTGTTGGCTTTACTGGTCCTCAGCCTCATCCGACAGCTTTGAGACAAACTCGAACTGGCTTTATCGGCCAACATCAGTGATCGGCCTCACTGCTGCTGTTGTGGCTGAATGGGAGACATTTCCCACAGCCAGACTCCTTGCGGCAGCTGTTTAAGTAGCATGAATGGTTTTGGTTTGAGGTGTCCAGGTGTCCGCACACATTTGGCCACTACGGCTCCACATCATTCATAGGGAACCCCATATTTACTTTTCACCTTCTCATGTGATAATCCAATCAGTAGATTCAATGTTTTCTTATATTTGCTGATTGTAGACTGACAGTAGAGTGGTAAATCCCACTTGTGTGACTGCCAACATGTTGGATAAACAATTTAATCTCCCGGTTTACATTGCTCTCTCTTTGGTTTTGCATTTGTCCCGCTCTTGTGGTTTGTCTGCTTATTCCTGTGATTTATTAGGAGGGAGAGAAGGGGCCAACACAAGTAGCCTGGCCCCGTTCTCCTCAGGCTGCGCTGACACTTAGGTAATCACGCTGCCTGTCCCTGAGCTACGGAGGTCAAGTCAAGGTGGACCCAGTAAACAAACCTCTTTAGCCCTTCTGCTTATTGGGGTGGGGGCTTTGCCAAAGCAATTGAACCTTTCACCATAGCCTGACTGGAGCATGCTGAGCTTACAGCGCGCACACATAACCCCTGTAATAAGACCACTGCATCCCCCAGAGCACCATCTGCATTCATTAGCTAGTCATGAAAGAGTGGAGAGGGAGAAGAAGGGGCGAGAGGAGAGTGGTCTGGATTGAGAGCGAGCGTGATAACAAGTACCCTTCGGCTGTGCAATTTGTTTTGGTCCTGTCGATAGGATTTAGACTGATGATGTGGCCAGGTCAAACTGCGGCCTCATTACTCAACTATTTAGATACTTGGATACTTTTTTTCTAAACAGTATCTCACTTTGTCTCATTTAAAAAGCAGTAATCAAGTTCTCTGTGGTTTGTTGGTCGGCGCCTGCGAGGGCAAACGCTGAAATGTGGTAGAGAGGAAAACAGGCGTGAAAAACACATCTCCCACTGAGGCTGTGTGATGCAACATGGCAGCAGCTCCCCCTTTTGAGATAAAAACGCTCTAAGCAGTTTCATTTACAGGTCATAAACTCTGTTACATTTTTAAATATAACGCATTAAGCCACATAGCTCATGGATAGCTCCACAAATTGGAATCAAAATGACTTTGGAGGTGAGGTTTACGTTGGGTTTATACCAAGGTCCCATTCTATATTCACATGCACACAAGGGGCCGCACTGCCTTATTAATAAGATGAAACTGTGCACTGGCTCTCATTTGAATTCAGTTGAATATTTCCATATTTGCTTATGGTAGAGGCTTTCTAAAAACAGTGTGATGCACTCTAATGGCTCATTCTCAAGCTGATTTTCATGCTTCAGGGGATTTTTTTTTTTGTATTCTCTGCAAATTGGCTTTAACTTCTTTCTCCTCTTCATTTTCAGTGTTTCTTATTAGGAACAAACTGATTCTCTGGAGCCCAAATTAATGGCAGAATCCAACATATACATATAAAAGAAAAGTTATTGTCAGGCAAAAAAATTATATATATATAAATCACCAGATAGATAGATAGATATATAGATATATTTTTTTTTTGCCTGACAATAACTTTTCTTTTTCTTTCTTTTTTCCTCTCCCCGCTGTCTCAGTCAGATCCCTGTTTTGGAAGAGATATGTTAAGATGTGATACATTAATAAAAATTGTAAATTTTAATATGTTTACTAGATAAATTAGAATTGTTTGTGTGTGACAGCCTGGAGGCAAAAAGCCTGTAAAGAGAGCTTTTCATGCTTGATGGGTCTTGAAACCAGGCTGCAGCAGAGCTCTTCTTTATTTATTTATTTATTTTTTGTGTTAAAAAAACTATTTTTTTTTGTTCACAGTATACCAGTAAAACAAATATTAAAAGGAATTGCTAGATGATTGAAGAAAAAGTTGATCTTTTTACTCTTCATTTTATACAATTCCTATGGTGTCTCAAAGCTGTCATTTGTACAGTGTTCAAAGTTTACTACCCAACTCAATATGCTTGACCTTTTACTACAATTTGTTTGTTCCACGGCTCTGTGTTTTTAGGACAAAATGATTTTTGTTCATCAATTATCAGTCAGGACACACAGTCACTGTGAGAGGAAGAAAGAGACCAAAAGAGGGCAATAGAAGAGATACGATATGGCTAAAATCTTCTGTCTCGATATAAGTCATTTCATATCTCCATAATGATATACTCAATATCACAACTGAATATAGTACTGTATAATAGTACTGAATATTTTCTTATTTAAGAACTTAAGTGCAAAATGAACATCAATTTCAAGTGAAGTTATAAAGAAAAAAATACAAATATTACCACCTATACATGGACTGTGCTAACAAACAGAGTAAAATTAAGACAATAGTTTGATTTAACTGAATTTGATCAGGTTTTCTGAGAATTTGAGTTAGTATGTGCTTATTATCAATTTAGACAACATAATTATGTATCACAATATTTCGATACATGATTTCATCACAATACGATTCCATTGACGTATCAATACACAATAAATTATTAGCCCAGTTCTACAATAGAGGAGTGAGACCCATCAGATAAACTGACTGAAAAACAAGCCACTGATTATAGTGGCTGTTCCACAGGTCAGTTAGCGCCTCATTTGTAAGTTCACCAACAGAAATTCAGGCTAAACATTTCAGATAAGGAAACATTTTTGGTGAAGATTTTGATCCAGTGAACTGGAACGACACTGTGCATTTTCTACCCCAATATTTCTCACCAGGAGCTTCAGTGTATGTGTTCCTCCAGTGTACTGGCCTGTAATGAGCCCTGTAATGCAGTATATCTCTGCTATTGTGTGGTAGCATACGTCAGCCTGCTGCATCGTCCACACAGCAGGTCAGCGTGGAACCCTTGCCCAGGGGTAGCATGACATTACACCAAGCGGCGTCGGAGCAGGTCACCCCCACCCTGGGGACGTGCGGGGATGCGGCTGCGGAGCATTTGTCCTGACATTTGGAGAGCAGGTGGACGACACAATGGTGGACGGAGATACCGAGTAGAGGGAGATTGAGATGGAGATGTGGGGCTGTTTGAGATGCACTGTGGGGATGACAGGGGTCAGCTCGCCCCATCTCCCAGTGGCAGCTACCGAGATTAGAAAACCATCAAACGTCCTCTGCTATGCGCATTGGAATGGCAGCTGTATAGATGAGCCATGAGTGGCTGTGTGTGGCCTTGGTTGCATCCTCTGTGTGTGTGTGCTGTGTGTGTGTGTGTGTGTGTGTGTGTGTGTGTGTGTGTGTGTGTGTGTGTGTGTGTGTGTGTGTGTGTGTGTGCGTGTGTGTGTGCGTGTGTGTGTGTGTGTGTGTGTGTGTATATGTGTACGTGCGCGGATGTGTGGTTGTGTAGTCAGCAGAGGGGAGCAGGGAGATGGTGTTTGTGCAGAGAGAATGTCAATAGTTTTATTCACATGCTTAGAGAAGAAATCAAAGTTCACTCCTGAGTTTGTTCTTTTTATCATGTGGGTAATGTTATGGTGATAAAAAACATAAAATTCATTTTATACATTTGCAGAGTTTAAAGGGGACTTCTGGTTTCATGCAACCTGAGTCCTGTTCTTACTTGGACGGAGCCCTAAATGACTGTGAGGACTATATGGACGGACTGTAAGCCATGTTTGTTTTGAGTATGTCAAGAGCTGTGTTCAAATTTGCCTACTAACATGCTGTCTAATACTCAATCTGTACAATACGTACTGTGTACTTTGTACTAAATTAATGATTAAATATGCCATTAAATATGCCAAACATTACCGCAGACTGTTCACACTGAAGTAAACTCAAGCAGTGCATCTTATTTACATCACATGACCAGGTGTGAAAGTAGATTCTAGGCTACCCAAACCGTCATAGCTTGATAATTTTCTTCCCCCCACCCCCACCTTCATATGTCCCTGAACACACCATTCAATGCTGGTACGGTGTAGACAGAAATTAGAAACACTTGACATCATGTATAACAAATTATTACCTCCGCCAAGGAGGTCATGTTTTTGCTGGCGTTTATCGGTCTGTCTGTTTGTTTGTCTGTTTGTCTGTTTGTCTGTGTTCAAGATAACTCAAAAACTTATGGACGGATTTTGATGAAATTTTCAGGGTGTGTCGAAAATGTGAAAAGGAAGAACTGCTTTAATTTTGGGGGTGATCTGGAAGAAATCCTGGATTCTGGATTACTTTGAAATTTTCATGAACATTGGGGTAAATGGGACCCAAAAAATTGTTTCTCAGTATCTCTGGTAACTCAGGGATTTACAATGTGTACTTCTATCAAATCCCAAAGGCTGATCCAGATCTGATCCAGATGGTGGATTTTATAGCAATTTATATAAAAAATGGGGGTACTCTTACATTTGGCCTACTGTGCATTTAATATTAGAGGTAGAGATTTCTAACAAGCAGCATCGTGTATCTGAGATGATTCCACATCTGAAGTATGTCAACGAATTTGATCTAGCTTTAATACTTGAGGAGACAGATCCAGAAGAAACTACCATTTCCGAAAAAGAGATTTTCATTAATAACTTCTGAACTAATAATAAAAATGTAGGATTTTTATTTTGGAGTGAATTACAATATGAGGGGAAACTATGGTGCTTGGCGGAGGTCTGCGCTCTCTGAGTGCTTTTCTAGTTTATTTATGTGGTGAAAGTGCTGCAGATTAATTTGTAAATGTTGACAAAACGTTTCAGGATTTTAGTCGGGAACTCGGGCACAAATGCCCAACGTCAGCATGTTAATGAAAGTGAAACAGCATTGCCACGTATCAACAAATGCTGCTGTGATTAGGGATATTTGATACACCACCCACCTCAGGGATACACAGCCTACAGTAGTGCACAGATGTCGTTTCCATAGTTACCACACATACAATAGCGCCTCCTTGATATAGGTAGCTATCTGTATGTTGATGACCTAATGTTAGCAGTTGTATTTTAGCAGCTGCTGTCCCCTCTTCCCGGTACCGGGTACTGGCACTGAATCTTTTAGTGGTATGGAGTACCGGACTGTACCAGCTTACTTTCACCCCCAACTGTATCAATCACAACATTATCGGTCCAAGCTTCCGATGAATGAAATTTGCTTATAACAAATGCAAATCAACACAACTTCTTCCACTCTATTTGATATTTTCCAGTCTTATTTTAAGGCAAAATTATTTATAAATATGCATTTATGTAATTATTTTATCCAGTTGGTTAATTATTTAAACCGTCTGCCTTGCAGTCTGCCATTGGACAGTCTGCAGAGCTGCAAGGCATTTTGGGGTGGTTGAGTGTAAAGCTGTGTATGGGCAAGACTTTTACTATTACTGCTATTTTTTGCATTAATTTGAGAGGGTGTGTATCTTTGCAGATTAAATGAAGTATTGACTGAATTAATCTTTGCATGTAAACTTGTAGCCCAATTAAAAATCAATAGTGTTTTTGAGAATCAATACACTATCACAAAACATAATACTGCGATATGATACTGTATTGGTATTTTCTTAGCCCCCTAGTTGAGTGTATGACCAGTAAGCTCACCTCTCATACTATTAAATTCTTGCTAATCTAATTAACATCTGAGCATTTCTTGCATTATACACAAAATCTACATTTCATGCAGTTGGAAGGCACCACATACTCAATTTTACATCATACTTATTATGAATTGCATGATTTTGAACAGAGCCAAAGTCTTTAGCCTGTTTGTGTACACATATTTATCTTGTGAAATGAGGGCTTATTACCAGCGTTTTAGATGCACTGAGTTTTACCTCCAAATGAGGGAGATGATATGATAGTTCATAACACTATTTTGTTTTCCTCCGAAACAGAAATAGTCCTATAAGCATACATTTTTATTAAATCCTCATTTGTAGAAGCACATCTTGGTGAGAATGACGATGGCTTAGATAATCTGGATAAACTGTTGGGCTGATTGACCACAATGTTGGCCAAGATACAGCTTGTAATAAACCAAATTTTTCTCTTAAGGTTGATTCACATCTGATTAGAGGTTTCAAGAAAACCGGGGCAACAGCTTAAAGTAGAATCTGTCTCTGTGTTTTATTGTCGCGGATCGGACCCATACTGTGTCACAATCAGATACGCCAGCAGTCTTCTATCTCCATTTCCTCTCTAATTACAGCTTAAATGTAAACCCATTATCCCTCACCACATTATGAGTT
Source organism: Pterois miles (assembly GCA_947000775.1). Taxonomy (NCBI): domain Eukaryota; kingdom Metazoa; phylum Chordata; class Actinopteri; order Perciformes; family Scorpaenidae; genus Pterois; species Pterois miles. The sequence continues at coordinate 9,332,834 of CAMQGK010000355.1, read as the reverse complement.
ACCTCTAGCTATTCTGAAACTCAAAGAAATGAGGATTTTCGGATTTTGATAGAAATCGAAGGAGAGCCCAGTGATAACGATTTGAGCTGATGAATGCAATTAGTGGAGAAGTGCTAACAGCATGGCAGTAATTGGGTCTTACAAACTAAAAGCCTGCCCTTACCCAGCAATTAGAGCAACCTCCTTTAAAGTTAGTCAATTGTATTGCTGTTAATGGGCTGTGCTTGGTTGAAGCTTAGCACGAGGAGGCACGGTCCCCTTTCAAATTGGCCACATCGCCGCTCCTCGTCTCTGTTGAAACTTTAATGTGTTGAAGAATTTTTGAAGCGATTAATTTGTTCATGATGGTGATTCACTGCTCTACAGACTGTGTTATATGAGAGGCTGTTTGATGCATGTTGCTACATAACATTAACTTTGGAATCAGTCATTTATTACAATTTATGTATCACAAGAGCACCGTTGTTTAGCTTTCAAACATATTGTTCCAGTGCTCTGGTAGAGCTGCTAATATTAATGGAAAGAGGGCAAAGCCGTGTATTTGTGACTCTGATGTAGTCTCTTTTTATTGTTAATACTATGAATAATCATTTCTGCACATGATGCCTTCTGTAGGATAAAGACCACAAATCATTTTACTGACATACATGGTGTACAGACAGATAATTCAAATTAATCAGCTCACAGTCAAGTTTTTTTAGTTCTATACATGCACTCAAATATGTCTATATTCTGTAATTTTTACTACATGAATGTTTTCACAACTAATCTTTGCACTTTCTTTACTTGACCACAAGTATTTATTCTTTTGTAGATCACATCATTTGAATGCAAGCATCCGTATTTTCTCTACTTTGTGATTTTTACTTTGTGTTTGTCCAGTTTTTATTTGCTGGTTCTTAAAATGTGGACACACTGATGTTGGAGGACTTTCTTGGACCTTTTTGTCTATTTTTATGTTCATGTCTATTGACACTTTCACTCATTGATATGAATCGCATATTGAATGCACTCTGTTTCTCAGATAATTCACATGTGGTTTATATCCTTAGGTATCACAGAATGGCAAAACCATGATAATATAGTTAATATAGTTAATGTCTACCTCCGAGCCATTTTCCATCAGCTGCTGTCTTGTTCCCAGGAAGAATATATGAGTTTGCCCTTTCCCTCATTCGTATATAGGTCATTTTATTAATATCTTACTGTATAAAAGGTCACATTTTTATTTGCACAAAGATAATGCTCTTAAAAGTGCTACTACATATTAACTATAATATGTTATGTGATACTTTTATCTGTTTGGTTGAGCAAGACAAACACAGATGATTTAACATTACCACATGCATGACATAACATATACAATGAGACAAGCATTACATTACAAAGATTTAGATAGAGGAGAGGACAAAACTGTCCTCCCTGAGAACACATCTCTATAAGTCATCTCTGCAAGCAACTTATTACAACTCATATTTTTGTTTATTGTTAGGCGCGAACCTTAGTGGCCGTAGTAATTATGGCTGACGCAAAGGAGGAAGTCAAGTGACGTAGTATAAAGAGGGATAAAGTCTGATTACAGTACACAGTATTTCACCCAGGAGGCCGCTGTTTGTAAGTTAACTTATATAACATCCTTAACTTACAAACGCAACCTAAGGTACGTAGCCAACATACTTATTTTAACCAAAACCATCATCCTTTCCTAAACCTAACCACATAGTTTTGTTTAATTTTCAGTTCACAATGCCCACCACGTTTAAAACTGTGCCAATTTCACAGCGTGCACCTATGGCAGCTACTCCCCAAGGGTCAAATATGTCATTTTGAGAGTCCTTGGCAAACAGACTATTCTGTCATTTCCGTATGAGGACGTGTTGGATAGGTTATAGGTGCGAGATGGGGGTTGATATAGTGGAGGAATTCATGAACGGGTGTAGCGCCTGTGTGGTTTATTATGATCTAGATTTCTTTTTACAGAGAGCAAAGAACATGTATTGAAAAAAGAAAAAAGTAACATAAATAAAAGGGAAAATAAAATAAAGAAAGGTGGATTAATATGTGGAGGAGTGTCTGTAGGGATTTGGTGCTGTATCCCGTGGAAGAGGCAGCAGGAGAGAGAGTTGGTGATGCAGTTGGTTAATGTTGAAGAAAAGATTATGTTTGCCCAAAGACAAAAAAGTAAGAGGAAAACTTTTTCATCAAACCAGAGAGAACTTTATGAAATATTTAGGGCTGTCAAAGTTAACGCAAATTTGTTTTAAGCCACCAATTTCTTTAACGCTACTGGTGATTTTTAAGTCGTAGCGGGCTCAGTTTTAAAACTACAGTGAAGATATTTGCTTTACATAAAACTAGAAAACTTAAAGAATCCACGGGTACCAACCATGTCATACAAGCTTGTGTAGGACTTACTCTCTAAACTTACACTACATTTTGGCGAGGAAAACCTGGCATGGTCATTTTCAAAGGGGTTTCTTGACCTCTGACCTCAAGATATGTGATTGTAAATGGGTTCTCTGGGAACCCACCAGTCTCCCCTTTACAGACATGCCCACTTTATGATCACATGCAGTTTGTGGCAAGTCATAGTCAAGTCAGCACACTGACACACTGACAGCTGTTGTTACCTGTGTTGTTGGGCTGCAGTTTGCCATGTTATGATTTGAGCATATTTTTATGCTAAATGCAGAACCTGTGAGGGTTTCTGTGTTGTTGTTTATCAATGTTTATGATTGTTTTATGTTGATAATTGATTTCAAATAATAAATATAAACATAGACTTGCATAAAGCAGCATGTTTGTCCACTCCCATGTTGATAAGGGTATTAAATACTCCTTAAGGTATACGGTCTTTTGAACAGATAAAAATTTATTATTTTTTGATTTTGTGTAACTATGGAAAATCATGCAATTTATTGCGATTAAATATTTTTATCGATTGACAGCCCTAAAAATATTGATAGACAGAAAGGCTGGATAATAATTTGTTGCTGAGGTGATTGATTGGTGGTTCAGTCTCATACTAGCCATATTTCTGCTTTAATCTTAAAAATTCTCTTCATCCTCCCAGTTTTTGTCAGTGAATTAGTAGCAGCGTGTACTGTATGTATACCAGCATGTAATCGCAGATTACACGTTTGCTTCACTGATGTCTACTTTCATAGAATATTCCAAGCTCACACATATTTAATGAGGCGCCGTAGGCTATAAGAACAGTACATGTTAATGTTGAAGTTGAGTTATGCTATGCTAAATGCTCTACAAATGGTTTTTAGTGTTTTCTGCAGTGGCACACACGCAGTGTACAGTGCAGTATGCCTATAGAGTGTATCATAGCAGTTTAAGTAGCTAAGCAGGCAGCGATGCCTGAGTCATGATAAAAACAGAAGCAGACGGGTGCAGCCATACTTAGAGAGGCCTGAGACATGTTAGTGCAGAACCAGTCAGATGGAGGACAGAAAGAAAGGCAGCCAAAGATCATCGGATTTCAGCCCGTTGAGTTTTTTAGGGAAGGCTTTCACCTTTCATCTACACCGTCAAGTTCACTACGACAGAGCGTCTAACTAACTAGAGCATCAAACACTGCAGTGTACAGCATTTTCATATAAAGTAGGTGATGCAGAGGAGGTATGGGCCCTATTTAGATCTATAGAGCATGGCTCAAGTGCATTTAGGGTGTGTCCAACTTCACTTTTGCTGTTTTAGTGGTGTATAATCTGGGTGCAAAGGGGTTGTATTTAGTCTCTTAATTGATCATAGGTGAAGAAGAAGAAGAAGAAGAAGATCAACCTTTATTAGTCCCACAATGGGGAAATTCAATTTACACTCTGTTTAACTTTTACATGGTACATGCACACAAACACACACACATGCATTAATGGAGAGATGTCAGAGTGATGGGGCTGCTCCTGACAAGCGCCCCGAGCAGTTGGGTGTTTTGGGCATAACAGGAATCACACAGTGTCCTCTCCCTTTCCCTTTAAAAGCCAGGTGTGCCTGCACCGGGTGCATTCTTTTTAAAAGGCAGATTTGGCAAATTGGAGAAGCCAGCCTTTTTCTGCTGAGGAAATGGATCTGCTCGTGTGCGAAGTGAAAGAGCACGAGCAGATGTTTGTTGTGTTTGGCTGGTGGACCCTCTGCCTCTGCCGTCTCCCGATCCTGTGTTCAATCAACAACTCCATTCGACTGCATACGAGCAGATGCACCGCTCATCTGTTTAACCGGTGCAGGAGGCATTCATTAAATGATTATAAGCAGTAGGCTAAATATGATAAACATGTATTGATAAACAGAAAGAAACCTGTATTGCCTTCCAATGCAACACACAGGGAGCTCGGACCGGCTGAATCCTCCGGTGATGCTTTACAGACGAGCCTGCATCTGGGCGCTGCCGGAGAGTTGGTGCATATACAAAATGTCTGAGAGCCTTTCTTCATTATATTTCGTTATATTCTGGCTAGTCACCTGCCACCTGAATTAAGGTTTTTCCTTTACATAAGTAATGTTCTTGCATTGACACTGTATTTAACTGAGCAGCACTGCTGCGTTTCTGTGTGTGTAATAAGCAGAGTGTGTGCGTGTTGTGAATCTGCCTGTTTAGACGCATCTTTCTATCTGAATAATGTGGCATTTAAATAGCAGGAAAATACAGCGTCAGACTTTAGACCAGGTTTTTGTTTGTCAATGGTACAATGTGCCAATAAAGCACCTGACCACCTCATTTTAAGACAAACACGCCCATGGGTGCGCAGATGGGCAGAGCTATATTTGCCACTTACACATCGTGGGCGCTTGGCGTGAAAATGACAACTGCGTCGGTCTGAAACTAGCAATGACAGCTGCGATGCGTTGTGCACCACTTTGCCGATGTAAGATAGAGCCCTCCCTAAGTGTCCGTGACATCACCCATGGGTTTCTGAAGGAGCAAATTGAAAGTGGGCAGCTCCTGTGGCTCTGACCATCTGCATCTTGTTTTTTTGGAGGGCCATATTTAGACATTTTGACATGGGGGTCTGTTGACTCACTTTTAGAACCAGCCTCAAGTGGCCATGCGGTGAACTGCAGTTTTTGGCACATCACGTTGGCTTAATTTTTCAGCCCCAGAGGTTGCTCGTTGGTCTGAACTGATCTGAGCAGATTGTCTGGTAGTATGAGAGGGATTTACAAATTCGATCTCTTAACCATGTGATTGACTGACAGACAGATCTGAGCTGCCCCTATCTCATCAAAGATATTTGATATTTACAACCTGATGTGTGGACGGCTGCTGCGGTGTGTGGGGATTACAGACTTCAAAGAGCATCGACCAACTGCTGAGTTTATAGCAAGTTCAGGCAGAAAAATCATAAATAAAAGTTAGAAAGATGCAAGCAGCGTATGTCTTTCTGATGTGCTCCTTTATCACAAGGTACAACAGGCTGATTAATTATGAATCAGTCCTTATATGAAAAGCCCCAAGTGTGAATGCCGGCATCCAAATCAGATGAATTCAAAGTGGCTGATTGGTATTTGAGTCAAGTCGTGGCAATTAATTTAAAGAGCTCATTTAAAAACAAGAAATACCGACATCATTTTCAGAGTTAAATGTACCTTTTAGATCAGAGATTTTCACACTATAAAGTGAGTTGAAGGGGTGGGGTGGGGGGGCAGAAGGAGAGATGTGAGGTAGCGATACTGCGGTGAAAGGGACAGGTGCATGAAGGTGTTTCTGAGACAAAAGAAACTTTCTTATTATTATTTTAGTTTAGTACCAACACAGTCAACAGCTGCACATGTACGTAAAACCCTTAACACTCAATTGGCTTAATTTGCATCAAAAATAGCACTCCTTTTGGAGTCATAACTCAGTCAAATTTGAACACACAGACATAATACATATATTCTTATATTCAGGGTGACATGCACTCTCTGAAGATATCATTATCTCTGTGTGCTTTCTGAATAAATGTCCATAAATCCACTCACTCGCAAAATGCTCCTAAACTGCAGAACTTGCTGAGAATCATCACATTTTTAAATTTACTTCAGCATCAAAGTAATCCAGTGATTGTTAAGTCTGTACGTCCATGGATACACTGCAAACAGGAACTGCTAGTAGCTAATTCTGCATACTTTTTATACTGCTAATTTGCCAAGATGTAAGAAGCAGCCTTACAAACAAGGCTGATGTTGTAGCCTACAGCGTAACTCCCTGAATCAACATTGTGGCAATGTTATGCTTCCTGTTTACATCCCCCAAGACATTATGGGAACTGTTGCTCAAAATCTTTTTTGGGGGCACAGTTTTCATGATTTTTTTTCTGGGGTGGTAGTTGAGGGGAACGGGGTTTAATAAAGAACAATATTCTGACGGCTAGATTTGAGACATGTAACATGTTGATCATGACTAATTCAAACTTATCTTCAGGATTTTACTATTCCTCCTGATGCCTGGTTCTGTAGCTCTGTCGTCATTAAGACAGCTCGACATCTGTCTCTAAATTGGCATATAGTATTATTTCAAGATGTCTGAGAACATGTCGGGAAAGTTTAACGTCCTCTCTAAACGCTAATTCCTTGTACTTACTATTACAGATTTGCAGCCTCCAATCGTAAATATAATCCATTTGCCTTAACAACTGTCCCCTGAAACCTCTTTTCCATGCAGTTTGATAACATAAATCCTGACAGACATTTATGAGTGCTCATCTGTAGTCAGGCAATGTTGAGAAGAAAATCGGAGAGAAACTCGTCAGCTGTTCAGCCTTGGGTGGTTTCTTTTTTCTTTTAAAGTAATGCTACACTATGGCCTAGTAGTTATTCACTAGAGGCTGAATACTGACTGAATAAAGTGAAATATAAGCTTCTAAAATGCAGTCTATCAATTGCTTGCCTCCATCTTCCGGCTGCGCTCCATGACTTTTTGCCTTCTGGCTCACATCTCCTCAGGAATGAAGTGCAGCGCCGAGTGTCCACATCGGACCATAAAAACAGCAACCGAGGCTGAGCATCAAGTTTATGTGAATGGACTGGAGCATAAAATGTAATGGGTGGAACCATTGGAGTTCTCCTGAAATGGCTTTTTTAAAAGGTTTGTCGACATATTTTTCAGCAAGATGGTCTATTAAAAAGAGGAACATTTATATTGAGCTGTCAGTGGGTGGACAGGTCAGATGCTCCTTTAATAGTGTCCTCAGTCGGCCCGCAATTTAACAGGGGATCAGTGCCGGTGGCTGCCTCGCCACTAACGAGATGATATTGTTTTCCGGGGCGAGGTTTGATTTAGAGCAACTGGTTAAATATACCCCCCAGTTAGCAGCATTGTTAATGTAATTACATGACAGTCTGATTTAGAGGAGAATAATCTCCGATCCCCAGCTATGAGTGATTTCAAGCAGCCCCTCCTTCCTGTTTTCAGGCTTCGTGCTGCTCTACTTTGAACGCGGTCTGTCGTCTCCGCCGTCTAATGAAGACGGATCCATCTGCGGTTCAGATCGTTGTGGCTCTGTCATTGTTACAAAAATGTACAGTCTAACTTGGCGCCCTCCTCCCCTTTTAGTTGAACCAATCCTTCGTGTTTCATGACACTGTGCCTGTCACTCAGCTCTGAAAGGCATCAGTGGAATCTGCTCAAGATGAAGAACATGGGAATCCAGTTGGAGAGCAGAGACGGCAGCCGTTTAGAGCAGACATGACATCTGCTTGACAGATAACCAGCATGTGTGCATGTCAGATGAGAGACCAGAGGCAGGAGTAGAGGATCTCCGGCTTCTCTCTTTGTCTGCCACTGTGGAGACCAACACAGTTATGGTGAAGCTGGGCGGGGAGTGCTTTAGAGAAAATCCACTTTCAGGCTTGCAATTAAATGTATGTCATATATAGGTTACTGGATCTAACTTAAATAGCAATGCAAAGTCAAATACCCTTCACCCTGAATAAATGCAACAAAAAAGACGTATATGCATATATCAGATGCAGTTAGTTTGCATCAGGAAATATGTTTTGTTGGAAATTTAATGCTGCAGAACAGAGCTGCAACGATTGACTGATTAATTGTCAACTACTAAATTAATTATTAAATATTTTGATAATTGATTAATACTGTAGGATTAAGTGGGGCTGCACGGTGGTGCAGTGGTTAGCACTCCGGCTTGGGACTCTTCTGTGTGGAGTTTGCATGTTCTCCCCATGTAAGCGTGGGTTTTCTCCGGGTACTCCGGCTTCCTCCCACAGTCCAAAGACATGCTGTTTAGGTTAACTGATGACTCTAAATTGCCCACAGGTGTGGATGTGAGCGTGAATGGTTGTCTGTCTACATGTTGTCTGTCTCTATGTGCCCTGCGATGGACTAGCGACCTGTCCAGGGTGAACCCCGCCTTCGCCTTTTGAAGCGCTTTACTGAACATGTCGGCAAAGTCTGCACTGCCAGCACATTTGCTCATTGAAGCTATTGGAGCTTGAACCATGTGATGGAACCACTTACTTCTTCAATAATAATCATTTAATCAAATTCTTATTTTTATTTCATTTTTTTTAGGTAAACAGTTTACTACAGTGAGGAGCAAATTCACAACAGGATTGCGCAGCTTTTGCAGAAACAAAACCATCGCAAATAAGACAATAAGAAACCGTGTAAATTTGTAAAGCACCCACAAACAGCAAAGCAAATATCAGCTCACTCCTCCTGTGCTATTTGCACATATTTAAATTAGGTAATATGGTTAGAGAATGAAATGAGCCTCATTGCAAACCCAGTCCAAATCACAAAGCTCATCACTAATGGCCACACGCAGTTACAGTGAAATTATTAGTGTTTTTAGAGAGTTAGTGGTAACTGAAGCACATTTATAAGGGTTTTTTTCCCTGTCAAGTTTCCATACCTGGAGTTTTTAGGAATGCCTCTGCACCGTTTCGGTTCTTAGCGTAAAGCCAATGCTTATACTTTGCCACATGGATAATTGCAATCAGACAAAAAAAGGGGACAAAAGGGTGAATTAGACCTTGAGACAGGGCAGATAGTTTGCCAGTGATGCCCAATTCATGGTTCCAACAGCGGCCGCAGTCCGTTTTTTGTCAATTTGCCCCACAGTTTTTTGTTGTGTGTATCCTTGAGGCATAACAAACCATCGTCACGAATGTGTTATGCTTTGCTCACGTGCATGTGTATGTCCATGTGTGCATGACGAGATATGAATGAGATAGAAACAAAGCCAGGACCCACTCTTAAAAACACTGCTCCATAGAGCTCCATAGGTGTTTTAGCTGCTTTAAAGGATTTTAAAGCCTCAAACTCCAGTCCCACTTTGCTTTGTATGACCAATCTCCCAACCTGACCTCCTGGATTGTACGACATAATTCAGACAGCAATTATACTTCCACGAAACATGTTTGGCAAAGCAATTTTGTATAATTGAAATTGGTGTAAGAATGGGTTGACCATAGGCACCACTGCTTTGTTTCACCAAGATTTCCTCTCAGTCATCCATAACCTTTAGCCTTGTGTTTGTTCTGAAAAGAGAGGGCCAGTTTGGGAAAATGGCTGTCTGCATGTGTTTATGACTAATGTTCAGTATCTCTTCTTGTGCCCATGTTATGCCATAAAAGTAAAATTACAAGTAGAAATAGCCAGTCTAAATGCAGATGGTCTTATTTGCCTGTCATGACTATACAGAAAAAGTGCAACAAAAACACTGAAGAAATACTGTACAGTTTTTACATTCACAGTCCTTTGTATGAATTTTAAATCAGTGTTGCCATATCTTCACAGTTTCATTGAAGCCAAACTTCAGTCTAATTCCCAGTAGCACAGAAAATGTTGTTTGACTGTGAATGAGGAAACAAAACACCCTTTTTCACTAAATTGCAGCAGCAGAATGATAATATCAGGCTATTTTGAAAGGATTTACTTTCTCCCCTTTTCATATTATTACACATTAGAGAACAGTGCAGGAGTCAAGATACAACAGTACAGAAATGTTTTGCAGTTTCTGCCAGTAAAGCCAAATGAGATTGACACCAGTGGTTACTTGTAATTGCTGGCTTTTCCCTTCCAGAATAACACTTTTGACTTATAGTTAACATTCTCCAGAGTTACATAACAGAACGCTGAAGCCAAAGCAAGGCTGACAGGTCCATAAAACTAAATGGTAATTAAAGCTAGATATTAGTTAAAGACTTTTTCTTCATGAGTACATTTTAGTATTCAAGACAATCGTGGTACACATGTACCAGACTGTTTTCATTCAAGTGCTTGCACTAGATCATGAGAAAAATGTAGAAAAATGCCCTTTATTGTACTGCATCTTGCAATGTCGAGATGAGATGATGAAAAATGCACATGGTGTTACTCGCTTAAAGTGCCAGAAAATCATATGTGATGAAATGAGAAAAAAACTATAATGGTTCTTTGATGGTGTGTCTGAACATCCCTTATTGCATTTTCAGCGACTGTCTAGAGAATGAGTAGCCGTGTCAAGACAACACTGTCTTAGCAGAGGGCTTTGAGTCTATGTATAAGTCTTTTTTTCTGTCTCTCTGCCACTGCTGTCACTGGGTTTAATAACTTCAGTAGCCTTTCACTTATAAGGCTGTATGATTCCTTGAGGGACTCCAATTGATCAGTCAGTGGTGGGCTCTAACATCTTGGCAGCCAGATGAATGGTCCTGACATGGACTTCATCTAAACCGCCAAAGCATGCACTCGGGGAATGTGAAGGCCCACTCATCTGTTTCTTTATTCTCTCTCTAAAGATCGTCTTCACAGAGAAAGAGATTAAAAAACAGGAGAAATTCTGCCACCAGAAAACAGTCCTGTGAGAATAAAGGTCGATGAGCAAGCAATATTCACATTTTATTTTAGTGATTTAAAGTAGTACTCAGAAGATTCATGTTGTAGTTTGGTTATGGTTGGCTTGCTTCTTGGTCTGGGAGCTCTCACAGGAATAATAAACCACTGAATATAATATGCACTGCAAGCACTCCCTGAGCAGTAACTTACAATATTTGTCAACCTGGTTGTTATTCTTATATTTTTGTCCAATATAATATAACATCCATGTAACATTTTCTTTCCACCTCTGTTGTAAAGATATGGGAAACAATGAGGAAACTGTGTTAATAAAGGAAAGGATCACAAGCCTCCTACAGATTTCTACTTAACTAATGCAAATCAACCAAGTTGTCTAAACTAAAGGACGAAATAGGTTACCGTCCTTCATAGTGACCCATATTAGGGTTTTCTGATCTGGTGGTATCATTTGTTAATGCTGTTACAAATTATCATTATAAAAATGACTCTTATTGACCATATCATCTGCCACCTCTATGGTCAAGGTTTGACTAAAACAACTCTGTTAAGGTTATGGAAAGATTGGGTTAACGTTTAAGAGAAACCAACAGTAAGGCTTAGTAGGAGATGGGAATGCGAACAGAGGATTCCTTCGCCAAAATCAGATAACCCAATCAACCACCCACCCCAACCTCTTTCCCTAACAGGTTTTGCAGTGCTACTGTATAACCATGTTACTATTACCGTCTTCGCTGTGACAGATAACAGTGTTAGGGTGTTTCACAAGCCAAAACTGAATCTGGTTTCTTGTAACTCTGGTGTGGTTCAACCCCTGGTGCAGTTCTTTGAGTAGCTGTGAGCATAGTACTCTGCAGACCAAAACAATTGGTGCTTGCGAGAGATGGTCTCGGACAGTTTCCAAGCGAACCTTGGACTTCTGGAGTCCGATGTTTGCTTGAAATCCGGCCCAAAGAGAACATACAGAATATTATAAATAAGTCCACAAAAGTAGTGATGTTTATAAAGTCACTCAAGATAAACTGGAAGAGAAGGAATTTTTGCGCAAAAATGTGGCCCGTTCATCTAACACTCTTCAGCTTTTTTTTTTTTTTTTTTTTTTTTTTTAATCTGCTAATTTGTGTACTGTGAAACTAAACCAGAGTGACTAGAAAATGAACCAAAAGTATCAATTTCACTCTGATTTGGACGACAAACAGACTATGGCTTGTGAAAGCTCCCTTAATTTGCACTAATGCTGTCGTTATTCTAGTGAGGTCAGGTTCACATCCTCCAAACACTTCCTGTAGCTGTTGTTCCAATTGTATATTCACTTATTATAACATGTAGTTACATCATCTGGCAAGTTGACTCTTGAATCTGCAGTTTGCCAAGCCACAATGACTTAAAATTTCTGTTCAATTTAAACCTGCAATTACCTGATTTTTGTTGGCCACTTGGGGGAAGTGCCGAAAGTTGTAAAACATTGACACATTATCACCTTATAAATTGTTATGGTGTACATGTTAGCAAGCAGACAAAGCAACAGTATACATCTGGAGTGGTGTCTCTACCCAATTGGCAAATGGAAGTCCACTAGTTACTCTGCTTTTAGCTCAGTTTTGGTCTCCACCATGTCATGAGGGGAATATCGGGCTCTTTAGCTGCTAAATGCTCCACTATGTTCACCAGCTAGTCTGCTGTTTGGTGCTGGTCAGGTAGCGTACAGATGGTATATCAGAGCTGTGGGACTGTATCAAAACTGTATTGCAGGCCGTAAATAAAGTAATGAACTCAAGGATGCTAAAATAAATGTAACTGCAGAGTCAAGTGATAATCGATAATCAAACTTTGTTGGCGGCCCCATACACATGAGCATTTAAGTTTTTTTTGGGAAGCTGTTGGAGGCTCATGCTTCTTGTCCCTTAACATGATTGTTGAATGTTATTTTGACCAAAAACATCAGAATAACACAGTTTGAGAAACATGGGAATTTCCCTTTAAACTAAACTGCTTCAGTCTCACTCTCTCTCAGACGTGAGCTTATTTCTTGGGTCTTGCTGGGTCTGATTATCAACTCAGCAGTTTTACAGCTGTGTGGAAATGAGTCAGTCGTTTCTGAATATGGTAATCTCATTAAACACTGGCCTTGTGAGAGTTCTCTTTGTGTTTCTCACTAGGCAGGAGGAATAAATGTTTTATACACCAATACCTCAGTATGTCTCTGGTGTGTTTGCTGCCACATTAACAGACTTTTTAATGTGGCGTCAGACCATTTGAGTTGTTTTACCTGGAACAGCTTTTAACACACACTCACATTGCCTTTTAATGAGTAGCTTTGTCTCGCTGTACGAGATTGGCAGCTGTGGTTAGCATCACAAGCTCAGTTCTACCTGAAAGATTTGCTGCAGTTAGTTGTGTTCAGCATGTTCTGAGTTTTTCTGAGTCGACCAAAATGGGTTATCAGGATCTGGAGCAAACAGTATGATTTCAAACATTACTAATTCATAGCATGTCTGTATTTTATGGCCTACAACCTCTGTTTTTATGGCTGCTGCTGTTTCTGCGATCTGGGCCTGTGCCCAGGATGTGACTCTGCTTTCAACATTTTGATCTGCCTCTGCATTCGCCGACTGGAAAAGGCCGGCTGGCAGCACGCTGCGTGCGGCCGGATTGAAACAGAAAATACACTACTGTATATTTAACTGTGTTCTTCTGCCATGAAAGTCTGCTGAAGCTGGACTTGTTGCTTCATGCCTCAGTGGATAAAGAAGTTTGTTTCCTGTCAGGCAGATACGTCTGTTCATGTCAACAGGATGGTCAAGAAATCACATCTGATTTGACGTTAATGTTTTTGGGCACTCGATTTTGCCTCCCATGATTGGTTACCAAAGACTGTCGAGTGTGTTTGTTTGATCTGTGTGCTTGGTGTTTAGATGACCAGGTATTGGGTGCTTTATAAGTGACTGTAAATGGCTGCGTAATTGGTTTGATTATTAAAACATTTAAGCTGTAATGTACTTACATGTACTGTACTTAACCTCTTAAGACCCGAGCTCTTTTTTTGATATGCATTTTTGATGTCTCTTTGCTATTTGGGCTTATTGGAACCTGATAAGTATAAAAACTAAGCATCATCTTTTGACATAATGTAGTTTTCAAGAAAAATTATGTCCAAATATGCGGACACTCGTTCTGAATTTCCATAAAACACAATAAAATCACCATTGTGTAATAGTGCAAACCTCTATATGTCCACTCTGAACACAGCAGTGTTTTTCCTGACTGCTTTTGCATTTATTAATAACACTTGCAAACATGTTTTTTTTTTTTTTAATTTTGAAACATCACAGTACAATTTAACAAAATGAATTTTTTTTCCCCTTTTGGACAGTCATAGCAACAGTATGGCTCATTTGAAGTGCTGCAAACAGTTGCAGGACTACTAGATGGCAGTGTACGTATCCTCGTACGTGTACACAAGACCCCAGTTAAATAAAATTAAGTATTATATTCATATGACCCAAAATGTGATGTCATCGCATGTGTACGCCAGGTCCTAAGAGGTTAATGTAATTACATTCTTCTATCCTCCCTGAGTAGGCATGAAGACGTGTGAGTGTATACAGCTGATAATATAAATATAAATCCCATCCATGATTCACTGCTTATTGATTCCTCTGTGGCTCAAAACACAGCCATTATAAGAGAAATCATATTTTGCCCTTGTCAGTGTTTTCATTGCTCTGATGTCACTAAATCAGCATCAGAAGTGGTGTAGCTAACCATGAAATAGCCTTATCTGAATATTTCCCTGTCTGGGGTTATGTAACACATCATTGATATTCAAGACTTTGCGTCTTTCTTATTTGGTTTGATGAATACAAACATTTACATTCACTGAGCACCTTGAAGACAAAAGAGAGAAAACTCGCGGTACTCTTGTGTAAGATATTACCTGTGCACATTACAGTTGACCTTCACTGTTTTCTTCTGTTTATGATGATGCACCAAAGCCTTAAAGATGTTAAAGTTATGTTGAACTGTGGTTCAGATACCGAGTTATCATGTTACAGATGTGTTTGTAATTATTTGTCATGATGTTTAGGGTGTGTGCTAGGGCTGGGCGATATGGAGAAAATCTAATGTCCCAATATTTTTGACTGAATGCAACAATGTCGTAGATGTCGATGTTGGCGCTTTTACATAACATTTACACAATGAGATTTTTGATAAATAATGATCAGCAATGTGGATATACAGTTGTGTTCAAAATTATTCAACCCCCACAGTAGATAAGTGTTTTTGCAAGTTTGACATTTATTTTTCATCTTGTTTATAATCACATTAAATAATGACGTGTCAAATAGACAAATACAACTGAAATAACAGAAATATTTTTTGGAATATTCCAATTAATGGCCTTTCTGTGATTACCTCATTGACAAAATTATTCAATCCCTTAAGTATGTACAACTTTAGTACTTAGTACAACATCCTTTTGCAACAATAACATCCTTTAGACGTGAAGCATAGTTTGACACAAGTTTCTTGCAGCGATCCACAGGTATCTTTGTCCATTCCTCATGGGCAAAGGCCTCCAGTTCATTAACATTTTTTGGCTTGCGTGCTACAACTGCCTTCTTCAAGTCCCACCAGAGATTTTCAATGGGATTTAAGTCTGGTGATTGCGATGGCCACTCCAGAATCTTCCAGCCCTTCTTTTGCAACCAAGCTGTGGTAGATTTTGAGGTATGCTTAGGATCATTGTCCTGTCGGAAGGTCCAACGTCTCCCAAGCCTCAGCTTTGTCACTGACTGCATGACATTTGCATCCAAGATCTCCTGGTAGTGAACTGAATTCATAATACCTTGCACACGCTGAAGATTCCCTGTACCTGAAGAAGCAAAACAACCCCAGAGCATGACTGACCCCCCACCGTGCTTCACAGTAGGCAGGGTGTTATTTTCTTTATAGGCATCATTCTTTCTCCTCCACATGTACCATTGATCCATTGGCCCAAAAAGTTCCAGTTTGGTCTCATCCCTCCAGAGAACAGTATCCCAAAACCTTTGTGGTTTGTCCACATGGTTTTGGCCTACTGGAGTCGACTCTTCTTGTGCGCCTGGGAGGTCTTGCATGGAAGCCATCTTTTCGCAGTGTGCGTCTTATTGTCTGGGCAGAAACCTGAATACCTCCCTTTGACTTGTCCTGTCGTAGTTCCTCAGCTGTCACCCGGGGATTTTTCTCCACCTTTCGCCTCAGGTATCGCACAGCAGTTGCAGACAGTAACCTCTTTCTGCCACGCCCAGGTAGCGTTTCCACCGTGCCTTTAGCTTTAAACTTGCGGACTATGCTCCCAATTGTGTCTCTTGAAATGTTATGCCTCTTTGCCATCTTTTTATATCCATATCCTTGCTTATGAAGTGAAATGACCTCCGCTCTGAACTTTTTTGACCGCTCCTTTGATTTCACCATGTTGCAAAGATGTCATTAACTGCCAAGAAGAGCCATGTGTCACAGTCCTTTTAAATCTGCTTAATTGCTGCTCATTAGGGTTCCGTTCACATCTACAGGTGTTTTCATCAGCTGTTTGACAACACCTGATGGAAACCTCTGTTCTTAAGAGTGGTGGACTAGGGGGTTGAATAATTTTGTCAATGAGGTAATCACAGAAAGACCATTAATTGGAATATTCCAAAAAATATTTTTGTAATTTCAGTTGTATTTGTCTATTTGACATGTCATTATTTAATGTGATTATAAACAAGATGAAAAATAAATGTCAAACTTGCAAAAACACTTATCTACTGTGGGGGTTGAATAATTTTGAACACAACTGTATGTGTAAAGAAAGAAAATTATATCACTTTACTGTAATGCAGCCTTTAAAACCAGGAAAAGATGATATTTATGCCATATTAAGATATCCAAAATCTAAAACAATATCTAGTCTCATATCACGATATTGATATCATATCGATATACTGCCCAGCTCTAGTGTGTGCTTAGATTACTAAAGGTGACTGGTATCATAACAACACAATAAAAACTATTCATCCGTCATAAAAGTGATGTTGTTGCTGTTGTAAAATATCAATGAGTACATTTTGAAGGATATTTTGGGGTTGTTGAGCTCTAAAACAAAATCCCAGTGTGCATCCCTGTATCTGTAACTCTGGCTCAGACTCTCTTAAGATGGACCAGGTTTCCTCCTTAAAGTGAGTTTTTCTCAGCTGTTTAATTAATTATTAATATTTCTTTTAACCATTTAACTGATAATATTAATTGGATAAAACGCTAGTTAACCGTTAAACTGTTGTTAACATCCTTAGTTGGAGACACACTTCTGCTTATGGGAAGTGTTGGTTGTTTCTCAGTTTGTACTTGTTAAAATGTTAAAATAAGAATTACTAAAGCTGTGTAACTTTGTTGCTTCTGTAAATAATTGATTTTGTAAGTTCACACTGCGTACCAGCAACAGTGAGGTTTGCATAAGTGCCACTGAAAGCTCATCCATTTCTGAGGAAGTTTTGAAGTTACGGATGTTGACTTTAATGAGTGCTTTGTGATGTCTGTCTTCAGTTTGCAGTCTTGTAGCTTTCAAACATTATTCTTTTAAAACAAAAAATAATTTACAGATAATAAGTGTTTATGTACGTTTTATCTTGTTTTAGAAATGGTCAAGAAATTGGCAATTTTGGAACGATGATTACCAAAATTGGTGCACAAAGAAAATTGCTCTCTTCCAGGAAAATCTGAATAATTTCACCCCAGTGACAGACTTTTAAACAGGAATCCTCCTCAGTGTCACAATAACAAATGAAACATCCCATGCATTATATTTGACACATCATTTCTTTCTGATTCTAGCTTGTTGCGATCAGTGAAGTCTCCCTGTCAGCATTAGGCTCAACGCTGTGCTTCTGTTTTTCATGTATCCCCTGTTGTGCTTCTGTTACTGTATCTTGCTTGACTGGCCAGGTGAGGATGATATGGCCAGTCATGCAGCTGACAGCCGGAGCAGCGTGGTGTTCTTGATGCCTCCCTACCTGCACGCTGGATCAATTGTTTGATTGCTGCATACACTGAAAGCAACCTGTGGTTTGGCTCTAACCTTCATGATTAGTTCTTTGGTAAGGACATCAGAAGATCACTTTACCCAGTGACTGGCAACACGTTTCAGCACAGCGTTGCCCCATAAGGTTCAGGCTCCAGTGGGGTTTCTCAAGGGCTTTCTGAGCTGCGACCGGATTTATTTTGAGTTAAAGGACAAATTACATCCTACTTTTAATGTATATGTGGCCTATATAAGAGAGTTTTTGCAGAGGTCAACTTCAAAACACTGTTCATACATTGAAAGTACATATTTAATGTCATATCGACCTTGGATCTGTAGTCAGTGGTATACTTTTTTAACCGTGAAAATGTCACTTTCTAACATTAATCATCCATGTATAATCAGTGCTAGTTAATGCTGAATTGCTTCTCAATTGAATCTCCTTATTATTAGTTTATTGTGGGTGAATGCGTGTGCCAGCTGTTAAACAGATAATTTCATCATCCCTGTTGAATTCACAGAAGTTTTGGAACATAAAAACATCTGAAAAACATAAATAAAATTTACACATAAAGCCGAGGGAAATGGTTCTCCTTTACTCTGCCCGCCTTTTGTCATCACGTTAGCAAACTGCTGCATGAAAACCCTGATATCAAGTCAAAGAGAGTGTAATGTGGCAGGTAAATTAAGCAAAGAACTGAAAGGAGAGTGCATCTATCAACTGTTTTTTTTTTTTTTTTTTTTTTTGGTCTCAGAGGATTCCCATGCTACAAAGCTTTATTTATAAATGCCCTGTACCCTCATAAAAGTAATGGGAGGTTTGTATTTTCTCCTTTTTAGATGTGCCAGGCTATTCGCTGTGAACTAACGCACAGTGCTGTGTAGTTCACTGTGTCTTACATGCAGTAGTTATAAACTGAATAACTGACAGCTTGTCAGAAACACTCTTCCCTCATTTTTCATCATCAGTTTCATTGACTCACCACTGGTTGAGTTCTTCTTTTGCTTTTTATGTTGTATTGTTGTGGTACAGGGCTCAATCAGCAGGACCCTACCTTTTGCATGAAATATTCTATATATACATATTTTCTGTTTATTATGTTTAATATGTTTGACCACAGCTACTGTAGCTCCTTTGTGTCCTTTGTTGGATTACAGTTACTGGATATGTTCTTGTGCTATATCACTGCCATGTTTGGTTTCACTTCAAATGTAGCTGCAGTATTTGTCAACCTGGACCCTATTTTCCCATGTTTTTGTGTCTAACTCTGAAATTGGTCCAGTATTGAGGGAGAGAGCTGTAGATGGCACTGTCATTTAGGTCCACTAAAAGTGCATCTTTTTACCATGGCAGGCTCTGGTTGTTATTATAAGTGACAACATTATGGAAAGAATCTCACACAAGGAGAAGTTGCGCTCTGAAATCTCGTGAAGACGGTGGTGGAAAAGTGAAATACATCCACGGTGGAAACACAAGTGCTAGTCGGGCAGAGTTTGTTGTGCTGGAGTACAGGAAGCATAGCTTCGTGTTAGATTTTAAATGTCATGGCTGAATATTTAGATAATTTTGACAATGTGGAGAAGGTGTTTGAATTTGTGATACATTTATGCAGATTACACAATGAGCGCATTGATGCTGCTCTTTAGCCCTCACAGCTCATTTCGTGACTGCAGGTTGAAAAATACTGAAGTTACCTTTTAAAACCTTTAAATATATCATTCATCAAGGTAACTTTGGCATCGCCTTGAATAACTTGTCGTGTTTTACATCAGCTGTCACGACAAACCTGTCACTTGTTCAGCTCCTCTGTAGAGAGCAGAGAAGAAAATATACAGTATGCATCCAGATTAATCAACCCTTAGAGAAGAGAGGGATGTTGCAAGGGTCTTTTATAATCATTCAACAGGTTGCACAGTCTCACACATCTCACAGCATTTGGAAAGAAGCTGCTCTGTGGTCTGGTGTCGGGCAGCAGATACTTGTCAGCAGCAGGGTGAACAGGCTGGGACTGGGTTGGGTATTATCTTTAATATCCTTTGGGCTTTTAATCACCAGCTACAGAGCCCCCTGTTTGTTTTATGACAAAGTTTTAAAAATGCTCTATATCTACATGGTCAGTTCGGTAGGGTTAAAGGGAAAACTGAATTTCCCCACTGTGGGACTAATAAAGGAATATCTTTCTTTCTTTCTTTCTTTCTAGTTTGTGACTGTGTTTATGGCAAATTGGGTATGTTTAAAATTAGACAACTAAAACAATAGGTTAATGTTAGGGATTGGCAAACTTTATTTTCAGGCCTGGGATGAGATGGTAAGTTTGGCCAGATGGCTTCACTTACTTTCACTTTGCGGCTCCCTACATCAGGGGTGAGCAACCTGGGGCTCCGGAGTCACATGCAGCTCTTTAGCCCCTCTCTAGTGGTTCCCCGTGGATTTAAAAAAAAAAAAATTATAATATATAAAATATATAAAACTGAATAACAAATAAGTTATTTTTTAACATTTTCATCTTTCGACTACGCTGATTCTTACAATCTCCAGTTGTGAAAATCTATTTTCACTTTCAGAAATGCCCAATATGTCTAACTTGGAATTACAAGGACCCAGTTGCTTATAATTACAATGATATGACATGAACGTGGCATTGAATATTTGTGCAGAGCAACGGTGCATATTATCCAATATGAATGTAATTTCTGGGCTGATATAAGTAGGTGTGAATTTACCATAATCCTGAAATATGAATCAGGACAAATTTAATCCAGGTATTTCTATCTGCCAAATACTCATCAACTGGTAACTTGCCTTTTGTCTCTTGGTTTTTGTTTTACAGAACTTTGCAGCTATGTTGGCTCTACAGGATGAGGAAATTTTACTCCCAAAATGAGCTATTGTACCAGAATGTGTACATATTTGTCATAAAACGTGTGAGGACTGTGTATGGTCCATGCTACCAAACTGATGACCACTTAGTAAAATAATACAGCAGATGCAAAAACAAATAGATAATGAAATATCTGCATATCAAATAAAAAATAAACAAGTGATACATTGTTTTATTATCAACCTAAATGTGACAACATGTAAATACAGGTTTAATATTTCAATGTACAGTCATAATCCCAATCATTTACATCATACATCATTACATCATTTACCTCTAAAGCAAATACATTTACTGTACTGATAACTTGAAATTACTGCATGTCCAGGTGTATTTACGGTTTTAAGAGAAGGGTAGAACAAAGTGTTTCCTCCTTTTTCCAGCTCTGTGCAGGTTCTGGTTGCATATTGGCATTTATCAATCAGGGATCGATGAATATGATTGTAGTGCAGTGCTTTGCTTCAGAGTGGTATTGATTGGCTGAAGGGTTGGGCTTTCTGCCAGTTCTCATTAGTGGTCTCTGTCCTTTCACCTTTCTTTGTCTCTCATCTCTCCTCTCTTGCTGATGCTGGTGCCTCGTGATTCTAACTGATGACAGTCCTAAGTGCTTTAATAGAAACGTATTGATCACAGATGTTGTGAGCCATCTACACCCACACACACACACACACACACACACACACACACACACACACACACACACACACACACACACACACAGAGTACAGGCAGCCTCTTTCCGACAGCACATGTATGTTACACTTCATGACTCTCACACCCACTCACTCCCATATAAAGAGGCTGGTTTGTGCTGTGAACAGGGCGCCAGGGTGACCCTGGTGGTCAGACGGACCATTTCACAACCACAGAATCAGAGGGTCAACGGCCCTCCAACCGTTGTCAAAGTGTCCTTGAGCAAAGCATTGACCTCTGAACAGCCTAGAGCCGCAGCTGCACGCCTCCATGTACGTTTGACTGAAAGGATGAGAGAAAAAATAGCAATAAAATACACACCTTTTGGCTGTGTGAAGTATGACCAAAGCATTTTCTAAATAATAAATTAATGGATAACTATTCATTGAAATATGATGTCACTAAAATGTTTCCGTTTTAAATTATTTTTATTCCTTTTTAGTTTTCCTTTTTTTTTTTCAAACAAAGGGCCATCCAGAACCCTTTAGTAGACATAGTCATTAACATTAAGTTCAATTATTATTATTATTATTATTATTATTATTATTATTAGTAGTAGTAGTAGTATTAAGAAGAAGAAGAAGAAGAAATTCATATTACATTTTAAAGAGGAGGAAGAAATCACTATGCTGATACGTTAAGGTTTAGTCTTCATTATTTTTTGGTTGTTTATTTTGTGCTACAATTATTTTGTTGCGTATTAATTTTCTTGTTTGTGTGCAACTTTTTAAAAATGCATTTTATTTTTATCATATGTACTGTATATAGGATATTGACTTAATGTTTTGAAACATTCTTTTTATTCAAAATTATTTTCAGTAAAGTTTATTTTATTTGATTGTGTAATCAAAACAGGAGACTAGTGATTGCATAATATGTTATTATTTATATTATATATGGAACCCATCTACTGGTATTGGTGAGATGAGGTGCCTGCACAGAGCCCAAAGATATTCAAAATAGTTTGACATTTATGAAAATACACTTACTGGGAAATTTGCCTGGCTCTGTCCAAAGTTTAAAAAAAATAGCAACACCTCTAAAGCTCATACAGTAACGCATTTTATCTCGTTTGTTTAATTCGCAGTGGGTTATGCCAAGCTAAGCTAAGCTAACTATCTCCTGGCTGTAGCATCAATGGAGCGCTATCAATCCTCTCAACTAGCAGCTTTTTCCAGGGTGTGTTCTTTATCTAGTTTTGTAAAGTAATATTTCTTTTCTCCATTAGTTCATTTTAGTTTAGTTCTTTCCTCAGTTTTTCATTACACTTTCTCCGCTCCACTGTCTCACAGACACCATACTCAGTATATCATAACAACAGTAGTCAGACAGTTCATGGTTGTTTCTTCTCATATGGATCGTTACCAGCTTTGGCTGACCACCGCGCCCCGCTCTCTGACCTCTCATCCTGTCTACGCTGTACGGCGGTATTGGGTCCAGCCTCAGAGTCAGCGACCTCCGCCAGCAGCTCCAGTTTTAATCAGCAGCTCTCTCCACACGGGCAGCCCCGACCAGCCGCTTCCTGCACCTTAATGAGTTGAGAGTCCCGGGCCAGACCGAGCTGCAGCTCCCTCGCTCGGTAGCTTTCTCTGCTACTTTTCACATCACAGCAGAGTGGGTTTATGTACAGCAGGACTGCATCCAGCGAAGCACATCACTGTGCGAGACTAGCAGATTAGGCTGAGAACATTTTACAGTGACATCTGTCCCTCTGACACTTGACAGCTAATTCAATTACACTGTAGGAGTAGAGAAATATTATCTTATTGTCATGCAGTCTCGATTTGTGATTTGTAATGCCGGCCAGTTAGATTTAGGGAGCCATTTCTAGACTCTAGACTTTCTCATTATTTGTTTTCCCGTATAATCAGGTCACTTACAATGATTGTCTTTGCTCGTTACACCTCTTGTGATTGCTTATTGTCCACGCGCATCTATCTCTTAAACAAAGTTTGAATATTCTACGCCCGCTATCCCAACTTTTGAAATTAACTTTGATCGGGGGGCGTGCTGGTGGCTTAAAGATAATCACATCAAGGGCACGGAGCCTGACCTGTTTTTGCATCAGTAAGTTTCTTCTCGGTGAAAAGCACTCAATCGGCAATTGTTGTCTTGCCTTTTGTGGGAATGTGAATAGCACCTTATTGATTGGAAGCAAAATGTTTTTAATGTTGTAGATGAGATTTCAGGATTGCTAGCTAATGGGTAGATGGGAGCTCACTGCAATCTATTTTCAAGTCAAGTTCCAAATTGAAAATCTTTACAGGCGTAATTAAGGCTTATCTGAAAGGAATGTCAAAACTTTTCAAATACTTTTTTATTTATTTTATTTTTTTATCCTTCCAATCCTGATTGTTACGTGTAAATACACAGACATGCCCAGAATGGCAATGAGTCTATGCAGAAAAGTAATGAATATAAAATAGAGAGCAGTATTGATGTTTGATCCAACTTAATGGAAGTGAAAACAGTGTCCATGTAATTGGTATTGTACTGATCTTTCACGTAAATAAGCAGTTTAGTGATGTTAATAAAGTCATTTTCTAGAAGTATGTGCGCTTTTGATGTTATGTAAGTACATTAGTCTTATCCCAGTGGAGAAATCCTCTGGTTGGGATGCAGGGTCAGTGGATTAAGTATGTTGCTCAAGGATATGTGGACAAGTGGGGCTGCACTGGGGTTCAAAATTGGGCTCCTCCACCTGGGGGATGACCTGGATTTCAAGGAGTCATTGTGGTTGGATGTTTGAAGCAAGACTGTGCTGAGAAACTGCTCCTCTGCCCTCAGCCTGACCAGCTGTTTCCCCCTGTGTCCAGTCTTTGCGCTAAGCTAAGCTAACAGGCTTCAGGTGGTAACTTCATCAGTCTTCTCAGCAAGAAAGTGAATCAGCTTGTTTCCCAAAAATTTTAAAGTCTTAAAGTACTAGTCAAATAAAACAAAACATTTAAAACCTGCAGAATGTCTTTGGTATCATTGGCCAAAACATCCATAATAACCTTTCAGCATATTGTACTTCAAGTGCTCTGAGAGAAAACTAGACTTCTGCACCTCCTCATGGCTCTGTTTTCAGGCTTTAAAACATCTAGCCCATGATGAGAGACTGTGGCCAATCACAGGTCATTTCAGAGAGAGAGCATTCCTATTGGCTGTTCATTCGAGAGAGGCAGCTGTTGATCACTCATGAACTCTGACCAAACAATGAGAGTCTGCTCCGATTGGTGGGCGGTGCTTGGTATTTCCTCAGCTGATCTCAACATGGCTGCCGGGTCACAAACTTTTTCATTTTACAGCTAAACAGTAACAACAAGATGTTTCTGAAAACATTTGAGGTGAGAAATAGTCATTACAGTAACATATCATATGTGATCAGTGCTGCCTAGTTTGACCGTTTGATCAGAGGCTGTGAGTGATTGACAGCTGCTCTGAGACGGCAGACACAGCTCGCCTCTGATTGGTTGTTTTCCTCTGGTCTGTGAAATCTTGCAGATGCCAATCGAAGAACTGGAGGACACACAGGAACATGATTTTTTGTTTTCAGATTACTTGTCTCATTCACTGCTGTCAGGATATAGAGACTGTTTTATAAAAATAGCTTTTTTAATCATATTTGCTCCAGTTCTACCTACTGCAGCTTTACTTTCTGAGGGAAGAAAAGACAGAAACAATAATTACTGGCATACGCTCATAGAGTTCTATTATTGACAAGTAGGGATCACCGTTGTAGAGGATCGTCACATGCACTCTAACCACTGTGTATGTTTGTGCTTCCAGTTCATGTGAAAGCGGGAACCTGTGAGGTAATTGCCGCACACCGCTGCTGCAACAAGAACAAGATCGAAGAGAGATCCCAGACTGTCAAGTGCTCCTGCTTCCCTGGACAGGTGGCGGGAACAACAAGAGCTGCTCCATCTTGTGTAGACGGTATGCCAGGCTTCTCATTATACTGTTGGTAATGATTTGAGACTTACTTCTGATTAGAGTAGAAATGCAGCACGATGCAAAAAAACTGTCACACCTGTCACTGCGCCTCTGGAGCTTATTTCACTCATTATTTGGGGTATGAGAGGTTTATTGTATGAAAGAAGAAAAGAAAAAAACGTGTTTTGATTTTCACGATCCTGCTGCCTTGTCTCGAAGGCTTTATAATCCTCAAAATCAACCAGTTCATTCATTCACCCCTTTGTTTGTTGTCATATCAGACCTTGTGTTCAGCGGAGTAGACAGAAGGCCAGGTCGTTTAATACCATGTCAAAAGTGGCCTCAGTTACAAGTGAATCGATCCCTATCTCCTCTTTTCACTGTAATGCTCCGACAGGGATTTCCTCGATTCTGACAGTTCTCTTTCCGCTTTAGAAATGTCAGGGGAAGCGGTTTCTTCCCCGAAGGCCTCCTCAGAGCAACTTAAAACCTTGACGTGCAAACTTCTGCTGCACGCTTTGTTACACCTCCTACATACTAACATTCACCCTCCACATACCGCACGCGGCCGCTCATAACACTTTCTGGATTGACATTGACCCACAGCCTGTAGTTCAGACCTGAAAACACACTGAGGCATAACTGACGCGTTTCCTCTGTCGGCCAACATCAGAAGACGCTCACTTTAATCACTGTGATGTTTATAGAGACCAAAGGCACTTATTGTTGCTTCAGTCAGGGCAGAACCTTGCTACACTATCAGATAGCATGTCGTTATTGCCTCCAGTATCTCCTTTTTTTTGTGTTATCTTTCTTTTATCTTCCTCGCAGCATCCATAGTTGCACAGAAGTGGTGGTGCCAGATGCATCCCTGCATGGATGGGGAAGAGTGTAAAGTGCTGCCGGATCTCAAAGGATGGAGCTGCAGTACAGGAAACAAAGTGAAGACAACCAAGGTGGGTTTAATTCAAGAAAATATCTGAGAGGGCGCTACTCTTAAATTATGATGTGTAAAAGTCTAGCCATGGCTTTGGATAATAATAGTAGTAACAACAGGATGGCTATAGATAAGTGTTTGGGAAAGAAAGAAACAGCAGAGCACTGGGGGAGATTTTTTTATCAACTTCAGATGAGAAGAGCAGGCAGAGTAGGAGGCAGCAGGAGAGGAAGATGTGACTCACAGGGGAGAGTCACTGAAGTGTGTCTTGAAGCAATCGGCTTACACCAGTAGAAAGGGGTGAGTTAAGTTCAGCTATCTATTCAGCTACATCTAGCAATTTGTTGTGGAAGTCTAAGTACACTACTTTATTGTATTTTTGCTTAAGTTGCTAATTTGGCAAAGTAGATCAGGTATTCAGCAATTGGGCAACACGGGGGGATAGAGCGGGATGCCAAAGGATTCTTCTGGCAGTACTGGAGCGTCAGTGTATATTTTAGGTTTTTTAGGTTGCAGTTGTGTGAAAGCAAACAGACAAACCACAGGATTTTGTGATAGCATGATTTCAAAAGCTAAACTGCTGGTTATGTGCTGTTTAAAAACAAATCTCCTCAATACCAGCAACGTAAATCCCTCACAGTGGCTTTACACTCGATTTCTCTCTGTCAGTTTGGCTAACCTTTCAGCCGGATGTTGTGACGTCCTCTGTCTGAAAGGATGAAGCAAATAAAATTGTCCGTGGGACAAATTGAAAAGCTTTGGGTAGTCTTGCATTTTTCCTGCTTCTTGCTGTGAGTGGTTGTTCCTTGTCATGTGACATACAGTGTGCACTGCAGCCTCGTCTATTTATCAGGCCGTAACAATGTCCTTCCCTGATTGAAGTGTGCAAAAGACGCAGCATTTTGGCCAAAACCAGAAACCAGCACGCTGTTGATGCCTGAATATTTATCATTATTGTTTCCCTAGTGAGTGAATGCAGATGTTATTTAATAGAGATTTAATGATGGGATTGATCTTTAATCAGAATTTTGAGTACGTACAAGATGTGTATGAATTGAGACAAATGTAGTGTCATTTAAAGTAATGTTAAGAATTACATTAATTTATAGCTCCTATGAATATTTTCCTTTATGGCATTTATGAAAATTGTTTTGTGAAGCTTGTAATTATAGACTGACAAACCATGTAATTTCTAGAGCAATTAAATTGTAATTTCACATATTTGATTGAAAAGGGATCAGCACTCAAAAATATACAGTATTGATGCCTGCTCTATGATACCCTTACTGAATAATCATTAAATATTTTCAGTGCTTTCACCACAAGCTGAGATCTATGCTTGTATTAACACAGGGCTGAACTACAAAATAGAAAATTTAGTGACAAAATGATTCATGAATATACATGATGTGTCACTTTAATATATGCAACAGGACATGTTGTCTTGTTTCTGCATGGACCTACTGTATAATTTCACAAAAATCTGAATTACATGGTTGAAAGATTGATGTGCTTGAATGATAATAATGTAATGATAGTAATATTATTCATAAGATCAGAAATAAACATTCAGTTGAGAGCAGAATATGTATGAAATAAATATAGAACTGTCATTTATGAGACTCGGCTCTCAGCTGGTGGTTTAGGTGAGAAATAATGGACACATACAGCACATGACAATGCAGCGACTGGAAAATCAATTATCACGTCTGTAATAAACAGTGTGATTGTACACAGGTGGGTTCATTGGTACAAACTGGGAAACGCTGTAGCCTCTGGGGAACTGAGCAGAGATCATGTCCTCATGGTTTCAGCATTAAGAGTGAGAAGAGAGAGCAGGCCTGAGTCGGATCCTGCCTTTGAAAAGTCAGGCTTGCATATCGCTTCAAAAGTGCCAGTGAGAAGCAAAACAAAGTCATGCAAAGGCAGGCGAGAGACAAACAAACAACAAACAAAAATCCCTCCAGGAAGCCAAATCGTTGAGTGGGATGTGCTGGGGCAGGGCAGGAGGGCTCAAGCTGTAGCACTTCCAGAGATTAATCGACGTTATCTGGACGCGTGTTTTGGGTTTCAGGGTGTGGTAGACCTGAAGTGGATGGTAGGTGAGGAAGGGGGGGACACTGTGGGCCCTTAGCCATCCATCACAGCTCAGTGTTTGACTCACCAAACGCCTGTAGTTGAGCTGCCT
Source organism: Pterois miles (assembly GCA_947000775.1). NCBI lineage: Eukaryota > Metazoa > Chordata > Actinopteri > Perciformes > Scorpaenidae > Pterois > Pterois miles. Next base: position 9,304,391 of record CAMQGK010000355.1, on the reverse strand, counting down.
CTTCCATTATTCATGGCTACAGGAGGCCAGGACGAAGCAGAGCTTTTTATTTTAGCCGGGTTAATAATTCATGCCCTCTCACACAGCCACGGGAAAGCAGAAACAGAGGCATAGACAAGCGGGGGTCCAGGTGGCGAGTAGAACCCGTCAGAACCTCCACTCTTTTTTTGATTTGGGAGTCAGTGGGGGTCGCTCCCCGCTCGTGGCCCTGCTGCCTCCCACAGAGAGCCAGCGAGGGACGGCCTCTGTATACCAGAGGGCCTCTGTACCCGAGCTTCCTGGACGGTTGACATCATTCAGAGGAACAAACGGAGGACTCTGCTGAAGATCCACATTTCTTCTTTTGACAAAAGTGATATTGGTTGTTTCACAGTGACTTGAAAATTGAAACCTATCCTGCAAAGTATCCAGCTTAGAACAGATTAAGTAAAACTTGTGATGAATTGTCAAAGCAAGTCTTAAGGTGAAGTCCAAGTGAAGCAAATTGCAAGTCCTTTTAAGGCTCTGACAACCTGAGCTGACATCAAAGAACCAGCGATGCCAGAGGCCGACCGATGTCACTGCACGTCGCCTTTTTCTTGGCCAAAAAGTTGCACTCAAACACACCACAAAGACTACAGCTGACGGCCAGCTACCGCGTATGTTCTGCACCTCTGTGAAAGGAAATAACTCTCCACACCAGCAGGTGGCATTGCTCTGTATTTGTCATTCAAAAGGGAAACCAGAAGACTAAGGACTGCAGAATTACAAGCTGTCTGTCAACCATTTTCACACCTTTCTCACTTAGCTTCATTCCAGATGATCGTGTTGTTGTGAAAATATCTGTGTATTGCAGTGATCAGATGGGATAAAGATGAAAAATGAGAAGAGCCTTCTGTTTCTTCTCTTGACTTTATTTGTTCATTTGTTTTCCTCACATCCGTCACTCTCCTGAACAGCCAATCAGAGTGATTTCTCTCACCGGCGAGCTCCACTGCAGAATCAAATGCTGAGTCAGCCAGACAGACACAGGACACGAGACACAGGTAGACCAGAGGCAACGATGCGGGACACATTGACAAAGCTAGGACAACAGATGCTCACCGACGACCCCAAACTGTCCGACAGCCAACTGTTGGCTCGGGCCTTTAGGCTTGTGAATGCTGTCTCGATAAATGATCTGGCATTCTCAAAGCATGTCCATAACCAGGTGAGGACTCAAAATCTAAGGATGAACAATCAAAGGTCAAGGTTATTCACCTCTCATGATGGCACAAGATCATCTCTGGATCAGATATTACATGAAAACCAGTCTTGTCCGGCTTCCTGTAGTTCGTGACTGGCAAGGCAGATTACAGACCAATCAGCATCCTGTGAAGAGCTACTGGTAGCTATGGGCGTGGCTTAGATGTGTGAGAGGTGGCATGGAGAGACTGGCAGCTCCTGAGCAGGTTAGTGTAGATGCTGCAATAGCTTCAGTTATACCAGAACTGGAGAGTATTTTTCAATGAAAGAAGAGCAAAGAACGGCAGTGATGTTTTTTTCTTGATGGAAAAGATGTTTTTGCTCTTCTCCTGACTGGCTTCGGCAAGAGTTTGTTCAACAGATGGTTCATCCAATCACCTGTCAAGTATTTTTTGAAAAGTGTTTGCCCTTTTCCAAACAGCTTCCGATGACTGCTTCCTTGGTTCTGTGTGACAAACCATCTGTGCCATAACTCAAGAGTTCATATGCTAATTATGACAATTTCACACAAATGTCCAACAGGATAAAACGATGAAGTGATGATATTTTGGACAGACATGGATGTAAACTGCAACTTGACTGGTTGGTGGAGGCATACAGCCGCAGTAATTCTAGTTCTATAAAAAACAAAGTACGTAATATAAATAATATAAATGATAAAAATAAATATAAATTATGTATGTGAAAGGGTAAAGAAAAATATCACAATCTCTACGATCCATTTTGGCACCTTAAAGCTCCTTTTTTGGCCTTCAATTTTAATTATGCACACTTTTTTAAATTTTAAATTTGTCGTTAAAGCATAGAATTATATTTATATTGTTTTTTCTCTCTGTTTTTATTTCTTTACATTTTTTTATCTTATAATTCTTGAATTGGTTTAATCAGTTTTTATCATGAAATTTCTTGATTTTAATTGCAAATTGAATAAGCAACTATAAGCTATCATGTTTGCCACAACAATTTACAATATGTGAACACACACAAGAAAAAAATGAATGCTACAGCTGTGCTATTCAATGCCTTTCAGTTATTTTTCTCAAAGTGGATACACACAGTAATATGTGTGTAAATGAACTCCTCAGTTGCAGTACATGCCTCATAGACTACTATAAATGATTTCTTCTACGATGTCCAGTGGTGGCATTGTCGATGAAAAATGATGGTGTCGTTTCACCTCATGATGAAGTCACATCAATAAATCAGGCATCGTAACACCCTGCAGGCCCCTTCTCGGACAACTCTGGTTGTGCGCTCTTTCTCTACATGTCCGGGAGCAGCTAGTTTTATAGTCCTGCTGGTAATGTCAGGAATTATAACCCTGGCAGCTCCTGCTTTTCACTTCCTATCAATCAGAGATCAGAAGAACCACAGAGCCTTTCCACTTGACAGGTGCTACGATGTGCCTGTTCAGAATGTGTTGAGGTTTGGTGACGGTTAGCTGTCTGAGGTGGATTTCTTTTCATCACACAATGTAAATAAGCCTTAAAGTTACTGAAAGATACTATTAGCCTTAATACACTGTATAATGAATTGTAGCATGAAATGTTGTAATTGAAATGTACCATTGTGTGATTTTGTTTCTTCCTTTTGGGCCAATTTCTGTATTGGGGGTGTCACTTTTCTGCTGGTTGACAATAAGAAACTTGTGCAAATGTACAATACATTTTGGACCACTGTGTGCATATACAGTATGTAGCTCCTGACTGGCGAGGGCAGTAGCTCATTATGCAGTCAGCTCCTGGACTGTCGCTGGTACTGGCATCCAGATGTCTATGAGATCGCTAACTTTAGAAAATCAATGATAGCCTAGTGATCCTTAAATCCACGTTTTCTACGGCACGGCAGTTGGATTCTCACAATGTTACAAGCGAGAATCAAGTATCACGTGAAAACGCATCTTATCAGGCTTCAAGTAACGCGTTTGTGACCACTCTGTCCTCCTGGCGGCTATTACCTTATTAACATTACGGTTCCCTTATAGCATTGGGTTTAAATCTGACATTATGAAAAACAGATTTGCTTTTCAAATCAGTCACACAACACCAGATCCTCTGCCATCAGGAAATATGACACCTGCTACTCTGTGTTGAGACTCCGTACGGAGCAGATGCATTCATTTTCAGTCTGTAGACTCCATCACCTGATTTTGTATTGATAACATAGTGTTGATACTCCAAAATGAACTAAACGGCTTTTATTTCTGTTAATAAAGCAAAACGACGGTGGGAGCAGTGGGCACATAATGTAATCGGTGTGCTCGACCAATGTGATGTTTGTTTTGTACAAAATATTCACATTTTATGCATCACATATGAGAGAGTAACTTACATGGACATTTATACTGTCTCCCTATAGATTTAAGTTACTCTGCAGTGCAGTGCTGTCCAGACCAACCAGTAGGAGAGCCTAGTAGTCACTAGCGCAGTCAGTCAGATGTAGACTATGGGTATAAGCCTGCCATTAGCCCTCTGTTTCAGCCGCCATTCTCCTCCCTTCCGCTATCTGCTGTTTTGCGAGGGCACCGTTACTGGGCAAAATGATTGTGATTGGCAGAGCATTTCTTCCCCTATAGCAGAATGATGATGTGTAGAGCCAGATCTTTCTCTGACACTGACTCAGCACTGTGGAAGTAGGTCTGGCTATGCAAGACTACAATGCAGTGACAACAATGTGATCCCTCTCTGGCTTCCCATCCACAAACACTGCTCTCTACATTTGTTGGTCACTAAGCTAGGGGCGCTGCGACCGTGATTGAACTCTTGTGGGCGAGCGTTTTACCCTTCTGCCACCTAAAAGCTGTCTACCATATGGTTTGATGGACTAATACAACAACACTGAATGCAACACATGACTGAAGCTGCGTCTCATTTCCTGATTTTTTTTGTCTCCTCGTTCATCTGGCTTATGACCCAGAAATAGATATCAGTGCTTCATCTTGGAGGAAATCCAATTCCTAAAATACATCTCGAGGAGCGAGAATCAAGGAGTGAGGAGGCTTGCCAGAGGAGCCATAAGCAAGGATACACTGATGTGTCCTTCACTGAAGTGTTTTACCGACTGACGCCCCCTTATCAGTTACTGATTGGACCGGACTGATCTGATACACATCAACATCACTGGAGTTTCATACCAGAGTGAAGACCGATCACAGATTAACAGTTTTATAGTTTAGTTGTCGTCTGATTCACTATCTAGTTGAACCTGTTAATTTCAGTCTGAATAACAAGCGGAGCATGTTGATGCTACAGTGTTCCAGCAGAAGGACCTGCAGTATCTTAACACACCGCGGCTGAAGCAGCCTGGTCCTAAAAGAGCTTCATAAGACCTGACAACCAATGTCACCAAACAACTTTCTTCAATTATTAGAACGATTTTTCTTTTCATGGTGTGTTATTTCCTCCATTAACTTTTATTAAGGATACTATTAAAGTCAGAGAGAGAAGGAGAGTCTGTCTTTTACACCTTTTACATCATTTATCATCATTTCCATTCAGTCACATGTGAGGCTGATAATTCCTGAGCATCAGGTTTGTGTTACATCATTTCAATTTTCCCTCAAACATTTAGCCTAATAAATAATTTCTGGTGTCAGAATATTAATAACTACAGATGCTAATAATGAATAACTAATATAAGGCATTGTGTCAGCGGAAATGGTTCCTTGGCCTCTAAGCAGGACACAGTATAAACAGACTGCAGCTGTTATTCATGCGCAGGTGTTTGTTAAACAGTTAACAGGCTACAGAGAGAAAACACTGATACCTGTGTGTCTTTATTAGTATTAGTGCAGTTCAGACATAAAGAACTGTAAAAGGCGACTGACATCGATCCAGCTGTGATCAGCTGCTGCTGTCATCGGGGACGGACGTCGCTCCACGTGGCGCTTCAGAGGAAAAGACGTCTCATTTCTCTAAAAACATTTTTCCTCACTTCCATCCTCTCCCATGGGCGGGACTAAGACGCGAGGAGAGGAGTAGAGCCGTATAAATTAAGAACGGGGAAAGGTCTTGACTCTCCTGTAGTTTAAAATAACTGGAAAAGAAGATGGCAAAATCATGTATGTACATGTATGTTTATTAGCAGATCCTTTAGAAGCTGTACTCACAGTCTTCTCTTCTGCAAGCAGTTATTTAATGGATACCTCTTGTGGTGCTTATTTATGCTTCGCTATATTAAGTTGTGCAGTTCTTTTAAACAAGTTTGTGCTTGTGGTTTCAATCTGCTTCAATTTTCTAATTTTTTTCACTAAAAACAAGCTAATGTCACAGAGGTTGAGCCACGCTGTCAAAAACGGTGTGTGAATGAAGAAATTTTTAGAATTGAAAAGCTGATATTGATATTGATGGATAGCCTGAAAAAAGGTTCCTCTTTTCATTCTATTGATTGATTAGTTTTTTATAGTCCATTGAAACATTGCTGGTGGCAACATCAAAACCCAAAAGGGTAGACCTCAATAAAAGTCCAAAAGAATTAAACAAGACGATTGCATTCAAAACAAAAAAATCATCTTAGTTTTTTTATGTAATTCTGTCTAGATGATAATGAGTATGACACACACTGCTCAGAACTAGGGCTGTCAAAGATAACACAATCATAACATGTTAACGCAGATTTGCTTTAACGCCATGACTTTCTTTTAACGCCTTACAGCAGTCTTTCTGAGGTTGTAGTGTGCCCTCTTTTAACTAAAATTAACTTGAACTTGAAAACCTAAGGAATCATTGTTAACAACCATGTCTCATTAGCTTTTCACATAGGAGGATAAATAACGCTCCAAAATTAGACTAGATTTTGGCAAGTAAAAACTGGCATTTCCATTTTCAAAGTGTTCCCTTTACCTCTGACTTCATTGTATGTAAATGTAAATGGGTTCTCTGGGTACCCACCAGTCTCCCCTTTACAGTCATGCCCACTTTATGATAATCACATGCAGTTTGGATCAAGTCATAGTCAAGTCAGCACACTGACAGCTGTTGTTGTCTGTTGGGCTGCAGTTTGCTGTTATGATTTGAGCATATTTTTTCTTCTAAATGCAGAACCTGTGTTTTTAATTGATTTCCAATAGTAAATATATACACACATTTGTATAAAGTAGCTTGTTTGTCCACTCTCATGTTGATAAAAGTATTAAATACTTGACAAATCTTCCTTTAAGGTACATTTTGAGCAGATAAACAATGTGTGTTTCATTTGTGATTAACAATCAAATTCTTTAATCAACTGACAGTCCTACTCAGAAAATGTGTAAAATATAAATCATACACATAATAATTATCAGTACAACAATAATCAGCAGAACTGTTTAATGTATTTATGGGTTGATAATTGTGCCACTGCGGCAGATCCCAAATGTTGCTGATTTGAGAAATATGCTGGAGGCCGTCTCTGATCATGTTGTGACCAAATAACGCTGTATAACTTAAATGTTTGCCTAGAGTCTGCTGCTGCAACTAGCAACACCAACTCTTTTCATACGCTCTCACATCGTGATTGCTGAGGATCACACGGAAGTGAAAATTAAATTGTGGCTTACCAAACAGCAAGATACTGTGTCTTCAGCTGCAGCTCTAAGCAGCAGAATAAAACACACTTACACGCAAAATATTCGGATTGTAATGCTCGAAAGACTGATTGTGTGCGGTAAACCCCTCGGGGGTGAGAGCCTGCCAGCTGCTAATTGAATGACAGTAATGTACAAATATTCACACAGGAACACATGTGTTTATTAATGTGTGTACTTATGTGTATGAGTGTGTTTGTGTTTCGTTGTGCTTCCTACATCAGAGGGCAAGTCAAAAAAGTTACTTGTGTTCTACTTTTAAAGGGCAAACCAACAAGGAACAACGTTCACCTCCCAGAGTATTTTTAGAGCTCTGCGTAAAGTGAGAGTTGTACAAACTGAATCTTTCAATCCTTGAGATTAATATTCATGAAAACGTCTGAGAATACTTATGCCAGCAGTGTGCTATCATGAATAATAATATCCCCCCTGTTTGCATGGAAATCATTGAGCATGATGTTCTTTGCATTACTGTATGTCTGACTTCTCACTGCTCACTGTCTTCTAATTTTTGCTGTATAACAGCACAGATGTTTGAATTATAAAACATACCAGCTGGGAATACACACACCTTGAACCTGTCACAGTTTTGACAGATGGGCTGTTGCGAGATGTGCAGCACCAAAACAAGTGTTTGCTTTAATGAGACACATTTTGAAGAAGAAAATGCTCAAGGCATTCAGTTAAATTCTAACATTAGCATGCTATCATGCGCATAAAGATAATGTTAACTTGCTAATGTTCAGTAGGTATTATTTACTTTGGATGCAGACACCTAGAATTTTCCCGTCCGCTCTGCCGAATTAGAGCTGACTGAATTGTCTGGTATGACCTTAAACAGCAGCTTCTTGATGAAAAAGTAATCAACCAATGAGCACAGAGTAGCCAATCAGCACCAGGGGTGGGACTAATGCCGTTGTCAAGTGGTTGTGAAGTTTTGCAACGTAGACTATCTTTGATATCGCCCGACATTGTAGTTAGTTTCTACTTCACTCCGCTCCACTGAAAACCCTGGCAAAACCAGTGGCTACTGTATGCATCCGTGTTGACTTGCTGCTAGATTCAGGCGGACATGTTGGTCCACGGCTCTGTCTCACTTTCTTTTTAAGGTTGTGAATCACTGTATCCCTGTAAATGCCCCTATATTGCAACACGGTAAAAAAGAAAATTGTTTCCGCCCACCCCGTGCACATCAAGACTGGAGGGTGTCAGAAGTGTTTTTAGTCTACTGATGTGCTCTCATTTTATTCTTTGCAGCAGCTGTCTGCATGGCTCTGTCTCAGTTGAGTCTCACGTAACCGCAGCCTGAACTGAAGCGTTTATTTACGCTTCACATCTATTTCTTTTTTTCAACAATACGTGTGTAAACGCGAGGGTGATGCCCAATAAAAAAAGCACTGAATAATATATTTATCCACAGCTCAATTCAACCTCATTCAAATGAAATCAGTGTGATCTGGCATCCAATCCACTACAGTTTCATAATGAACCAAAAATATTTTTATACTTTTTACATTTTTACACACTCAACTGGTGGGCTGGCCCTCATCGGGCGCACCCTTCCTCCTTGTGAGGAGGGCCGGGATTCCTGGCGTGATTGTCAACCACTGGCTGGCTGTCGTCAGTGCGAGGGGTCTGCAGGGATGTCATCACCATGTCTTGTTTACCATGCTTATGCTGTGTGACTTTGCCATCAGCATTCATAACCATGCAACCTTTATGATTGAATGTTTAGTAGAGCACCAAGTTCTTCAGAGATTTAATCTTGCAATTTTGCACTCAGAGTGCTCCAAATTGGTGCATTTAACTTCAAAATGTTCAAAATTTTCTTCCACTAGATGGTCTTAGGTCAACCCCCCACACTAAGTACTGATCAGTTTTGTTTAGTTTTTTTCATCCAGCTCTTCTGAGAGGGAGCTTCATCCTCACAGTCTTTCTTACTCCTCTTCTTCTTCTTCGCAATTTCACAAATTTCTCATTGTGGCGCCGATACGTTGGTCTCGAACTCCCCACAGAAATTGGTTTGAGTGGACGAAATGTCAGACTAAAGATGGAAACTGAGATGACAAATCTGTCTGATATCAGGCAACTTAAACAAATTTTAATATTAGACAAAGATAATCCCAGTATTTACAAAATGCAGTTTTTTTTAATGATGATTTTATTTATTAAGGGAAAACAAATCAAAACCTACCTGGCCCTATGTGAAAAAGTAATTGCCCCCTCCTTGTTAAATCTTGGATTAACTGTGATTAACCACATTTATTTTTTTTTTTCTTTTGGAAAGCTGAGTTCAATTTCACAAGCCAGAACCCACCCTGATTACTGCCAGACCTGTTGAATCGAGAAATCACTTAAATACAACCGGTCTGACAAAGTGAAGGAGGCTAAAAGATTTTAAAAAGCAACACATCATGCTGCGATCTAAAGAAATTCAAGAACAGATGAGAAACAAAGTAACTGACATCTATCAGTCTGGAAAAGGTTAAAAAGCCATTTCTAAGGGTTTGGTATTCCAGCGAACCATGGTGAGATTCATTATCCACAAACAGAGAAAACTTTGAACAGTGGTGAACCTCCACAGGAGGCCAGCCAACCAAAACTACTCCAAGAGCTCATCGACGACTCATCCAGGAGGTCACAAAAGAACCTAGAACAACATCTAAAGACCTGCAGGCCTCACTGCCTCAGTTAAGGTCAGTGTCCATGATTCAACAATAAGACAGAGACACCGGGCAGAAATGGCATCAATGGGAGAGTTTGAAGGAGAAAACCACTGCTGACCAAAAATTTGGGAAAATATTCTGTGGACTGACGAGACAAAGGTTGAACTTCATGGAAGGTGTGCGTCTCGTTACATCTGGCTTAAAACTAACACAGCATTTCATAAAAACAACATCACAGCAACAGTGAAACTGGGTGGTGGTAGTGTCATGGTCTGAGTCTGCTTTGCTGCTTCAGGACCTGGACGCCTTGCCGTAACTGATGGAACCATGAATTCTGCTCCAGTTCGTGACCTCAAGCTCAAGCCCACTTGGGTTCTGCAGCAGGACAATGATCCGAAACACACCAACAAGTCCACCTCTGAATGGCTTTTAAAAGAAAACTAAATCAAGGTTTTGGAGTGTTCTAGTCAAAGTCCAGACTTAAAGCCGATTGAGATGCTGTGGCATGACCTTAAACAGGCCGTTCATGCTCGAAAACCCTCCAGTGTGGCTGAATTAAAACGATTTTTTAAAGAAGAGTGGCCCAAAGTTCCTCAACAACGATGTAAAAAACTCATTGTCAGTTATCGCAAACACTGGTTTGCAGTTGTTGCCAACAAGGTTGGCACAACCAGTTATTAGGTTTAGGAGCAATTACTTTTTCACATAGGGCCAGATAGGTTCGTGTAGCTTTTTACCCTAAATAAATGAAATCAGCATTTAACAACTGCATTTTATATTTACTTGGGTTATCTTTGTTGAACATTAAAATTTGTTTGATGATCTGAGACATTAAAGTGTGACAAATCTGCAAAAATATAAGAAATCAGGAAGGGGGAAAATACTTTTTCACAGCACTGTATTTTGACATTTTTCCTTTTGTGCCTACACTTCTGCTTATGTAGAAATGGCTCAGCTGTAATCAGTAAAGTGGGTTTAATTATTGATCTCCTCTCAGTGGTTTCTTTTATATTGCATGTCAGATAGCACTGCTTTTGAGAGTGTTACTACTACTATTTGTCATCATTCATGAGTCAAATCCCTTTTTATCCCCAGCATTCATTTGTGTCACTGACACGATCTCTGTTTTTCTTTTCTCTCTCTTTCTTTCTAGGTCACACGATAGTCGTCTGTTTCCAGGATAACCTGGCTTGAAACCAGACGTTTGCTTCTTTGACCAACACCACAGGCCGTTTGGATATCATGTGTTGTGAGGATTTGTGGAAACCAGGGACCAACAAGGACAGTAATAATGGACATTCCACTGAACAACTGGAGGAAAAGGAGCAGGGAGCGTCATATAAGACTACATATCCAATAAGATTCCTGACTTTAGATCCAGCATCAACAGTAGCTGTCTCTGAACTCTACTGCTCACCAAATCTCTCTTTGTATTATAGTTTTATTCCTATGGACTAGAGGACTCAACCATGAAGATATTTATTGACTAAAAGACTGTGGATTACACCAGAAGAAAAAAAAATCACCCTTAAAACAGAAACCATGTGATGTGAAACTTTTGTGTTATTTTCTTGCCACAAAGAGCCCCAGGACTCTTGATGCATATCTGTGTTGAAGATCTAGTGAGATCATAAGCATTTTCATTCCTTTTAGCCTTATGGAGCAGAGGTACCTCTTCTGTTTCTTTTGTTGTTGATTTGAAACTATCAAGTGTTTGGCTTTCTTAAGTTAGTTAGGATGTTGAGTCTTCTTTTTAAAAGACAAAAGACGATGCCACAACAGTAACACCCGGTAAAAAATGTAATGATGAAGGGTCAACACAGCTGAGTTCTGCCAAAATGTTTTAATGGTATCTGTTGTTTTCAAAGCCTGGTGACTACCATTGATTACAAATGTCAATATTATCTCAATAAATCTAACTAACAATGATTATCACTGTTTGGAAAAATCTGTTTTTACAGTCTGTGCTAAAGGGAAACTACACCCATTTTCAATTCAGATGTTATTCATATGGTCTTCTTGTGAATTTCCCCACTGTGGGACTAATAAAGGAATATCTTATCTTATCTAAGACAGTCAAAAAATATTCGTTAACATGAACTGCTCTCCCCTAAATCCCATAACTAGAGTGCTAAAACTCAAACTTGTAATGTCATTGGGTGTAAAGTGTCGAGCTGCTCCATAGCCAATGAATGGAAGAGATCTTCTAGATGACACTGAGAGCGTCCAGGTGAATAATCTGACTATGCGGGGACATTTTCTGTTTCACAACTGACAACACTACAATATGATCAAGCTCATTTTGGTATAAAAAAGTAAACATTCAGTGATTCCAAGAGGTCAGTTTCCCAATCGTTGTCCAGATTTCTATGACATCACAAGTTTGAGACTTACTTCTCTGGTTTCTGGCTTTGAGAGAGAGCAGCTCATGTTCACAGATATCGATTGAGACCATAGAAATAACATGCTGGAAATCTTAATTTGGGTGATGTTCCCCTTTGATGTACTTTGTATACCAGGCCACAATACAACAGAGGCAGGAGCTGCTGAGACTTCAGCAGGTCAAGCAAATAATCTGACATAAAAAAGAGGAAGAAGAGGAGGAGAGCTCACAGCTAATCAATGCTGCGTTGGAACTGAAAATGTGAAATTCAGCAAATGTAAAAATGGGCTATGTTCAAAAATACAAAGGGAAAATCTCACGGCACCGTTCCTTAAAAATGAACAGACTTCACAAAAAGCCATCTGAAATCTGGTCCAGGGAGAGACTGATAATTAGCTCTCACCCGAACACAACCCTAATCCCGTCTGATTCGTTTCCAAAACGAGATGTGGTCTTCATCCAAGCCTGCTTTTATTGTGTTCAGTTAATGCTACCCTTCGCCGACCAATGATTGGTGGCGAGTGATGATTTCCAGACAGACATTGCTGTTAGAAATCCCAAAAGGATTGTTAGTGTTTGTCATTGAAAGCTTACAGAACATAAAACTTCAGCATGAAGCAGGCGGGTGGGCAAGAAAGGGACAGAAAGAAGAATTATTTCACCCTAGTGGCCATGCTTGCATCTGAGTGAGTGGGCATGCATCTGAATCTGTGTAGTTCAAGGGCAAGTGAGATGTCCATCCATTTTGACACACATACTGTATGCTGTGGTTGCTATCATCAACATGCAGCTCCAGTCCTCTCTCTGTGGGAAACAGGCTGCTCTGAGGAGGCAGATGCATTTATATTTCACCCTGCATGTGACATTTTAACCTTAGGGACAGGAAATCATGGAACATAATACAGGGGCCCCTCCTCTGATGTGATAGTAAGACACATTTCTGAGATGTAAATGCTCTCTATAGCTGTCATGTTTATGACCACGAGACAAATATCAGCATACCATCTGTGTAGGATAAACGTCGGTCGGAGAACGCTAAGTCTGGCTGATACCGAGCGTGTACACATTGAAGCAGAGAGTTGATTGTAAGGGTGTCCAGACTCCAAACAAATCGCTGCTTTATGGCGAATTTCGTATTTTGTAAGTCAATTTCTGTGTGTAATTGAAACAGTGCATTCACCGCAGAATGCTCCTTATACTAAACATAATTAATTAAGCAAAAATGTAGATGGCTCGCTCCCAAAGATCAGACCCGAGGGAGCGGCGCTGGAGGCAAGGCGCGAGAAGGGCTGCTATGGTTAGCGATCCAGGTTGCCTCTTGTTTGGTTAGAAATCATTAAATTACAGTAATGACTAATTTCTCATTCCTGCGTGCAATTCGCCGGAGACCACCGTGGATTTAATAAAGAGCTGGCGATGAATTACAAACAGCGAACGGCTGAGGGAAGGCTACGTGATTATACAGAGTAATTCAAAAGTGCATTAATAAAACAATACAGAAACATTGCTAAATCATTTGAGATAAAGGCTATTTGCATAATTCATTAAGATTAATCAGACCAGGCAATCCACCACGGTGCTCCGAGGAACAGAGAGAGGAGACATGAAGCCAATCCCCAGGAAAAACCCTTTCTATCTACAAACAATGATACAAATCTACCCTTGGATCAGAGAATTAACCTCTGCGCACTTTACAGCCCCCGCGGTGTTGGAACACAATCCTTCAGTCATTCACCTTTATGTGGGCTAATATTCTATTAATAATGAAAGATCTTTTCATACCATAGCTCCTCTGGGTTTTGTTGCTCTGCCATAAAAGACCTTCACAAAAGTTGAATGGAAATGTATTCTGCGTGTTTGGAAACCACAGTGTGGATCTGACGGCTGGCTGTTTGACAATTCTGTGTGTTGCTATTGACTCGGGTGTTTCATTCTCTGCAGTACAATGAGTCGGGCAGGATGCACATGGGATGAGTTTGGCCGTGGTCACGGATCACATACTATAGATAACTCACCTGCTGTGCTGGCGGAGACCTCCCGTAACCACTGAAATCCTCACTCCAGTCATGTTCTCTGTCACTATGAGCTCAGGTGTGACTGATATGGGTGTTTAAAGGTGAAATAAGCTTATTTACTGCTGAGTTAACTGAGAAAATTGATGCTGCTTTATGGTACACTTTGCTGGTTTGAATGGTTTTGTTCAGTTTAAAGACTCAGTCACTATGTAGTTTGTTCAGTTTAGCTAAACTAAGAGATTACATCACTTACACCACCGTTAGATGTCGCCAGAACCTACACACTGCTACTTTAAGTAGGCTATGTTCACTATACGACGTAGTAACACTATGTAATGTTACATAACTTCAACTAAGTCAATGCTGACTTTTGGTTTCACATGTGACACGTGTTGCCTTCAAATGGTATTTACCATGTTCATGAGATAAGTGCATATGAACACCCCCTCTTACTTAGGACCTTATAAGTAGTAGGTTTCTGAAAGCTCTGAGTTCATGTGTTATCACATGTTTGTTAACATTGTCAGAAATGGCAGAGACCATGGAAGTTCATTTAGTCGTATATTGTTTTTCTTGGTAATTTTATGACGTGTGAGGAAAATGTCGATATTCCCAGCAACCTCTTCTTTTTCCTCTGTCATTACACTTTTACTGCATTGTTACCCACTTCCTAGCTTGCTAAATTGTGGCTTCTATTTGCTGACTGTAACGTTAATACTGCCGTTGCTTAGCAGTGGAGTTCTCATGACTTTACCACTTGAACGCCGAGCACATTGTATACACACCTTCCCATGTTGTACACACAAGCTCACAAGTTTCATTTGAAGGCACCAACACGCACTGGGTAAAAGTCCTTTGTTTTTAGACCCAACCATACACACCAGCTTCCTCGCTCTTTATACACTGCAGCCTCACTTACTCCTTTAATCTACAGCAATTTGTAGCTCCATCCATCCGGTGTGTTTCAATACTAATACTACCATACTATATAGGATGCCAGAAAAATATTTATAATATCCCAACACATCAAATGCAGCATGTCAAAACTACCAGGATCTCCTACTACGTCCAGTCGTATTTGACCCACAGTCCTCTGTGGAGTGGATATATGAGCAAGAGGGTCAAAGTTCAAGATGCAATGTTATGACGATGCACTATGTCCCAGCTGTATCCGTACTGCATGCAACAGTACACGCTTTGTAAGGGCAGCTGCCGAATGGTAAATGGTAAAAGGACTTGCATTTATATAGCGCTTTTCTAGTCTTCTGACCACTCAAAGCGCCTTACGCTACATGTCAGCATTCACCCATTCACACACACATTCATACAGTATTGGCAGAGGCTGCTAAGGTGCTAACTCGATTGGTGGACGACCTGCTCTACCCTCTGAGCCACAGCCACCCAATGTACTACAAGTAAAGAGAAAAAGTATGTGATTTAGGACGTAGTCATAGTTTGACGTGCAGAACCGCTGACCAAGCTGCCGTGTTTGACAAGTTGTGAGAGAGGACGGCCTGTAAGTTCAGTCATTTACTATTTCAAGCTGTTACAGGCTGTTCAGTATAAAACTAACAAATACAAGCTCTGTTTATAAGGCTGAAAGCTGATCACCCAACGATGTGGGCAGAGTTTTCATGTCATGATTGTTTATGTGGCTTTTGTTGTCTTTTAATACGTTTTTAAGCAGGAATTGTGCTGAGTGTCCCAGCAGAGCTGACAACGGCGCTGTCAGTCACCAGTAAGTGGAGCTCCACTGTTAAAAGCTCCTGATTCATTCAGTGATAATATGTGATTCAGAATAGTCAGTTCAGTTTGATGTTTTTTTTCCAGCAATATTTTTATTAATTTTTCAAATTACTCCCAGGAACAAAGAAGCAAATGTGTCCACATCCAGATGAATATCAGAGATTATTGTCTAACACTGAGATGAGGCCTCACCTTACATGTCAGGCCTTTTAAAGGTAATGACATAATGAAAACAACCAGTTTGATGATTTGCTGTTAAATTTGTTCATACATATACTGAACACCTCTAGCACCATTATAATGTCAGTAGCTTAGCTTAGCACAAAAACTGGAAATGGGGAATTGGTTCTGTCCAACTACAGTATAACAAAATGTACCTGCCAGCACCTCTAAAGCTCACTAATTAACTCATAACCTTTCAAGGTCAATGCCTAACCCTAACTATTCAAGGTCAATGGTTAACCTTAACTATTCCAGGTCAGTCTCTAACCTTAACCATTCAAAGTCCATGCCTAACCTTTACTATTCAAGGTCAATACCTAACCTTAACTATCTGAGATCAGTGCATAACCTTAACTCGTAAAGGTCAATACCTATAAACTTAACTATTTGAGGACAGTGTATAACCTTAACTATTCAAGGTCAATACCTAACCTTAACTATTCAAAGTCAGGCATAACCTTAACTCGTAAAGGTCAATACCTATAACCTTAACTATTTGAGGACAGTGTATAACCTTAACTATTCAAGGTCAATACCTAACCTTAACTATTCAAAGTCAGTATGTGATCTTAACCATCTTGAGAGAGTTTCCTAAACTCTCTTGTTGGTTACTTTATAGACACAACCATGAAATACTTTGGTCCATAAGTCTTTGTGCTAAGCTGAGCTAATTGGCTGCTATTAGGAGCTTCATGATTAGTAGCTTAATTTTCCCCCAAATGTTGTTCTCATACACATTAAACTTCTCCAGTGTAACTCCTACTAATGAAATTCTTAGAGGTGGGTTATAGTATGGAGGTTATTAGCTTAGAGCTGGTTTCATTGCAGATTTTACATGCTGAAGCCTCTGAAGCTGTTGATTAAAGTCCTGCCTCACTTCTTCCCTGGAATAAATCCCCTGGTCAGCCTTTTGAAGGAGAAAATATTCGTAAAATGATATTTTTTTGCTCTGCTCAGGGAGGTGCAGACATCATAATGGAAGTAGATGACCCAACCCAACAACTATTTTTAATAAAAGACCAGTGAAATCTCAGCCTTATCTCAGAGTTGCAGCTTTCTATTTGTAGTCTTTGCTTTACTGAAGAATTTCTAAATTAATTAAGATGAAAGAATAAATGAATATCAACTAAAGAACACTAACAACCAGTTTGTTTGTTGTTGTTTTTTTTTGGGCTTATCTAAATCAAACAAGATAGCAATCAGAGCTTGGTAGAGACATAAAGTATGTTCCTTCTCCCAATAGAAAAACAAAAACAAAACATGATGCACATCTAGATCTAAATCAAGAAGGGTCTTGCACTTTACAAAATGTGCACATAGAAAATAAAGCGTTCAGTTACACAAACACCATCTGCTGGGTTTACCAGGGTTTTAGCTCGACAGGTTGAATTAGTTTGGAAAAACTGTCATATACACCGAGCAAAATTAGATTTTCTCATTTCATAATGAAAGCTGACAGACTGTAATGAAAAACCACACGATCTTCAAACAGCCAAGACGAACTGTACGAATCTGGCTGGAAAACTTTCCCGCTTTTTTTTTTTCTTCTTCTTCAAAATCGAATTGTGTTATTCTCTCTTTTCAATATCTGGGGTATTTTTCGTCCCTAAATTGGATGTTCTAATTCAGTTTGGGTCGGAGTTTGATGTTATTTCTGACGGCTGTTTGTGTTATTCTCGTCATCCATAAGCAGTTTATTTTGAAGTGAGTTGTGCCTCTCTCTCTCTCTCTGTGTGCACTGCTGTGACCTGAGGCATAATGGGATTATCCTGCTCAAGGCAAGACGCAGATGCCTTGAATTCTAATATCAAAGTATTCCTCGCTGTACCTGACACCTCCTCCCCTCTGTGTTTCTCATGCCTGACTGGACCGAGAGGCGATTAGCACATGAATCACAACGCAGCCTGCAAGCTGTTTCGGCAACTCATTCACACATCCGGTTGAGGCTTCCTATCCAAAGTTGTTTTTTCTTCTCCTTTTCTGGATATTTACAACAGCACATACTGTACCTTCACATGGCCCAACAAGTTCTGTGTGAAAGTGTCAGCTAATCATGCTGAAAATGCCGCAATCTGGCTGAGCTGCCCTGCTCAGCAACTCTGAGGCCGTGCAGTACCCTACTGTATAGGCGCCCGTGTCCAAGTATGGTGTTGACAAGACATTAGTGCTGGCCGGTGCATTTGCTCTAGCCCCTCATCAGAGACACTCTCAGCTCCCACACTGCATTATCACAATGCCCTTGGGTCAGTGAAAAGGCCTGCTGTAATTTGAAAAGGAAATTATCTTTTGTGGAACTTACTCAAACGGACCAAAAGTAGGAGGAGGAGGAGGAGGAGGGAGGGGAGGGGGGGTTGATGGAAAGGTGAAAAATACTACTTCCTCTCTTGGCAACCTGTGAACAGGTTAATGGGAGTGAGGTTTGCAATGAGCTGATATCTATCTAGATGGGGAGAGAGGGAGAGGCGGAGACACACAAAATGACATTCTGATGGATTTCTAACGGCATCTTTTCTCCTTGGCCCCATTCTGGGGTGCGTTTATTTATTTAATTATTTATCTCATTTCTTTGATGCCATAAATAGCGTCCATTCCTTTGCTAATGGTCAGGTTACATTGGGAGCAGGGCCAGCACCAGTACAACATTTATTTGATGACTGAGGGAACTAGTAGATAACACTAGTGAAATTAAAGTATCTTTATATTTTCTTTAGAGGCAGGTGGAGTGGATCAATCTTCATTTTGCCAAAAGGGATCCTCCATTATGTTTGTGCAAATGTCCCTCGCTGCTTTCAGATGCAGCCGGGCTGCTTGTTTCGTTCAACCACTTTGGTCCAGAATGAAAAATCTCAACAACTCGAAGGATTACCATGAAATCTTGTATGGACCAGATGGCAAGCTCCAAGTCTGAAAAGCGAAGCTGACCTGAGGTGCCGTAAACTTGCATTCTCTCTAACAACCAGCAGAAGGCGACTCGTCTGGTTGCAAAAAGAAGTCTGATTGTATCGAAGTCTATGAGAAAATGAGCCTACTTCTCACCTAATTTTTTACCTCAGTAAACATTAGAAACATGAGTTTATGGTCTCAATCACTAGTTTCAAGTCTTCTTCAATGATTTTCATTTAGTAAATTATGGTCCCATTTAGAGTCAAATAGACCATAAAGCAGGGTATGATTTAGGGCGTAGCTACCTTGTTATTAACAGGTTGCTACCACAGTGTTGTCTGGTCTGGGAGTTGTCCATGTATTCAACTTACAACTTTAACCCTTTGACAGTGTGTCTTCAGTTCATGAAAGTTAGTTGTAACATTTTGGTCGATTAAAAATGTCTTATTCAGGTTTCGGTTGTACTTAGCTCCACCCTCTCTTGTCAGATCTGGCTGCAATAAAACCAAGATGACAACAGCAAAAATGACAGATTTGAGATGCATAGCAGTATCACTATCATAAATCCTTATTTATGACCAAAAAATTGCTAAACTCATGACATACCCATCAGCATGCTAACATGCTAAATTATGCTGCTAAAAATAAAATGATCATGAGACAGTGATGGGGGGATATCAAAGAATTAATGTTGGCAGTACACCTTTATGCTGATGTAACTTTGAGAAACACATGACAAAGCACTCACACCATCTCACAATCCCTCAGTCATTAATCAACTGAGAAGTAGGTTCATTTTCTCAGAGACTTCTATATAATCAGATTTCTTTTTGCAACCAGAGGAGTCGCCCCCTGCAGGCTATTAGAAATGATGCAAGTTTAAGGCACTTGAGCATTGGCTTCACTTCTCAGACCCAAAGGTTGGCCACTGCCCAGGTAGGAGTCAAACATCCCTTTAACACTGTTTAAGCAAAAATATGCACAATTACAGTGGAGCAGTGACATTCTTGCTCTCAGGCTTCCTCCAAAAATGTATAAAAGAAAAATAAACAGTAAAAATGAGAATCAAGACATAGACATAACACACAAAATAGTGCAGAGCAAATGGGAATCCTCTTGTTTGATGCCATTTGCTGATAGCTACGCCTGAATTTCAAATATAATGCACACAAAATTAGATTACCCACATGCACTTGAGGCTGTTTTTTTAAGGCTGAGATGAAAGATTAAACTTTAAAGTGAAAAAGATGAGGTCCGAGAGAGTTCAAACTTGTTTAAAATGTTTAATTCAGCTCTTTCTCATTTGATATTTAGGTTAGTTTCTCACCACATTGGGACTGACTGAAGTTCACGCACCACCTCGCCACAGCCATATGGAAGTGTACAGGTGGACCTTGGTGATTAATACAAATGATTTATCAAAGTAAATAGCTCGAGCTGTTCACTCTCCACTCTGAGCCAGAGAATGATTTAAGATCTGTGGCCCATGAGGTGCAGGGGAACCTCTTCCAACAGATGTTCCTGACTAATTATCTATTGTAGCACAGATCCCACAATCCCTCAGTTCCTCTGTTGTCTTCCGGTGGGAGCCTGGTCATTCCTGTTTCATATCCTTGGCTTGGTCTCCACTTACCTGGGGCGCTCCTCTCCATCTGTGAAGGGAGCAGGAGAGACACAGACTCACCCACCAGCAACACACAGTGTCGCACACACACCTTTAGCTGTCATTTTCAAGTGCAAACACCCCTCCATCCTGCTGTTTAAGCTCAACGGGAGAGGAGTTATATAAAGTGCAACAGTCTACAGCTGTTATGTTTAAGCGTGCTTTGCTGGAAACAGCTGTAGCGTGGCGTACCGGGCTTTGATGAAGCCATGTGGTTATTTATGGAAGCAGACCTTTGGACGTTTATTCTAGTTAGGCATTTTAAAGCAAACAAGCTATTCATTCAGACTGAATTTATGCACCCAATTCAACAAGTAGAATCAATTCAAGAAAAAGCATTAAACTGAAAGCAGAATTCTACTATTTATAAGCCAATGCGAGTGGATGTGACTCAATTCGGAGGCGCTTTCACTGGGGTGTGCAGAGTTAATGCTGAGTGAATCCCTTTTCCAAAGAGTTGAGCATTTTCTGCTCTTAACGGCGTCCTCAACGATGAGCACGTTGGCACATTTATTCCTGATGAATAATTTAGCGAAAGAGCGTTTACAAGGAGAACAAATTGAAACAGTGTGCACGCTTTCACAAACACAGCCTGAATATTTCAGTAAGGGTAGGTCCGAGAAAAATGGCGGGGTTTAGCTCCACAACACGAAACAACAACGAGGTTCTGTCAGCAGTCTAAAGGTCCCCAGCCTTTACGAGCGTCTTCCATTCGGATTAATGGACCAGCTGGTTGAGAAAACCCTTCTTGTAGTGAGAGCGAGAGCTCCAGCAGCACCTTAGACAACCCAGGCCACAGCAAAGCAGAGCTAGAATGGATTAAGACACGCTCGGCTGCCTTTCGCAGTCCTGTCAATGTGGGCTGTGGCTGTGGGCTGGCACAGATCACAGAGACACAGGAAGGTCATCGCCGCTGGGAAAAGGAGGCAGTGAAAATATTGTCCTGACAAG
This sequence comes from Pterois miles, assembly GCA_947000775.1. Lineage (NCBI taxonomy): Eukaryota > Metazoa > Chordata > Actinopteri > Perciformes > Scorpaenidae > Pterois > Pterois miles. Next base: position 9,283,075 of record CAMQGK010000355.1, on the reverse strand, counting down.
ATGTAGAGTGACTTTTGCAACCCGAGGCTTGTGTTTCAGATTAAACCATGTTGGCTGATAGAAGAGATGAAGTCAAAGGAGGTGTGAAAGGGGGGACTTGAAGGGTGTTGATGCTGCCACCTTTGAATTTACAGTCCCCTCCTCTAAGTCAGTATACATAACATTTTTCAGAGGCATGCATATGCATAGGCAAATGCATGAATGAAAGAGAGTTTCACCTCTGCATCAATGGTATCAGAGCTACAGTGGGTAGAATTGGAGAAAATATGATTAAATTATGGTCTCTATATCCTGACAATCGTACATGAGATAGGTACTGAAAAAATCCCTCTGTGTCCTCTGGTGCTCCTAATGGCATCTGCAATATTTCACAGACCGGAGGAAAACAACCAATCAGAGCCGAGCTGGAGACTGCTGTCTCACTCGCAAACTGCGATCAAATGGTCAAACTAGGCAGCGCTGATCAAATATGAATCAATATTCTGTTACTGTAATGTACCATAAATTTCTCTCTCTCTTTGAGATCAGTTGAGGAAATACGAAACACTGCCCACCAACCGGAGCAGCTAAACAGTAACTACAAGATGTTTCTGAAAACATTTGAGGTGAGAAATATTCAGTAACAGAATATTGATTCATATTTGATCAGCGCTGCCTCGTTTGACCGTTTTATTGGAGTTTGTGAGTGATTGACAGCTGCCTCTGTTGAACAAACAGCCAATAGGAACGCTCTCTCTCTCTCAGTCTCCTGTCACAGACTAGATATTTTAAAGCCTGTAGCCATGAGGAGGTGCAGAAGTCTAGTTTTCTCTCAGAAGACTTGAATTGAAATATGCTGGAAGGTTATTATGAACTTTTTGATCAATGATGCCAAAAATATTCTGCCTATAGCAGGTTTAAATGTTTGGAGATATGTTATCCTACTCATGACTTAGTAATGATTTACAGCAATTCAGCAACAAAAAGTATAATTCATTTATTATTAATGCTGTGTTTTCCAAAACACAATAGACTCATGGTATACATATCAGCAAGCATAACTTATATTTCTGCAGTGATCTGTATCACATATTCTTGGTTTTGCGTGACGGCTCCATGGCGGCCTGCATGTAAACCCTTTCATGAATTGATTTTTACTTTATGATATACTTTTTAGACCCTGGTTGTTTTTAACTGTATCTTTTAACTAGATGAAGGATTTTAAACCATTTGAGCCAAACACTGATTTCTAACAAGGACCTGTTTTATCCAAAGTTTAGCAATTTTAATCAACTGGCGTATTCATGTTTGAGGAGGAAGTCTCTGCGGACAATTTGGCTTCTATATTTTTTTTTATCAACACAGAGTGAAACTAAAGGCTAGTCCCCTGTTTTTAGCTGTTTTCAGCACCAACTGAACCACTGAAGCCAACTGTAAATCTTCAACAATGGGCCACAAGTATATTGTTTCTTTTTTAAAAAGGCTAAGTCATTTCATTAGCTGGCAAATGTCACTCAAACAGGAGTAAATAGGGCATTTGTTGGGGACTATGTTCTGCTGTGGATTAATACACAGTGGCTGTTCTTGCGAGTATTTACAGTAGTGGTATAGTGATAGAAGAATAGTTTCAAAATAAATTGATATTCCCATGTTCATTTAATGAGGGAACATGTCCCCCAGAGCCACAATGTGGCTTATTGATATGTTTTTAATAGTTTTCTGACAACACTGGAGAAATAATACACTATATGAGGCTTTGGTCACCCAGGGAATACTTGTTAATAGGATCAATTCATTGTTGGTTTGTCTCTTTTCATAGAATTTGTTTACAAATAAGGGAAATATATAAATATCTCAAGCCGTGTTCTTTAAGCAAATCATATTTTTTCAGAATAGTTCATCCTCTGATGCGTTCCTCTCCTGTGACAAGCATTGCTGTCCCAGGGGATGTGTTGTCTAAAACTCAAATCTGAAAGTGTTATTGTTATTAGAAGTCTAAAGATCTGTGTGGATGCTGTACTAAAGTAACTGCTTTGTAGAACAAACAGACTTTTGAAACAGCTCAGCATAAATCTCGACAGTTGAATTCATACATTTAAAGCATGCAGATTCATTATAGATAGACTGTATCCGCTAATAGACACAACGGTTAGTTGCTAAAGGGAATGCTTTTTAACTGAGTAATGTTTCATGTTTCTCACTGGGTTCGCCCCAGCTTGTTTTTTTTTTCCTTTATCGCTCATTAGGCCTGCCAGTTATGGAACCGCCATGCAGGTCTTCCTGTTTATTTCTGTGCATTGGCAGTTTAGGTGCAGTTCTGGCATGGTCCAGGAAGGCCTCAGCAGCACTCTCCATTAGTTTGGCTGATTCAGGGTTGTTAGCCATTTTTAATTTCCCATCAGACCCACAAAAGCTCTATTCATGTTCCCTCTCAGGTAACTCATTAATTTGCTGTGATGCATATGAGATGGCGAGTGAGACTCTCTTGCCAAGAGTTGGTTAGCATTTTATGCATAAAAGAAATACAGAGTGGAGCAGATGGTTGCATTAGGGACTGATGATACTGACACAATGCAGCGTGTGAATATGTCTGTGTGTGGGTATGAATAAATTACTTTGTGTATATGTGTGTAATATTAGGGTATTAGGGAGTGATGATGTGCACAGATCCCATATTTCATGCCTCCGTGTGTACGGTATATGCGCTGATAACAACCCGCTACCGTCTCTTCAGGTTAATGAGTTTGTACAACTGTAGAGAATGAAAGCTAAAGAATTCAAACAGTGAGAGATGCATTAAATTGGGGAATGTTTGGACCACAAAGAAGGGGAATGCTTTGCTCATGTTGGCAGCATATTTTTGCCTATAGTGTCAGAACAAGTGAGGCCTAATGGAAGGCTGGGTGGGCACTCCACGCTGCAGGACTTCACTTTCATTAAACTCCACATGAGTCTCAACACACTTGCCTTTGTTCAGTCCGTTCTATGAACATTACCACCATTTTTCACAGTACTGCATACTGATGGAGTATGACTCCATTTTATAAATGCACTGTGAGGTATGTTGGCTCTGTGGTGGATTTAATTAAGCGATATAGTCTCACAGTCTCGGACATGTACAACAAACCTCATCACTTTAGCTCATACTGTAGCTCAGTGGTTCCCAACCTTTTTTCTTAAGGGAGCACTTTTCTATCATTGAGTAAACTGACAACCCTTGACTAAGTGACAGATTTTATGGATGCTTCATATTATATTTAATGGAAAACAACAGAAAATCTCTCGATCTACTGGCCAATCTACTCTACTCTCACCTATGGTCATGAGGGCTGGGTCATGACCGAAAGAACAAGATCGTGAGTACAAACGGCTGAAATGGGTTTTCTCAGGAGGCTGGCTGGCGTCTCCTTTAGAGATAGGGTGAGATGTTCAGCCATCTGTGAGGGATTCGGAGTGGAGCCGCTGCTCCTTTGCGTTGAAAGGAGCCAGTTGAGGTATTTTGGACATCTGGTAAGGATGCTCTCTGGGCGGCTCCCTAGGGAGGTGTTCCAGGCACGACCAGCAGGGAGGAGGCCATGAGGAAGACTCAGGACTAGGTGGAGAGATTATATCTCCACACTGGCCTGAGAATGCCTCCGGATTCACCAGTCAAAGCTGGTTAATGTGGCCCGGGAAAGGGAAGTTTGGGGTCCCCTGCTGGACCTGGTCAGCGGCTGAAGATGATGAACAACAAAAAAGAGCAACTGCTAAACTGTACAATAATCCCAAATAATGAACGCAATAGCTGCAGGACGTTTGTGTAAAATAAGTGATTTGGATGAATTTTGAGCAGATTATTTCCTGTGAATATTGCATCAGAGATGAGTTTTCCTGTTATTATTGTTATGTTTTGATACAATTCTCTGTCTATATTATGTTTTTTTTTCTCAACATCATAAATATTTAAGCTTGTTTTTTGACAAATCTCTTCTCCATGATGCTTGGCCAATGGTTTTATTAGCTCTTTTTTTGTTTTATCTGCGTAGTTTTCTATGCAGGATGAGGATGTTTATCAGAAAAGGGAGGCTCTGTGAGTGTAATTTGTGTTCAGGTCTTCGTCATGCTCTTATCCTGTTTATATTCTTAAATTAATCCAAACTTTAAAAATATCAATTTCATTTGGTTTTCTTTACAGAAATGAATGAAATGCCGAGATATGAACCAACTGCATATTATTAAAAAAAAAGACTTAAGGCCCAGACACACCAACCCAAAGGCCATCCCTTGAGTCGCCTCACTTCACCTTTTTCTTGGCCAAAAAGTTGCTCTCAAAATCACCACAAAAACTACAGCCGACGACCAGCTTCCACATACGGTCTGCGTCCGCCTGACTTGAACCAGCAGAGAGCAATAGTCTGTATTTGTCATTCAGACGGAGAAACAGAAGACCGAAGACTGCGGATATACAAGCCGTTTTTATGATACTTATATCAAATAAAGCTGCGTCTGCCGACCATTTTTATACCACTCTCACTCACAACTGGCTTCATTCCAGATGGTCATGTCATTGTGTGAAAATATCTGTGCATTGGACCGATCAGATGAAATGAAGATGAAAGATGAGCCTTCTGTGTTTTTCCTCTTGACTTTACTCGTTTGCTTGTTTTCCTCACATCTGTTTCTCTTCTTGTGCACTGATTTGTTTAAGCTGAACAGCGAATCAGAGTGATTTCTCTCTCCGACGGGTGCCACTGCCAATTCAACATGGTGAATGGGCCCAAAAAAGTCCACCACAGGCAAAGTGGAGTCGGCCCCAACCGGCCGGCTTGGTGTGTCAGGGCCCTTACACCCCAGTCAAGAAGGTCATGTGGCCCCCATGAAGCTTTGGCGACCCCTAGTGGTTGGGAACCAGTGCTCTACCTATAATAAATGTAGAGTGCCAGGCCCACAACTTATGATTATTTTTGTTATGGAATAATCTGTCAGTTTTAAGTTTTTAAATGAATAATCAAGCATAGAATGGATGACACTTGAAAAATGATTGTTGTCTGCTGCAAATGAAATCAAATTATCCAGAGCTATTGCTTGTGTTGTCTTACGGTCCAAAACCCTACGATACTTATTTTATACCGATATGAAATAGAGGAAAGCAGCAAATCTTCACATCGGAGAAGCTTGAACCATCAAAGGTTTAGTAATATTGATTTCTAAATGACGTACGGATGTGGATTTCAGCAGCTTCCTGAGGGTTTGTAATTGGCTCGACTCAGGTTTGATTGACACGTGGTTTTAAGCTCAGAAAAATATTTTTTCAGTGAACCTGCCAGTGACACAAAGCACTGACACAACATACTGGCTGACATTCAAGTCTTTCAATAAAAATTCTATTACAGTGATTGAGTGACTGACTGATGTTTTATTGAAAAAATAAATAAACAACCACAATATTAGTGATAATCATGGGCAGAAAAACAAAATTTCACATTGAAATTAATTCAAAAGCTATGTAAATTGTAAAATAACTCTAACCTATAATAAAAAAATGCATTATAACTGCAGTGATCCACATTAGCTGTTTTGTTTTAATTAAAAGCCCAATATGTAGAAACTATTTTAC